>NW_019775635.1:1017134-1030014 GCF_001039355.2 Lingula anatina | reverse complement strand
ACTATAATATGATGTTTTGATGCATCAAAGTTAAAGTCAGCATATATGTACAGTATGATGTGCCAAATTCTTTTTGTAAGTACGCCTGATGGATAAGACAAAAAGTTAGAAATAATGGTTGTTTTCATACTTTCATTCTTGCCATATTGAAGATTGCAATTTCAAAACTGTTTCAGTGCATTAATTTGACACAGTTTAAGTTTGAATAGATACCCTTTGAAAAGAAAAAGATCAATTTGATGATTGCCTAAAGAGTTTGGCACCAAAATTATCTTTTCCTTGCTGAAAAAAGGATATTTGATTCAAAATGTCTGCCTTGCTTCTGCAAGAATTATTTTAAGTTGTTTTGCTGATTTGAATCGAGGCACCTAGACAATGCTTCAACACCAGTGTTGTAACCATCAGCAGATCACAATAGAGCAGGGGATGAACTGTTGACTTAAGGTGTAGGTTTACAAATCTTTTTATTGATTAGTATTGATATTTGCATGGCTGGTTAAATAAAGTGTAGATAATATCATTTGTATCTGAAATGAAGTACAGGGAATAGATTTTGAATTTTGAGTAGTTTTATTGAGAAGTAATTGGCATTAATTAACATTAAATTTTCTTTTCTTTTTTATTGGTCATGATAAAGTGAAAAACATGTTTTCACTATTTTTCCAAGTCCCTCAGATGTTCATGTAAGAGCTAATCGTAATTCAGCACTGGGCAGTCAGTAAGCCACTTGCTGGATGTCCAATGCAAATTAGGTTTATGGTCAGTGAGCAAGCTACCGACTTATCGACAGTTTTATTTAGTCAAGCAGAAAACCTCTTGGATGCCACTGGTGCATTTCTGTAAAAGGACTGATGTTGTAACTTTATTGATCTATGGAGACCTAAAGGGGAGAGAAAGATGAAGAGAAGTGCAGAGAAGGGGTTGTGTATTTCTGATTCACATCAACTGAGGGATGTCAATATTTTTTTTAAATGTCAGCTTTTTAAAATCATGTTTGGGTTTTTGACTAATGTACGTGTGACAAGTACAGAATCAAAGTGTTGTACATAATTAACTTAGTGAGAATATATTGTTTGACTTAACAGACTGATGCCACATGCATTTATTCTGATATTTTAATAGACATGTTGGAGCATTTGAGACTTGATGACTTAGGGTGCATTCCCATAGATTTTAGATCGATCTATCCACGTGGGGAGTCTCACTAGATTACTGTCAGATAATCCGGTTTAAATGTCCGTCCCGCCTACTACAAGCTGTAGGGGGGTAATTAACTTTTGTGCCCGTTCAGCTGACAGCTATTTAGCGTGAACCCCCAGGGAGTTAGGTCGATCTAGTTGGATCGATCTAATCTCTGGGAATGGGGTCTTAGTTTTTGTTTCATACAAAGCTTAAGTCATATTTACTGTTACCTTTCATATGTGACAGTTGAGTTTTGACATCATTGACAAAATGCACATGGCTTCTTATTTTGATAAATAATTTTAAAAAATCAAACTAAACAGATAATGATATAGATAATTTAATGACACTATATCTCAAAAGCCTAGTTGCATCAATTAGAAAAATAGCAAAAAAATATATTCTAGGAAAGTGACTGAGCATATTTTAACAGTCATTCTTAATACATGAACTCAAAGGGAAAAAAAAAAGCACAACTTGTGTTAGTTTAGCACATATTGAATAATGCTTTAGAGTGTGTTTGTGCATTTAGTCACCAACAGGTCCCATTTATTGAGTTTTTCAAGTGAATCACATATGAACGGAATAGCAGCACTAGATCTGTATAAAGCTAGAAAAATCAATTCCGTTTGTCACTTAAGCGAGCCAACATGTGTTTGAACACACGTCTCTGACAGCTAGGTGGCCTCTTCGTTTGACATTGAGTGAGAGAGACCAGTTAGGTAACATTGGTGCTACTGTACACAAACAAAGTTGGTTTAGGATGGAATTTTTTCTCAAAGATGTGTATTATGTGGTATAAAATGTTAATTTTTCGTAAAGAGTTTGTCATTGTTAGGTTTGAATATTATGAAGAACAGCTTTGACCTGTCTATTTTAATATTATAGCTGTATTTGCTTATTTATAAGGACACTTCTATATGCATGTCCACATTTTGTATCAGGTTGATGGCTTGATTGTGTGTAGAGTTTTTAGAAATAATCTTAAATCATCAAGATTTAAACATTTTCTGAAGAAGTAGTATGTCATTAAGAAAACGCTATTGTTAAGAGCTTGTCAATGATTTTATGGTAGAAAAAAGAAGTAAGAAATTCATCAGGAAACGGAAGATTTATTGAGGGTAAATCATTAAGGTTATCATACGATAAGAAGGTGAGTATATGTGATATTTCAAGCAGAGTCAACAGTGTTAGTGATTGAATATGGCCTTGTTCTGTAAGTATTGTTAACGGATTGATTTTCTTTTTTCCCTACGTATAGGTGGGCAGTATTTTGTTCTTCTCCTTCTGTAAAATTGTATTTGTTAATAACCTATCAGCTTTTGTTAAATGACAATTGGTTATTGTTACTGATCTGCAACCCACAGGACAGGCTTTAATATCCTGTTTTTTTTAATGAATTTGTCATTTGAAAGAAATGATGTGTACAATTGTACTGAATGTTCATGGTTAAGTTACTGAGCCACAACTGTAGGGATCTGACGATGGAAATTACTTGGTTAGTTGGGTAATTTAAGGCAGTGTATTAACAGACATGAGCTTTTTCCATGGAAACGTGGAATTCCACGCTTTTTATTCAATTCTGATGGGCGGCCCTCGGACCCCCGGCTGGTTAGGTGTTGGGTCCCATGATAAATGTTCAGAGTTTTTTTTTTTTTTTTTTTTTGAAACCTAGGCTCCTGTATGTATTAAGAATATTACAATTATAATGAGAGTGTATATATTTTTTTTCTTTTCTGTTTTAGAGGTTGTGAATTTACCTGAAATACTCCAATGTAAATTATGTTGAATAAAATTTGTCACAAAAAGAATGTTTGGGGGCATCCAAGTGATCAAGGGGGGTTTAAGAAACATTTATAGATGCTTAATTGATGTATAACATGTGGGATGAAACTGACAGGGGTGCTTTTTTGTATTAATTAACAATACTCAGTGGGAAGTTTGTCAGAAATACTCTTTTTCAGAGAGATAATTGGTGGGACTGTAATATGTCATAAAAATCAATTTTATGATAACATCACTTTCATTTTATCCGAAAAAATGAAGACCAGCATTACTGAACAAGTGGCAGTTTCAAATCGATTGTTCATATCTTGAAAGAAAATGATCTTCTTTTATCAAACCTTGGGCATCAGTCATGTCACATATTATTAATCAAATATTCATCAGGATACTGAGGCTTTGGTTATTTGAACAGTAAAAATCACATTTTTATTAGGTTTTAGTGGGCTCATAAATTTGATATATCACATACCATCCATGGGCAGTAGGCACTTTTATATATATTCTAAATTAACAACAATATTTATGTATTCTTGTTACAAAATGTGTTGTTTAGATAATGTTTTGACATCCTGGTAACCACCATTTTTTGGTTGGTTAGAAGGTTCTGTTTGTATTGGCTAAAGATGATCTGCTCTATCTGACACTTCTGAATTTATTTCATTTTGTTCTATTTTAGGCTGAGAGCAGGATTCCCACAACTGATCGAGAAAAGAGGAAATCTTTTCTACCCCAGCCTAAGACGTTCACCAAAGTTTCGTCATCAAGCTCTCAGCCATCACCACAACAACAGGGGGAGACACCATCAGTACCCCAGAACCAACAGAGGGAATCACCCACACCCCCCACTGTGGCGGAGTCAAACGTAAAACCCCCACAAGACAATGACTCTGTCATTTCGTCAGCACCGACCCTGGATTTGAAGGTCGGAGACTATGTTTGTATCAGTGGGAAGAAGTGTGGTGTGTTAAGGTATTATGGCAGAACGCACTTCGTGGATGGCACATTCTGTGGGATTGAGTTGAATGAGCCTGAAGGGAAACACGATGGTGAAGTAGGAGGGGTGCGATACTTCACTTGTCGTCCCATGCATGGTATCTTTGCACCACGCAGCAAGGTCTCAGCATTACCATCTGAAACCCAGTCAGTAACTGATTCTTCTTCAGAAACTGCACAACCACAAACGGAGACAGAGGTAAGACCATCAGATGGTGTCGAAAGCACAGAAGAAACGCCCCTGCCTTCAAGGTCAAGGCTGATCAAGCCACGGAGCATTCCCAAAGGGATCTATCAAGGGAAACGCTCACACTCTCAGTCACCAGATTCTGAACAGGTCTCTCTAAGGAGACCAGAGGTCAGTGAGATCGCTGTTGCAGACACAGAATCTGGGGAGGATACAACAGACAGTGAGGCACCCGCGTCAACTACAGAGCCTGGCAAAAAGAGCAAGTTTCAATCTCGACTGGCCAAACCTAAAACTAGATTGCCAGTTTCAGGAATTCCCCAAAAATCAAGTTCTCCACATCAGTCTCGGGATTCATCGCAGGAAAGAGAGAAATCGGTAGTCGGTAAAGAATCTGAGAAGACATCTCAGCCCAATGTAGCAACAACACAATCCAAACTCCCACAACGTAAATTATTTGGAACAAAGAGCTTTTTGAATCAAACCTATTCCTGTGAGGAGTCATCTATCTCTGACCATTCAGTAGTGGAAGTGGACACTGGTCGACAACCTGTAACTGACCAGACATTCAATAAAGATAGCCCATTATTGTCAGGGACCGTATCTACCAAGGAACAAGAATCACCATGTTTAATCACAGACATCAAAAATGTTACAGTAGACATAAATAATTCCAATAGTCACAGGGAAACACAGATCACAACGCTGGATAAAACCTATGAAAAACTTACCTTTGACACCAAACTTCACTCTCAGGGCTCTGAATCAGATACACATGTTCCAGATTTGAGTTCCATTTTGGTGGCTGCGGTGGGATCAGAACAAACCACAGAGACAGCTGGTGGGGAACATAGAAAACTTCCCGGAGAATTGAACCTAACTTATGATACTGGTTCTGTGCAGCTAGCCTCCCCCATTCCTGATCTCCTGACCCCATCAGCTTATATGGCTGCTGCTGGATCTGATACTGAACAAGAAGGTAGGCTTTTTGTTATACATTATCATATATTAGACTCACTATGAACTGTTCAAATTTCATCAGCTCTGTTAAAAATAAAAAAGGAAAAATATAGAACTTAAAAAAAAAAAAATTGCCGGTAATCACTGCATGTCCAAAATGCTAAAAAAAAATTAGTAGACACTTAAGCAATTATAAGCAGTATATAGCAGCAGAAGTAAAGCCCTAGCTGTAAGGGACATTAACTTAAATGCAAACTGCTATCTGTCCAAAAGAAAAACTTTAATTTTATCAAGGTGAACTGTTGTCAAAATGATTTGATATGAATGTGTGAATTATACTTCCTATTATTTTATATCTTCAATGATATTGATATTGGAATGTTTAAAACACTGCAAATAGTTACAACTTAGCATGTTAAGAAGTTCATGTTTTTTTTTTTTTTTTTTTTTAAACTTACTGCAAAACACAAAGTCATTCCCAATAATGCTCCTTTGGACCGCTTAGTAAACATTGTACTACCAAGTGAATGTGACATTTTTAACCTGCTGCAGGAGAATGAGATGTGTAAGAAAAGGTTCTTGTTTGTAATCAGACCACAGTTTATCGTTCTGTGCAATCCACTTCTTTTTAAAAGCATTTCTGGACAATTGATAAAATGGTGTTTTCTACTGCTACTTTTCAATGCATTGTTTATCATGTTGCTAGGTGAATGAATATTGTTGTTGTAAAATGCACAAGTGGCCACAAATGTTACAAAATTTATTGAATAAGTAAAATTGCAAAAAGGCACGTTCTGCTGCCTGTCCCATAACTGAATATAGTTAATACCAAGTTATTATCACTTAAAATATTTTTAGTGCCACATTGATTCACGAGAAGAAGCAAGGCTGAAAAGGTGCTTCTGTTTTATTATGTTTGGGATCAAGTTAAGAAAAAAACTCTGGAATAATTCCAACAGTAGCTGTAGAATGTCAGTAGGTTTACTGTGTAAACAAAGTGGTAACAGGCTGATACCCCAGTTGTACACGTATGCACTTCCAAACCAGTGGAACACATTGTCGGTATTTTGCACAACTTCAATGGTGAGCTAACACTGTTACCAGGATGAAAACATACCTTGATGTGTGTGGAAAAATCAGAAAGCAGAATCCAGTTGTGTGTGCATGCCACTTGTTTTATTTTCTTGAAGAAAAAACACATTAGAATTTGATCTCAAAACCAATTTCATTTGCCACCTGTGTTTCTATCTGCAGACTGAAGAGGTTCAGAAAGTACAATCCACCGACTTGGTCCTCTGTTTTTTAAAACACGACACAAGCAATTCTTAAATTAATAAGTATTTTTCTTCTACGTCCACAGGTCCAGCAGGTTCAGATGACCCAAGTGGCCTGAGTGTACTGAAGGGGTCAAGGCTGAAATCGGGCAGTTCTGAGGGCACAGCATCTACCTTGGACAACAGTCTGCAGTTCCTGAAGGGGTCCAGGTTGTTGACAGAAGAGTCTCAGTTGGGTATATTGAAGACTGATGAACTGAACCAGACCAATCTGCTTGCAGGTGGTCAACAGCCGCAAGAAGATGGTCATACAGAGGGGCAAACTGGTAAGAAAAATTTTTTTTTTTATTACCAATTCAATAGTCAAGGTGAGTGCATTTGTGTTTGAGTTAAAGTTTCGACAGATCCAGTTGGTAAGTGTGCCTAATTATTCCTTTGAGCAGAAGTCTTAAAAAACCAACACACTGTGGCTACATGATCAACTTGCTAACTGGTGAAAAAGTTCAGTTCGGTTTTTATCTGATTTGAAGCTGGTGAGGGGGTGAACTTTTGCCAGTAAGATTCAGTAATATATCAGGTTAAAGTCACAAGAGCTTTGTAAGATAGAGGTACAAACAGGTGGGTTATATTATTACAGTAGTGATTTACAGGTGTTTACAGTCAGTTTGCACTCATTATAACATCGGTGTATGATTTAACTCTCTTTTGATGTACAGCAAAATTTGTCTTCGAACCCTTGATCCCCAGGGTACATATTCCCAGGTTCTTTAACATAAGGATTAAAGATCCCCAGTAGTATTTTTTTCATCTGATGATTTATTGATGACTTAATTAGTAAGATAAAGATTGATGTTGCCTTAAAGCGTGTGCAAATTAAGATACTATGGTTATGAACAATTATTGTGATCCTGCATTCTGCAGCTGGGTATACTCATTCTTTGNTGTTTTTTTTTTTTGAAACCTAGGCTCCTGTATGTATTAAGAACATTACAATTATAATGAGAGTGTATATATTTTTTTTCTTTTCTGTTTTAGAGGTTGTGAATTTACCTGAAATACTCCAATGTAAATTATGTTGAATAAAATTTGTCACAAAAAGAATGTTTGGGGGCATCCAAGTGATCAAGGGGGGTTTAAGAAACATTTATAGGTGCTTAATTGATGTGTAACATGTGGGATGAAACTGACAGGGGTGCTTTTTTGTATTAATTAACAATACTCAGTGGGAAGTTTGTCAGAAATACTCTTTTTCAGAGAGATAATTGGTGGGACTGTGATATGTCATTAAAATCAATTTTATGATAACATCACTTTCATTTTATCCGAAAAAATGAAGACCAGCATTACAGAACAAGTGGCAGTTTCAAATCGATTGTTCATATCTTGAAAGAAAATGATCTTCTTTTATCAAACCTTGGGCATCAGTCATGTCACATATTATTAATCAAATATTCATCAGGATACTGAGGCTTTGGTTATTTGAACAGTAAAAATCACATTTTTATTAGGTTTTAGTGGGCTCATAAATTTGATATATCACATACCATCCATGGGCAGTAGGCACTTTTATATATATTCTAAATTAACAACAAAATTTATGTATTCTTGTTACAAAATGTGTTGTTTAGATAATGTTTTGACATCCTGGTAACCACCATTTTTTGGTTGGTTAGAAGGTTCTGTTTGTATTAGCTAAAGATGATCAGCTCTATCTGACACTTCTGAATTTATTTCATTTTGTTCTATTTTAGGCTGAGAGCAGGATTCCCACAACTGATCGAGAAAAGAGGAAATCTTTTCTACCCCAGCCTAAGACGTTCACCAAAGTTTCGTCATCAAGCTCTCAGCCATCACCACAACAACAGGGGGAGACACCATCAGTACCCCAGAACCAACAGAGGGAATCACCCACACCCCCCACTGTGGCGGAGTCAAACGTAAAACCCCCACAAGAAAATGACTCTGTCATTTCGTCAGCACCGACCCTGGATTTGAAGGTCGGAGACTATGTTTGTATCAGTGGGAAGAAGAGTGGTGTGTTAAGGTATTATGGCAGAACGCACTTCGTGGATGGCACATTCTGTGGGATTGAGTTGAATGAGCCTGAAGGGAAACACGATGGTGAAGTAGGAGGGGTGCGATACTTCACTTGTCGTCCCATGCATGGTATCTTTGCACCACGAAGCAAGGTCTCAGCATTACCATCTGAAACCCAGTCAGTAACTGATTCTTCTTCAGAAACTGCACAACCACAAACGGAGACAGAGGTAAGACCATCAGATGGTGTCGAAAGCACAGAAGAAACGCCCCTGCCTTCAAGGTCAAGGCTGATCAAGCCACGGAGCATTCCCAAAGGGATCTATCAAGGGAAACGCTCACACTCTCAGTCACCAGATTCTGAACAGGTCTCTCTAAGGAGACCAGAGGTCAGTGAGATCGCTGTTGCAGACACAGAATCTGGGGAGGATACAACAGACAGCGAGGCACCCGCGTCAACTTCAGAGCCTGGCAAAAAGAGCAAGTTTCAATCTCGACTGGCCAAACCTAAAACTAGATTGCCAGTTTCAGGAATTCCCCAAAAATCAAGTTCTCCACATCAGTCTCGGGATTCATCGCAGGAAAGAGAGAAATCGGTAGTCGGTAAAGAATCTGAGAAGACATCTCAGCCCAATGTAGCAACAACACAATCCAAACTCCCACAACGTAAATTATTTGGAACAAAGAGCTTTTTGAATCAAACCTATTCCTGTGAGGAGTCATCTATCTCTGACCACGCAGTAGTGGAAGTGGACACTGGTCGACAACCTGTAACTGACCAGACATTCAATAAAGATAGCCCATTATTGTCAGGGACCGTATCTACCAAGGAACAAGAATCACCATGTTTAATCACAGACATCAAAAATGTTACAGTAGACATAAATAATTCCAATAGTCACAGGGAAACACAGATCACAACGCTGGATAAAACCTATGAAAAACTTACCTTTGACACCAAACTTCACTCTCAGGGCTCTGAATCAGATACACATGTTCCAGATTTGAGTTCTATTTTGGTGGCTGCGGTGGGATCAGAACAAACCACAGAGACAGCTGGTGGGGAACATAGAAAACTTCCTGGAGAATTGAACCTAACTTATGATACTGGTTCTGTGCAGCTAGCCTCCCCCATTCCTGATCTCCTGACCCCATCAGCTTATATGGCTACTGCTGGATCTGATACTGAACAAGAAGGTAGGCTTTTTGTTATACATTATCATATATTAGACTCACTGTGAACTGTTCAAATTTCATCAGCTCTGTTAAAAATAAAAAAGGAAAAATATAGAACTTTTAAAAAAAAATTTGCCGGTAATCATTGCATGTCCAAAATGCTAAAAAAAATTTAGTAGACACTTAAGCAATTATAAGCAGTATATAGCAGCAGAAGTAAAGCCCTAGCTGTAAGGGACTTAAATGCAAACTGCTATCTGTCCAAAAAAAAAAACTTTAATTTTATGAATTTTATCAAGGTGAACTGTTGTCAAAATGATTTGATATGAATGTGTGAATTATACTTCCTATTATTTTATATCTTCAATGATATTGATATTGGAATGTTTAAAACACTGCAAATAGTTACAACTTAGCATGTTGAGAAGTTCATGTTTTTTTTTTTTAACTTACTGCAAAACACAAAGTCATTCCCAATAATGCTCCTTTGGACCGCTTAGTAAACATTGTACTACCAACTGAATGTGACATTTTTAACCTGCTGCAGGAGATTGAGATGTGTAAGAAAAGGTTCTTGTTTGTAATCAGACCACAGTTTATCGTTCTGTGCAATCCACTTCTTTTTAAAAGCATTTCTGGACAATTGATAAAATGGTGTTTTCTACTGCTACTTTTCAATGCATTGTTTATCATGTTGCTAGGTGAATGAATATTGTTGTTGTAAAATGCACAAGTGGCTATAAATGCTACAAAATTTATTGAATAAGTAAAATTGCAAAAAGGCACGTTCTGCTGCCTGTCTTATAACTGAATATAGTTAATACCAAGTTATTATCACTTAAAATATTTTTAGTGCCACATTGATTCACGAGAAGAAGCAAGGCTGAAAAGGTGCTTCTGTTTTATTATGTTTGGGATCAAGTTAAGAAAAAACTCTGGAATAATTCCAACAGTAGCTGTAGAATGTCAGTAGGTTTACTGTGTAAACAAAGTGGTAACAGGCTAGATATCCCAGTTGTACACGTATGCACTTCCAAACCAGTGGAACACATTGTCGATATTTTGCACAACTTCAATGGTGAGCTAACACTGTTACCAGGGTGAAAACATACCTTGATGTGTGTGGAAAAATCTGAAAGCAGAATCCAGTTGTGTGTGCATGCCACTTGTTTTATTTTCTTGAAGAAAAAAACACATTAGAATTTGATCTCAAAACCAATTTCAATTGCCACCTGTGTTTCTTTCTGCAGACTGAAGAGGTTCAGAAAGTACAATCCACCAGCTTGGTCCTCTGTATTTAAAACATTACGCAAGCAACGCTCAAATTAATAAGTATTTTTCTTCTACGTCCACAGGTCCAGCAGGATCAGATGACCCAAGTGGCCTGAGTGTCCTGAAGGGGTCAAGGCTGAAATCGGGCAGTTCTGAGGGCACAGCATCTACTTTGGACAACAGTCTGCAGTTCCTGAAGGGGTCCAGGTTGTTGACAGAAGAGTCTCAGTTGGGTATATTGAAGACTGATGAACTGAACCAGACCAGTCTACTCACAGGTGGTCAACAGCCACAAGAAGATGGTCATACAGAGGGGCAAACTGGTAAGAAAAAATTTTTTTTTAAAACCAATTCAGTAGTCAAGGTGAGTGCATTTGTGTTTGAGTTAAAGTTTCGACAGATCCAGTTGGTAAGTGTGCCTAATTATTCCTTTGAGCAGAAGTCTTAAAAACCAACACACTGAGGCTACATGATCAACTTGCTAACTGGTGAAAAAGTTCAGTTCTGTTTTTATCTGATTTGAAGCTGGTGAGGGGGTGAACTTTTGCCAGTAAGATTCAGTAATATATCAGGTTAAAGTCACAAGAACTTAGTAAGATAGAGGTACAAACAGGTGGGTTATATTATTACAGTAGTGATTTACAGGTGTTTACAGTCAGTTTGCACTCATTATAACATCCGTGTATGATTTAACTCTCTTTTGATGTACAGCAAAATTTGTCTTTGAACCCTTGATCCCCAGGGTACATATTCCCAGGTTCTTTAACATAAGGATTAAAGATCCCCAGTAGTATTTTTTTCATCTGATGATTTATTGATGACTTAATTAGTAAGATAAAGATTGATGTTGCCTTAAAGCGTGTGCAAATTAAGATACTATGGTTATGAACAATTATTGTGATCCTGCATTCTGCAGCTGGGTATACTCATTCTTTACTGTCACTCTTGTTACCTTAAGGCAAAAATGGTATTATGTGCATTACTGAAATAATTGGCATGCTGAATTATGTGTTTTGACAGCATGTATGACCTTGTACATGTAGTTGATGGGTGGCTGTATTTGCACTGTCATGGTCACTTCTAATTTCTCACCAGCAAGCTAGAGTGATAAGAATGATATTAATTAATTATTTCCTTAATGATCTTGACAAATTATGAACAGCTTGTTTTATCTTATAAAAATCTATAGTTTGAATCCATCCACATGCTACAGACAATCCGATGGGAGAAATCTCACACTGTTTTAACTCACTGATATATCTGACAATTTTTTATGCATATTTATAGGATGATTACCTGCATGAAAGAAAAATGCAGCTAAACACCCACATGTATGCTATCGCCATGTGAAAACAATTTAACCACATGGACAGAGTTATGTAGAATTATTTAAATTGATACTTTCAGACACACTGTTCAAAGCCCCACCGAGTGCTGAGGCTGACTTCACACCTCCAATCTTCTCATCAACGCCAGCAGTGTTCAGGATCCCCAGCGCCCCAAAAGCCCCTTTATCCATGACAGATAGTAAAGAGAGCAAGGTGGTCGTCAAACTGTACAGCGACAATTACAATGACACAGGCACATTTGGGAAACAGAATGAAACATATGAAAAGCTGCCAACACCTGAGCCTGGAAGTAATGATAATGTACAAGAAGGTGATGTTTCAGTGAAATCAGATGCCAAAAGGTACGAGAAGGTCACAGGCGGTACAACTTATATAGAAAAAGATACAAAGGTGACAAGGAAGATGGATACAAAAATGACAATGATGACAGATACACAGGAAAATGACCTCACAGATGGCGAGGAAGACACTTGTGAGAAACTGACTGAAATACAAATGGACTTGGTGGACGACATTGACCAGGAATGTCACGACCTTGAAGGTCAAGGTCACATTACAGAAGATGAAGAAGCAGAAATGTTAAGCAGTATGGAAAAGGAGTATATAGCTCAGACTCAGCGACTGAGTGAGGAAGAAACGATGGATGAAGAAGAGGAAGAAGGAAA
>NW_019775635.1:995443-1016747 GCF_001039355.2 Lingula anatina | reverse complement strand
GTAAGATAGAGGTACAAACAGGTGGGTTATATTATTACAGTAGTGATTTACAGGTGTTTACAGTCAGTTTGCACTCATTATAACATCGGTGTATGATTTAACTCTCTTTTGATGTACAGCAAAATTTGTCTTTGAACCCTTGATCCCCAGGGTACATATTCCCAGGTTCTTTAACATAAGGATTAAAGATCCCCAGTAGTATTTTTTTCATCTGATGATTTATTGATGACTTAATTAGTAAGATAAAGATTGATGTTGCCTTAAAGCGTGTGCAAATTAAGATACTATGGTTATGAACAATTATTGTGATCCTGCATTCTGCAGCTGGGTATACTCATTCTTTGCTGTCACTCTTGTTACCTTAAGGCAAAAATGGTATTATGTGCATTACTGAAATAATTGGCATGCTGAATTATGTGTTTTGACAGCATGTATGACCTTGTACATGTAGTTGATGGGTGGCTGTATTTGCACTGTCATGGTCACTTCTAATTTCTCACCAGCAAGCTAGAGTGATAAGAATGATATTAATTAATTATTTCCTTAATGATCTTGACAAATTATGAACAGCTTGTTTTATCTTATAAAAATCTATAGTTTGAATCCATCCACATGCTACAGACAATCCCATGGGAGAAATCTCACACTGTTTTAACTCACTGATATATCTGACAATTTTTTATGCATATTTATAGGATGATTACCTGCATGAAAGAAAAATGCAGCTAAACACCCACATGTATGCTATCGCCATGTGAAAACAATTTAACCACATGGACAGAGTTATGTAGAATTATTTAAATTGATACTTTCAGACACACTGTTCAAAGCCCCACCGAGTGCTGAGGCTGACTTCACACCTCCAATCTTCTCATCAACGCCAGCAGTGTTCAGGATCCCCAGCGCCCCAAAAGCCCCTTTATCCATGACAGATAGTAAAGAGAGCAAGGTGGTCGTCAAACTGTACAGCGACAATTACAATGACACAGGCACATTTGGGAAACAGAATGAAACATATGAAAAGCTGCCAACACCTGAGCCTGGAAGTAATGATAATGTACAAGAAGGTGATGTTTCAGTGAAATCAGATGCCAAAAGGTACGAGAAGGTCACAGGCGGTACAACTTATATAGAAAAAGATACAAAGGTGACAAGGAAGATGGATACAAAAATGACAATGATGACAGATACACAGGAAAATGACCTCACAGATGGTGAGGAAGACACTTGTGAGAAACTGACTGAAATACAAATGGACTTGGTGGACGACATTGACCAGGAATGTCACGACCTTGAAGGTCAAGGTCACATTACAGAAGATGAAGAAGCTGAAATGTTAAGCAGTATGGAAAAGGAGTATATAGCTCAGACTCAGCGACTGAGTGAGGAAGAAACGATGGATGAAGAAGAGGAAGAAGGAAACAGTGAGCCAAAACTCCTTACTCCTGTCACAGAAGAAAGTGAGACTGACAGCTTAAAGAAAGATACTGTGGAGCAGCTGCCATTGGACATACAGTTGGAGAAGAAGACTGGGGATATTATGGTGGATTCTGGCTTGGCCCAGTCTGTATATTCAGAGGGAGGTCTGGAGGTGAGGGGAAGAGGGAAAGAGAGACCATTGTCAATGATATCTGTTTCAAGTGTTGATACAGGTAAGTTTTTTGTTTTTTTTCCAGATCATAAGTAATTAAAGGGATAAGAACTCTTCATTTTGGCAGGAAACTTATGTGGAAGAGATTTTTACAGAGGGTAGCCATCTACTAGTATTAAGGTACACGTGGTCCCATGACAAGCACAGATTCTAAAATAATTGTGATAACTGCCATTTTGGCGATAAATTGGAATTATTAAATTTTTATGCATACATGTACATATATGTTTACAATGGCTTTATTGTGGAATTTTTAATCTGAAATGAAGAGTTGTTATCCTTTTAAGCACCAACTGAATTACTAACTTAAAGGATTGAACTTTTTTTTTATTTTTATTTATTTTTGTAGAAAGGTAAAAATGTTTTGAAACTCACATATAGGCTTGGTTTATGCTAAGTTATGCCAGTTTTATGTTATGATATCAAGTTATAAAGTTGATTAATTTTTAATTGCTGAGAGTTATGTTTGATTGTATGGAAAAGACACTGATTCATGATGACACATAAAAAGTTTTACATAATGATGCTGACATTAGTAACCAAGGAAGTTGATAACATTTGATTTTCCTTTTCAACATGAGAAAAGCCCTTCCATTAATGCTAGAAAATAATAGCAAGTAGATTTGCATTGCACTGTTTTCTTGGTGTGTTATTGTGTTACAGTGTATCCAAGATATGAATAAATTTCCATATTTATGAAAAAAGCAATAGGAAAATGTTGGTTCTGTTAGATTGAGATAGAAATCGATGATTCGGGGAAAAGTTTTTTTGGTGGGTATTGTATTGATCACAGCATGTTATGAAAATACAAATCTCTTATTTAAACAGTTAATGTAAATATAACATCAAAACATAACAATAAGCACTCTCATAAAAGTTTTTTTTGTTTGTTTGTTTTTCATTGCAGAAGGCAATTCAGTGAAATATTGATTGGAGTATAAGTTTTTGTATTTGTGTTGGTAGAGTAAGATGAGTTATAAGATTCAATAATCTGAAGCATCTCCATTATATAATGTTATTTGCTTCTGTATATAAATTTTAATATTCCAAGTTAAAGTATATTACACAGAAATAATGTACTTTTAAAGAAAGACTTCATAGTCTCTGGATTGCAAAAACATAATTGCTGCTATGATCTAACAGAACTGCAAATTATCAAAGAAAACTATTTGCAATTTCAAATCAACCAATATAACATGACAGTCTTTTTAAATAAGAAATGAGGAATGCTTGTCATATGTATGAAGGATGACCCATGGCTGCACAAGCCAGTAATTTAGCCAGAGATATCAAAATGTGGCACATATACGGAAGCTAGGTGGAATCATAATACATGTATATCTAATGAGCTGTTCCACCCTTTCCTGATGTTACATATATCATATTAAAACATCAAAGGATAAATTCATAAATCATCATTGCAGTTAAAGAAAATTAAAATGCTTAATGAAGGCATTGTGTGATCACAACATTTAAGACAAAATGTAAGAAGACATCTGTGCATCAAGTGTTAAAATTATTGAAGCAAGTCATGATGTTGAATGATGTTACTTCTGAGAGGTTAAAAAAAGATATTTGATTTTGATATAATTAGGAGGTTAAAGCAAAATATATGTACTTGGTTGGAAGACATGGCACTCATTCAAACTCCCAGATTGCCCAGAGGTGCCATAAAACACAGGTAAATTTGTAGGTTTTTTTATCAGCTCACTGGATCAGACGTGTGATAAGAAACCACAGTGGGTGTAACTCTAACTGATTTAGCTGTCATTGCATGGTTAAGGTGAAACCACAAGTTTGGTTATGTTACAAAGTTCTGCTTATAGACATGTTGTACCCTGTAGAGTGAGGTTGGGTGGATTTCTCTTTAGATATGGCCATTGGAGTCCCCCCCCCTTTTACTGCCCATCTTCTTCCCCCCCTCCCCCCACTCCTCTGTCTGTCTTTTAAGCTGTACCTGTTTAGGTTTTCTCCTTGTTCCTTTTATGTTTCATCTCCTGACCCCTAACCCCTTCCCCCACCTCCCTCTCTCTCTCTCTCTCTCTCTCTCTCTCTCTCTCTCTCTCTCTCTCTCTGTGTGTGTGTGTGTGTGTGTGTGTGTGTGTGTATGTGTGTGTGTGTGTGTAAACAAATATATATAAGTCTTCCAGTCTTACAGAAAAAATCTCTCCTTCCTGGTATTTTTGCCTGCTAATATATTAATAGAACTGCAGGAGAGATGGAAATAGACAGCCCAGGTATTATACATATATTTGGTACTGTGCAGGAAATATGGTGGAGGCTGCATAACCTTCCACCCTGAAATGTAGCTCATCTGGAAACATGGTAATAGTGCTACTACTGCAGCAACAGTTGTATTGTAAAAGAGGCATGGTTGCTGTCACCATGTTGCAGGTATAATAAAAGACATGGGGATTAAAGATGGAGAGGTATTTATCACTAAACAGATGTTCTGTAGGGAACTGACGGCAGTGAGTAAGTACAGAAGACAAGAAGCAGCATTTGTTTTCCCTTGAGTATAATTTTATGCTTCCATTTGAACAGTAATGCACCCAAATCAAACAGCATTGCTTTTAAGCACATTGTCAAAATTAGGTTTGCATTTTTCATAAAATTGTCATGCAATAATATGGATATTTTAAGAGTGGTTCTTGGGACAGTAGATTGATTTTTCTCTGAAAGTAGACATAAAAGCAATTAATGCATTTATGAATTTGATTATTATGATCATTAGGTAATATTTATGTTGATATTTAGGCCCTTCTTTATCTGATACCAAATGTTCATTGGCAAGTTCTCAAGGTGCTTTCTTAGATTTGTTCTGACTTCAAAATCATAACAAATTCTGAAGGCTATGAGTTCTACATGCACATGCATGTATTTGTTGAAAATTAACCTAAAAATTTTACAGCATGTTATCCAAGCAGTGAATGGCATTTTTTGGCTATTGCATGAAAATGTGGACTCTTCAAACTAACTGTTATCAAAATTATCAAAATATGATTAATATGAAGATGGCCTTGGAGGCCTTAATGCTTTTAAGGAAATAATACTTGATGTACCTATAGAATTGCCAGCTCCATGAATCCTTAAACAGGTCATAATATCACCTTAGAAATCTCTGAATTATGCATTAAATCATTAGCAGTGGGAGAGGATGATCTATCCCATTTTGAAAGGTTATGACCGCACTCTGGCAGTGTGTTTATATATCATTTCTGTTTGAAAAAATATATTCAAGTAATTGAAGTAAGAAGCCTCTTTGCTAATGTCATTATGGATTAAGTGAGAAAAAATTTGTTTATAATTGTTTATAATTAAGCTGATATTGAGTTGTGCACTGATAATAATGACAAGACTACTAAATGATAGGTATAATTGTATTTATTTAGTAATATATACAACCCATTGATGGCATTTGGTACCACATATATACATGTATATTTACCTGACATATGTTACCTGACCATAGGACAGTGTTAGGACAGTCTCGCTGTTCAATACCTTGCTTAATCGTGCAGCAGAGCTGTAGCATGTTTAGGTGGCAAATGAAGCTGGAAAACTACACTACTCTAGAGAATGTTGGCAAAAAAAGGCAATGGAACAGCATGACTTAAGCGCAGGCTTTTAAGTTTGAAATGTGGATGACATGTTGAACAATCCAGTCTGTGCCCAATCTTTGTAGTAAACCAGTTTTCTACTGTATTCACACTGAGCTTCAGGTTTCCTTGTGGGGTAATGCAGTCAACTTTTGCATTGCTTCCAGTGTTGTATGTATTTATGGTGGACTTTCCATTGGCTTTTATAAAAGAGATTGATACAAGATTGGTCTCTGTATACAGTAATACCATCAAATTTCCTTTCATATATATGCTATAATTTGGATCATATGTACTATGACATACATATAATATTAGAACCCCATTTAAACTTATCTACTTGGTCTGACATAAGCTTAGAAAAGCTGTGTAATGGAACCAGCTTATTGATAATGGCCACCTAAACCTTTACTAAGCCACAATGGGAAGAGAAGTTCCATGCTGCGTAACAGTTGTTCCACCCTAAACATGGGCAGTGGAGCTCTGTATGCAAGATGCTGTAATCTATAATGCCTGATTACTGTTGTAGTTTTTCTCTTGGAAAATGTGGAATATGCCTCAGCAGGTTTCATTCATGTGTCTGTTTGGCTTAGAAATAGTATATTTTACTTACTGTCAGGAAAATATTGGATGGAGGAATCTGTGTAGCAATTTACATCCAGGACTGCTTTTATGTTGAGAGATGAAATATAAGTTTGGAAGGCAAGGTAGGAATTGGTACATTTTTATACCAGAAATGAGAACTTTTTTGTATAAAAAATTGCTTCTGTTAATTGATCTACTTGAGTTAGAGTTCATTCTATTTCCTCTGGATATTGGAAATTGGAAGTTAATTTCCAGAGGTTTTCATGAACATTAGAGAATTTGACAGAGAAGAGATTAGAAAAGATGGGAAATGGATACACTTGGTTATAGCTGTATATCAAAGAAAACTGTCACATTTCATGTTGTGTTTTATTTTGCGATCTTTGAAATCTTGCTCGAGACGAAGAATGCTGACTGGTCTCACTATAGTATAAAAATTTACTAAACCCCATTAGCTGGAAAAATTTAAACAGCATCAGTCCTTTTACTCAAAATGGGTATAAATTGAACAGTAGAAAAATTGAATTATGTTTTGTATCATCAAATTCTTTATTTGCTATCGCGGACCTCAGATGCATAGGGCTTTAAAAAGAACGGCAGCTGATATGATCCTATGTCACTTCCCTACTGCTTCAAAAGATACAGGTAACATCAACATCACACCTTAGAACTAACAATTATGAGGTTCACGTTGGTGCTAGTGATAAACACATGTAAACAAATCAGGGAGAAAAAAAACATGAAGGGAAATGGCAACCTTTTCATTGAGGAGCCAGTCATCAGAGAAGTAAATGGTGTGAATCAAGTGTAACAGAAAACTTTTTGTAGGTGATTCCTGGTGTTGAAAATACACAAACTTGCCAGATTAGGAACATTTCAGGCCAAAGGAGCATATATATATTAAAATGGTTACTTTATAGTAGCATGCCACGTTGACTGATAGACTGAGTGCAGTGGAGAAATTAAACTCTCCTAGTAATCAGTCTAACTAGTGATAAACACAAGTATACAAACTGACAGAGAAGCTAGGAGAGAAAGGCATCTTCAGTGGATACATTAAGAATTGCAAAGGTTACCTTAAGTTTGATAGCATTAATGAAGTGGAACAAACTGTTCAAGTAATCACTAGTAATAAACATGCGTACTCCATTTGGCGGTCCTGATGAACAGCAGGGAAGACAGGAAATGGAATTTAGAATGAAAGTGAGTCTGTTTATAAGGTCCTGAGTTTTGGAGATCAGGAAAAAGGTACTTCTGCCATGTGGATAATACAGGTTAGTTTACGGTAAGCTGAAACTCAGGGTGTCATGAATTGATCATTGCTTGCTATTCAGCAAGGGAACAAGTTTACTATGTTACTGCAGTCAGAAAATGTGCTTTAATACTGACTTTCTTGGGTTCTAAATACATCAAATGAAAAGTTGAATGATCCTTCAGCGACATCTCTCTCTAAATCTGACACAAGTTGAATTAAAATTGTCTTCCCCTCTCTCTATAGATACATATCTGCACATGATGTTGATAATAATAATAATAATAATATTAATAATAATATTTATTTATTTATTTACAACCAAAATCTAAGAAATGTGCAGTAGACTTAACTGCATAAAAGATGTATCTTAAGATGATATATTCATCGCGGATTCAAGTTAACTTGGTTTGAAACAGATGTGAATTAGGTATGTGTCAGGGGATCCAGAAGTTCAAGTGTAAACCCAGCAAGAGAGAGAATGATAGTGTTAGGAAACTGATAAGCATGATTTAACCAACATGTGACGCAGTTCAGGTAAGGAAGCTGGCGTCTTTGAAGATGACTTTTGAAAGCACTGACTAGAATACCATTTATTTTGGGAAGTGATTGAACAGAGGAAACAGCATAGAAAAAAAAACCTTTGCCATTTCCCATTGGAAAGATGCCATGAGGTTTTATTTAACTAGGGATGTAATTGTTTATCTGTGAAAGCAGTGAACCATTTGGTTGGTTATATGCCTGAAGAACTTCTAACCTAACCTTTGGCTTAGTCAAAAATTATTTTTGTTGATTGTAATCAGTGCCTTATTTTTTCTACATAGTTAACTTCAAGATTCTGGTCTTGGTCATCATGCTGTATTAAACCTAGATATGTATCTTTCTGTGCATAAACAGAGAAGTGGTAATTTAGATTTTACTAAAAACCTAGCTCTTTGGCAGTTATTTTAATTTATTCATATGGTACAATCAATACATACAATCATTTTGAAAGTCCAAAACTGAAATCTTTGCCAAGATGTTAAAGTCCATTTGCTTTTTAGTAAACATGCATCTAAAATCAGCTTGTGTTCGAAACTTTGTTATTTATGCCTCTTAATTTATATTGCATTTAAAATAAAACAATCCAACATTGAATACAACTGCCATAGTTTATTCGATAATCTGACTTGTCAATATTCTTATCAAAATATTATCCTCCAGATAGCAAGTCTTACTTTGAGAAGTTACAGTTAGGTTTCTTACCAATTATATCTTATTTAATCTGTGAGCTTGTGAATGTACAGTTTATCCACTTCAAGAGGCGTGTTTGTGAGGCATTTGACAGTAAGTATTGGTGAGTGTTGTAAGTTAGCATGTAAGTTGTAGTCTCTTGAAACCTCTTCATAACAGATGTCAAGTCAGTATTTAGACAATATTCTCCAAGACAGGATAATTTGTTTAAAGAGTATTAAAGGGAGTATGGTGATGGAGGAAGAAAAGTAAGTTTTTTTTATTATGTTCTAAATCTAAATTTGAAGAGTTAAAAGGGACATCATGCATCCTTGCTTTTGGCACAACTTAAAGATCTTTTAAGGGTCCAAGCTAAACCTGATGTGAACACACTCACTTGGAAAATTAGCAAATTTCACCACCTCAGTTTGGTTGTTAATTGATATTGTTGTTAATCAGATTTCCTTACGTAATGCTATTTCTGGAGTATGTTTATTATGTAATGATTATATCCTCAGGTAAAGGTGTCTGTATGTTTTAGTTAAAAACTTCAGTAAGTCTTGATATTTAATAGGAATCAGCTGACTACCATTCTTTCATGAGAAATTCAATACCAGTTATTAAGATATTGACAAAATATGCATTAGTACAAGTACCGAAACAATTTTTGGGTTTCTTACATATTTTTCACTGCTGCCCTTAGTTATACATATATATCAGGTCAAAGAACAGCACATGTGTTAAGTGTCACATCACTATATCTACTGTTGCAAGCTAATTACAGATTATTTATGACCATGATAATAGCATCAGTATGATTCCAAATACCTTCATGATGCAGTTAATATTTACTCAGAGGACTGTGTGTTGTTGGACAGGGACATGGGGGAGTTTTGTGCAACAATTTTCAGCCCAGGGCCATGTTTTGTTAAATGTTTGCAGATTTTTGGTGAAGACTGCTCAATTTTGGACAATGACCCTTTGGTGAACATTTGTCTCACAATTAATTTGGTATACCTACATTGGCTACTGTCATTGCCAAGAAAATTACGATATGCCTTTTTGGTGCATATTTAAGTCTGGAAATTAGGGTTTATCAGGCTTTCAATAATGCAGTTTTATCAGTTTTATGTGGTTAGATTGGCTTATATGCAGTGAACACATGCAGAGTTGGGCAATGCTAAGTTAGGGCGTCCTAATTTAACTGTAATCACAACTCGGTCTGTCCAGCCAAGTCACTACTTGGTCTTATTAGCATATCCAAGGTGAACAATTTTTTGTGAGGAAGCGTAATTCACATTTTGTTGAAGGCAATATGGGAGTTGTTTCATATCATGTAACATTATTTATGGATGTGTATAAATGAATGCATGTTTTGTATGACACAACTGTGGCAAATTGCAGTGGTAGGCAATGTTGATGATGCTTTTGTAAAGTTTCTTGAAGCATTTGGAAAGACTGCGTTGATTGTAGAATATTCTTTGGAAAGGTTTCCTGAAGCTGTACATAGACCAGCAACATGCACACTCCAATATATAAACATACCATCATGAATTTGAAAGACTTTTGTGATTTTCTCTAAAACATATTCTTTTATCCATCAAGTTCCCAATCAGACAACTGCTAAGTTGATCAGTGAAAAAGGATTCAGGCTAGAAAACATACAACCCCCAATGCACAATTTTTGGGGTAACGTTTTCATTAAAAATTAGAAGCATTTTTTCAAAATTAAAACCAATCCTTTTCTCCATATAGGCTATCAACCAGATACAGACTCTGATGCGGGCCTGTTGTCTCCAGTTGGTTGGTCAGAGAGCAGGAGCCTAGTGTCAGGACACCATCTTCTCCCTGCTGGTGGCGGGGTTGGCGGCCATGTCAGCGATGCCATGAGCTCCAGTCAGATGACCCAGGCAGACGGCCTGATGAGCCTCAGTCAAATCTCACAGCCCGATGTGATGATGATGAGTTCCTTGGATGGTTTGGAGAGGGGAGATGGCTCCTTGAGAGGTGAGAGATTTGAGAGGATATGAATTTATGTTATAAAGCAGTTTATATGAATTTCAAGCAAAAGTAATGCAAGAATGGTCTCATGATCCAGAGACAAACCTTTGAGTCTGATTTTAGTGTGAGCTCCCCCCCCCAAAAAAAAAACATAATAAAATAAAATAAGATACAAAGGGTTACGTATATGAAAGAAACAATTTGTGTTAAATATTGATGCTAGTTCTCCAAAGATCTACTACAATTTAAGTGCCAAGAGATCATTTGTAATGAAAATTAAAAAGACCAGACAAATATAAAAACATATTCAGTTAAACTTTATTATGTGAGTATGTATTGCTTTACATCTTTTAAATTTTCACAAGATTGAATGTACTCATCCATCTCCCTACAATTTTTATTTAAAAAAAAAAAAAAATAATTTACTCCCTTTTGTTTCTGAGATTCAGTGCATGGCAGTCATTATTGTCTATAAGAACTTGCTGCCTGGGAACTTTTCATCAGATGCTCTGAACGCATGCAGTTGAGCTAGTGGTATTTATCGACTGTATTCTAGGCTAGGGATGGTCTGCTTGGAAAACTTTCCTGGGGCCCATTAGCTCAACCTCAGAGAATGAACCCGTTTCTGGGAAAATCGATATTATTCATTTACTGTAGGAAGAATGGAGATGCCATTTTCAAATAAAGCAGAAATTACTCAATGTGCTTACAGGGGTGCCTGTGTTGAAATAAGCTATGGTTTCCTATTTATGTGTAATGCATGAATATAGGTTATAAACTAGTTTGTATTTAGAATTGAAATATTTATTTGTGGTTGCTGGCACTGTGTTTGGGTTGTGAAAATAGGATGATAATCATCATTTATCTGGTGTAGTTGTCAAATGCAAACAATATATTGAAAATACATTCCTTTATAAACTTATTGATTGCATATGGCAGTATGTTATGAAACTGCATTGCTGTTTTAGTAGATTCTGCTCCATCATTGGATTATGCTTTATATTATGTAAATAAATTTGCGTTATTATTTGAAAATTTTGAACACAAGTTTATAAATGGAAACATTTCTGGACTTGATTGTTAGATTCCTTTTCAAATTGTGTTACACTTTGTATTTTAAGAATTCTCTACAAAATAAATTAAGACAGAGCAGAGACCAACCCTCCAAAACAATATTGCTGTTGGAATATTTGCTGCCGTTGTTTCAATTGATTTTTTTGATGAATCAGGATGAGAGTGTCACATTGGTCCCAGGTGGCTGGGATAAACTGAAGGTTAATTCCATTCACTGGGTCATGGGCGCTTGGGGAAAAATGCTGTTATTTAATCAGTGTCCAGAGAATGGGTTTAAATGTCTCTATGGGCACTTGCTAAGATTTGGGCAGTTTTGAGTTTCTAGATAAACTATATGACTTTTTGAACTTTAATCGTATTGATGCCTGTATATTGCTGAAGAAAATGAAAAAAATGGCAGTAAATTGATATATAAGTGTTTTAACAATTTTAAATTTTTTAAGAAGGAAATAGAGATATTGTTATTAATTTTATTTATTTATTTATGAATTTTATAAATTTAACCAAAAATTGAAGTGTGCTCACGCTTGAACTTAACCAATGTACTGTGGCAGGTAAAAGTGACGTGCATTATAAGATCTGCCTCCTAAGACGGGCTGAGGCATCCTTGATTCTATGAAGAGGGGTGAATTAGTACATGTAAGAGGAGGTTAATGAAAAGATGAATTGTGAGATAACGAAATCCATAAATAAAGATTGATGTCTGCCCAGTTACAGTGAAAACACCAGCAAGCAAGTTTAGACATTCAGTCTTGAAGTGGCCTTGCAACTACTTGGTTTGCTTAACTATAGTCCTGATCAAATTTTATTGAGCACTTTAGCCAAAATGGATCAATTGGCCAATCCAGACACCACAAAAAGCTACAGGTCCTAAAATACTAATGCATACACGTAGGTCATTGCAAGTACAAATATTTCAAACCTCATAGAATTTGTTTGAAAACAAAGAGTAGATCTTTGCTTTACTTTATTGCAAATATGTACTGGCTCGCTTAGATCCATTTTAAAGCTTGTGTAAACTGGACCAATCCATTTTAATCAGCTTTCCTGCCTGAATGTGCTGGTGATAATGCTATTGATCAGGCTGGTTCTATCATTGATCAGTGAGCTGGACATGTTATCCATCACTAAATGGCCATTATGGGCTTGGAAAGGGTCCAATAGAAGCACTAGGAGTGTCATCCTTGAGAAGTCTGTTCACATGGGCTAAAAAGAATGTGCAAAGTAATGGCCCGTTTTGTTCAAATTGTAGTTGGCCTCTTTGCAGGGTAATTCTTTTAACTTTTCTCTAATTTTCTTTATATTGCCTTTTCCTTCTTTATTGTAATCTTATTATTATATTTTATTTGTTATTATAATCATCAAAGAGTTATATAATCATACAATTTAAGAATCATTCAATCTTTTTGTCTGTGTGGCCACACACATACATTAGGAATACTACTGGGGTATAATTAAATAAATGATATACAGAGGTCATGATATGTGAGTTTAGGGTAATACTGAGTATTCCTTTTCTATGCCATTTGTATTGTTACACTGTATGGTTAGCGGAAATATTATATTTTCAAGAAAAGCTTATGCATTCATAAGGAATGCTTTCCAGTTATCTTAATTATAGGACTTGAACAGCCTTATTCCAGTTGACACATTTTATCACTTTAATTTATTATATTATTTAGACACAAAATTGTTTTCAATTTCTTTAGATTCAACATTTACTGCAGCTACATCATCAAATGTGCATGGAGACCATGACCTTGAACTCGCTCAGAGTGACATTGATGAACTTAAGGTCACAGGGTAAGTAATAAATGTTTAAGGTTTAAGGTTTAAGTATGATATTGAAATTGTTTAACCATTTTGAAAAAAGGTTTGAATAAAGGTATACAGTCATGTATTCATTAATAGCATTGGGTTTTGCTTTATAAAATTTGACAGTAGAGATTATGATTTTTGTACCCCCTTTTCATTATTTCAGGGCAAGCAGCGAGTTGGAGATGAAGAAAGAGACCAGTGACACTGAGAGCCAGCATGACCTGGCCCTTGAGCAAGAGGAACTAGCACAGATGTTATCCACTGAAGAAGCTATCACAGAAGATGAAATTGTGTCTGTTCCAAATGTAAGCTTATCCTCCCTCTTCCCTCTTCCCTCTTGCCTCCTTGTTTACTAATATTCAACTTCAACATACATGCAAATGCACATGCAGAAACAGATATCATCAGTTAAAAATTCTGGCAGCATTACTTAATGCACCACCAAAATGATATATCCCAGATTTCTTGTTTTTAACTTATTAGCAACATGTTTTATAGATCAAGTGAGAGTGAAAATGAAAACAGTTAATCTCTATAATATATATTTTGTTTAGAATGAGACTGAACAGGAACCATTGCAAATAGAACAGGGGTTAGCACTAAATCTAGATATGTTGGAGGACAATGAGAGCACAGAAGCACATCCTGCCTCTTTGGATGTCACATTACAGGAGACTGAAGAAGATGGAGAAACCACACAGGATGAAGGTAACTCTGTCACATTATTTTCTGTCACAACTAGCACAATGTGTTATTGTAGCATTGAAGCACAATTGTATGGTCACATCTAACACAATGTTTTAGTAAAATGGAAACATTATTCAAAAGCCACAAATAGCAAAACTGACCATTGATTAATTTAATAAACTATTGCATTGTCTTGACTAGCACAATGTATATTTTCTTTAACAATTTGGTTATTATCACAAGTGCAATTTTTATATTATTATATGAAAAACAGTTGCACTGTACTCCCAACACACCACAGGTTACTACATCTCAGTGTTTCTCACATAATAAATATGGTAATATTTTTTGTCTCCATCATCATAACAGTAAAGTATTCTGTGTCATATTACTAACATGGGGGGAGGGGGGGTAATCACAAGATGAGAGTAATGAACCTCAAAACATATCTTGTGAGTAGGGAAGACCTGTATGAAAAATTCGTAAAGTAATTTATGGTTTGAACTTTATTTTTTAGGTGTTGCCACTGCTCCAGAAACAGACACAGAGCATGCTGCCCTGGACATGAGGGAACGAGAGAAAGGACCAGATCAAGTGGAGGACACTGACACAGAACAGAGGGAGGGAACCCAGGAGAAAGAACAGC
Organism: Lingula anatina; assembly: GCF_001039355.2. The sequence continues at coordinate 1,002,222 of NW_019775635.1, read as the reverse complement.
TTTCCAAGAAAAAGACAAGTGTCACTAAGAAGCCCTCACCAGGAAAGCTTGATGGGAAAAGAAAGGAAGAGCTTGCAAAACCAAAAAGGACAAGTTCACCTCGAAACAAAAAAACACCAGAAAAAAGTGAGCTGAAAAAACCAAACACTAAAGTCAGTTCTCGTCTGGCAGATTATATTCATAAACCAGTTGCAGAAAAATCAAATGACAAATCTAAAGATGCTGTGGATTCTAAGTTGAAAAAGAATGCATCCAACAAGCAAAAAATAGAGGGTAGAGAAATAGCAAAAACACAATCAGAAGACAAGAAAAGTTTCAGAAGGAGTCCCACACCTAAAAAAGAGGAACCAAAGAAGATAATCAAAAAAGCACCAGTTAAAAATAAGTGGGATAATATTATGTCTCAACTAGAGGCCAGTAAGGAACAAGACAAGCACAAACCGAAGTCTGAAGTGAAAAGTAAACTTGCACCTATGATTGAAGCAAGTCCAGTCACTACACACTCCCCTGCTGCAAAAAACTCTCCAAGAGCAAGAAGTGGAAGTAATGAAAAGAGGGCATCTACACCTAAAGCTGATTATACTAAAGTGAAGAGTAGGATTGACACCCACAGTTCAGTACCTATACAAAAGAGGAAAGTTTCTCCAAGATTATCTGCAGGTTTAACCAAGGAGCGCAGGGAGTCCACGGGGTCCCAGATGAGTTCCACTCGCAGCAGTAGATCTGATCTCAATGCTTCTGTAATCGAGTCCAAGCAAGGTAAGGTTGCTTTTTTTGTGCTCTTGTATGGTCTTTTTTTTAATGTCTATTTGAAAGACATTTATAGTTTCTGTATTAGTATGTTTTAAGATAAAGAAGTCTGCAGTTTTCGTGACATTTTTCACAGGATTTTTTGCAGTACCATTATTTTGTTACCTATGACTTGGCTTGGAAGAGAGGAGTTTCTCAGTGAGGCCTTTGAGTAAGTTTACCTTTTTCTGAAATATATATATATGTTCTTGCTTTTTCCCTAAATATCTAGAAAAACCCAGCAACAAGTTGACCCAGAATTTGAAAAATGAAGAAAAATCTCTCAGCAGAACCAGCATTAACTCTGATACCTCACAGGTTAGTGTCACAGTCAACACATTGTTTATCTTACAATTTTCTGTCACAACTAGCACAATTTACCATATTCCTATAGTTATCATATCTAACACATTCACCAGATCATTTTTAACTAAAATCTCTCATATTTTCAGTACTATGTCATATAAGATATTTTATTACATAATATCCAATTGATTACTAGGCTTAATATTGATACGAAAATTGCAACTCAATTGCCAAAAGCAATATTTTACTTGTAGCAAATGACTTAATAGGATTAAGAAACCTTAATCCTTAGTTATAATCTTTTATAGCTTGAAAAATGATGGAAAGTGTTCTTAACTGTTTACCCCTCCCTATCCTCCCAAATTGTGTTATTTATGTATTGAAACTTTATTGGCTACTTACTCCCTTGTAACATCTGACCTGAAATGAATGAATTTCTTTTCCAAATGTACATGGAGGTCATTGCTCAAAAGCTATATACTCATACCTAAATTTTATCCAACATGTGGATAAATTAAGTATTTTTCATAAAAAGATTCGCTTTACACAATTTGCTAATTCTTTTGTAATAGAGGCCCAAAAGGAGACGAAGGGTAATTTTTGTCTTACTTTTACTATGGACAGCTTGCTCTTGCTCTGTGGTTCACAATTTTTAGTTCTTTTAGAAGTTTTAGACCACATCCTCAGTGCAGCCCTTATCAGAATTCCTTCCAGCATGGTTCAAGACCATATCTGTAGTATCTCAGAGTAGTATTATTCAAAATAAAAAAGCGAAGAAACAATTTTTACAAAGTTGTGATTTTACTATTTGAGAATCTGAGCAAAATGATAGTTGCTACATGATGACAATTAAACTGTCTTCTGAACTTAGTCAAGTCAAAATTCATTCTGTAGACATTATTGCTAACATACCCATGTGGTTATTTTGTAATTTACATGAACATGCATGTGCATGAGGGTACGTGTCCTTTTCCCAACTGTATTATGTTTTTAAAATTTGTATTCACAAGCATATACAATGTGTGGGCATATAAACAGTGGACAAAATCGAAAACTGAAAGTTAAAATGTTTTGTGCTTACAAATTTGCCAATTTGCTGATGAGGTTTAATTTCACTAAAGATCATCCATTATTTCCTTTTATATGTTTCCACTGCATGGGCAGTGAATGTAGTTGTCTGCATGGCTTACTTTGTGAATGTTGGGTGTCCTTTCAGATGTCAACTGTCTCAGTAACCGCCAGTGTCACCTCTTCTCAGGGATCTGTCACCAAACAAGGTCGTAACCATGACAATGGCAGCAGCTCGGCAGTGCCACCTCAGAAACGCAGATCACTTATTGTACCACCATCAAAAACGAGTCCAGCAGGTAGGTTACTTGTGACTAGTAAATAACTGGAATGAACAGGTTGAAATGTTGATATGGAGCAGTTTGTTAGATAGATAGATGAAGACGAGTAAATCCTTTATTTCCTTTTTATCTGTGCAGTTTTTTTTCCTTTTGCTGTCACTGTGTAAATGTAAATTTGCATATGAAAAAAAAATACCCCCAAAAATAAAAGTTCTTTGTTGAGGTGGTGGAATCCCCTGCAAAATGTATCCAGATTTTGTTTTTTTTTATATAGAATAGAGAACATGTAAGCTTAACACATTTGTAACCTGTGTGTCTCATGAAATTGCCTAATACTTCGAGAAATGGATAAAATCTTTCACGTGTCATTTTGATAAGATCAGCCCACCCCACTCTGGCGCCTAATTTAACATTGTGACATTCTCAGAGAAGAAGTGGTAGCTATTTTTACACAAACCCATCAATTTCCCCCTGAATTCACCCTAGAATGCAGCAGATAGTTTCATTAGGAGGGTATTGATCGGTCTTAAACTAAGCTTCTCTGCATTTGATTTCCATGATGACTTGGCTTGCTCTGAAAAAGCTTGATGCGGAATGAGATGTCTGTTTCCATATTGAAGATGCAATGGTGAAATTTGTTCCAAGTAGGTTGTTTTGATATTTTTTTGTTTCCATCAATCTTTTGTGTATGGTTTTAGCCTGGTATGAGTCTGTCCATAGCATTATGCAGTTGTTTATTTGATAGGTTATACATTATGTAAACCAAGAGAAAAATATTGTACACTTGAAACTGATCTTCAAGTAGAAGCATTATATTTTGTAAAAAAATATCAATTTTCTATTTTTCAAGGTTCCCACATCATTATATTAATAGTATTTTGTGCACTCGTAAGCATAGATACTCAGTCCTTGGTACACTGCTATTGCTGATGTTATTCATTAGAGCTAAGCATTTTGACCTGCTGCCATGTTGCCAGCCCTGGTATTCGTTAAGCTGCGAAACCAATTGGTATCTCTTAGCTGATAATAATGGTAATATGCCTATTGAAATGAAGTCATGTGATGCTATTTGACATTCAGAGTAATGCATTACTGATGACTGCTTATAGATTCCAAATAGAAAAGATCAGTGTGTAACATCCGTTTATGGATTGATCCACAGTTTACAGATATGTGGTGGTGTTCTTTCTGAGTTCATATGGAGATCAAATCAATAGAATAATTAGGTGCTCAGAAAATTAACCATGGACCCAGGACTCATCAAGATATGAAATATGATTGGTCAGTGTGGTGACGAGCTCGGCACTTTTAATGTTAGTCAGTGTCATTGAAACTGACTAATCACAGGAGGTCTTAGTAAACATTCCCATGGTGCAGTTGGCGGCATAACTTAGCTAAATGACCTCGGTGGTCTTCCAGTTACTCTGAATCCCGTCTCTGCTCCGAGGGTACTGAAGTGCTCTGTGGTCCCTGAGGCTGATCTTACATAAGAACTACAAGACCCTGAATTGATTTTTTGTTGCTGCAGACTGTGTGGATTGTAAATTCTGACGCAGAGCTGGGATAAACTGGAACGGCCACATATGTAACGCCACACAGACATTTTCTGAGTGTTAAACACTAGAGTCATAGTGCTTGGTCTAAGGCTTTGGTACAACTGGGCTGAGTTCTTTATTTTCAATATATACTTATTTGTCTTGAGTAAGAAGCTCCTAAGAATTGTTCAAAGATGAAGTTCGAGGGTTTGTCAAAACTGATGAGTAAGTATTCTTCATTTTGTGTTTATTTTGCAGCATATTTCCTGCTATTTTTTCCAACTAATTAATTAACAACTAATAGTAAGTAAAGGTTAGATTGAAGAAATTTATTTTCATTAAAACATCATGTTTTCTCTATACATATTTTTAAAATTTGGTCAGATGAAGTTTTTCTGTTATATTTTAGAATCCAGAAGAGGTGCAAGTACTACAGCCAGCTCAGGGAAAACTGCCCCAAAAACTGCTGGAAAGAAAACAGAAACAGGACCACAGAGCCCAGCCACCAGTAACAAGAAACCACTGAGTAAGTCACAGAGTTTTTTAAATATCAAATGTTTAAAAAAAATTGAAAGCTATTTTTCAGATCATTTTATGTTGTTCAAGGTAGGTTCCTGACCCCTCACCCAAATGGCCAGCTCGCTGGCTGTTCTTGTCATGAAATGATATAATTATGTAGTCATCACATTTTGCCATGACTTATTATTTACTCTTAATGTTATTGATTTCATTAATTTTAAATTAGATAAAAGGTTTTTATAAACAAAAGTCACACTCTTGTCATTTGCATCATGTGGGAGGGATTTTGTTTTCATGGTAAAGTATGATGCTTTTTTGTGCATTTATAAATAATTATTGTGAGTCCCAGTTCCCTTAGAGACACGCTTAAAGTAGTGCAGATCTGTGGGCAGAAATGCTTCAGTAATTTTATCTGAAAACGCATTAACAGATGCCAAGAAGTGAGATCAATATGAAAATGTGCATCCTCTTTGTTGCTAAATGATTAATTTGTCTTAGATTGATAGCGTAGGCAGTGGAGTAAATTGCACACATTAAGTCACTAAATGAGGTTGATTGTTACTCAAGCTTTTTTTGTGGCTTTGTTCAGCAGATGGTTCTTTAATTCCAACTGAGCAGTCATTGATGAGTTTTATTGTTTCACCATTAATTCTTGATTGCCGATTTTTAGATAATATTTTGAAGTTATTCTATACTGGATTTTCATGAATAAAGCAATTATAGTCTTCCTTACATTTCAGAAAGAAATGACTACATTTATAATTGAGGAGTTTTATCATTTTTTGGATATGAATTAGGAAAGATGAGTAACTTTGTAGGATGCTTAGATACAAAAATGTCTTTGATACATTTTCAAACATGTATAATATATTTTTAAGCAAGGATATTATATGTGTAGCCTTAGAAATACTCTCAGTTTCCAGTCCACTTTCACTATTTGATTGGAGAATAGGGCTTATACCCCCTTTACACTGGGCGGTGTCCTTTCTGTGACCATGAAATTTGGCATCGCTATGGTCTTAATAAGGAGGCACGAGCATTGATTCTGTATCAGAATGAATGCTATATGATCGACCAGTTGTCGGCACGTAAAGTATTATATTTTTTAAACTCTCAAATGGGGCCGTAATGCTGGACGCAGAAAGGACGCCGTCCAGTGTAAAGGGGGCTTTAAATAGATGGATGTATTTAGTCACAATATTGACAATTGAAGCAACATGGTAAAAAGATATCGATATCACTGAGCTGAACCTTTTTGTTGTGAAGAGTAAGTCTATTTGTTGGAACAGTTGTCTTCCTAATTAGGTATCACACGTACAAGATGTAGAGAGTGGAAAACAACAACAACAACAGTACCTGTTTACCTGTGGTTCCATCTCTTGCTGCGGATATTGATTTGTGTTCCACATGTACACTTTCTTTCAAGTTTCTCAGATCTTTCTTGATTGATTCTTGTTTCAGTTACTGCCTGAAATCTCTTTAGATTAGTGTCCTATAATGTGTTTTTGGTTTACCACAATTGATTCATGCTCCTTTTCCAAATCCGTAAGGTATCTCTTGATTGCTTCATCTTACTTTTTTTGGTCTCTAATTGTACATTTAGTGTTCCTTTGACTCTTTTGGTTTTCTTTAATTGATCATGTGCTGCTTAAGATAACTTCTTTACATCTTTCTCTTGTTAAAATATGTGCATGTTGTTAAGGCCTTCAATCCTCATTTGGTTGGAGTGCAGTGGCTTTCATATGTTCCTGAAACTTCTTTTGGCATTTTTGCAGCGAGAAAATATAATGTTATATTAATATTATACTGTCACTGAGTATTTCTGAGTCAAAATTTCAGCATTAGCTGTTGGTTTAATTTTTGTACAGTACTTTGAGTTATCTTTTTTGAACTCTAAAGATCAGAAATAAGATATTTTTTCTACCAGTTTTGGGTCACAAATTGGACATGATACTTTATAGAACTATTAGTTAGCTGGGTTTTCAATTTTATCGTTACCACTCAATAGGAATATTCTAGTTTTAAGAATTAATGACTTGGAAAAAATACAGCATCTGTAAAATTCATGATTTTCTCCATTGAAAAGATTGAGTCATTACTGCTACAGTAGTTTCTGATCCTCAGGTGCTGCTGGCTGACTGTACATCAGAAAGTAACCGAGGTATCGCCTTGGGGAGAAGTTTTTCCTCTAATTACTCATGGTTTTTGGCAGTATTCTAGTGGAGAAAGATTCAGTTGAGGTTTTACTCTCAGGGGATTTTTTTTTTTTTTTTTTTTTTTT
>NW_019775635.1:803568-994973 GCF_001039355.2 Lingula anatina | reverse complement strand
CTCACGATTTGTGTTGAAGGCCAGTATAACCAGCTGAGTTTCTTCCAGTTTTTTCTTTTTGTCTTCCCTTCTCTTTTAAATTCTTAATACTCTTGTCAGCGTTGGAGTTAACTGACTGAAATGACTGATCTGATGAAGTCATGGAGGATGGAACAATATTTTCCGATCATTACGTGTCGTTTTCTTTAGAAAATGATTAACTGGGAGAAAAAAAGCTGCAGTTATTGACTGGTGGTAACTAGACTGATTGTACATCTGTATACATTAGAAGTCATTTGTGGCCATACAGGTTGAAGGTTGGATTCAGCTTTGGCTGCTGTGTAGCTTGATTGTTACATTACCTTACAGCCACAGTGGAGCTTGGCGTGTTGGCTGCAGTGGAATATCTTCAGTAGGATTTTAGACAGAATTCAGATGGGATGAGTTAACAGTCTAAATGGAATTCATTTATGTTGAGAATCATTTAGATGCCAAAAATTTTTTGTCAATAAGAGGAGTTCAGAATTGGATGCGATTAGATGATCTAGCTGGATAGTGTGAATAAACTTGCCAGTTTCATAATGGTTTTAGAAGGTAGGTACTTTACAAGTAAAAGCATAGCTGAGATTGTTTTATCATGAAAATGAATTTAATTATGTTCTTTTAAGTGTAAAATGATTTTAAACTACTAAGGAACCTCAAGTCAGTTGTCACTTTCTGAAAGAACTGAATGCTATATGGATAAGCACCAATAAAAGTTGGAATGAAGACAAGTAAAACAGCTAGAATGCATTGGATGTAAGTTGTTAGTGTAATAAAAAACCTTTTTAATTCTTTCATTTTATATCAATTCTCCAGCACTGATGAATGCGTGTGTATGAGCAGAAAGAATTCTATACTTACCTCATAACTGACTGATCAGGTTTTTTCTAAATTTTATTCACTTTTTAACCAAAGCTAGAAAAATTCTCATCATTGGAAGAAAGTACTGACAACATTGATTGTCTTTAAGGGAGAATCCTAGGAGAGAAACTATAAATAAACTGCATATGTTACCCAATGTTTTGCAGTAATTACATTTTCCCTTCCTTGGAGTCTTCCTCAGAAAAAACCACTGAGCGTGTGCATATAGGTGTCTAGGTCTATGGTTGCCAATACTGTCTGGGAGGGTAGTGGGAAAATTCAATAAGTAACTGCTTGTGAAGAATTCTAGGAGATAGTGGAGACTTGCCCATTGATTGCTTGAAAGAAATGATGGCAGAGTTATGGCATACAGTGATGGTAAGAGGTTTTACTTGTTTTGTCATTGGGTCTGTTTATTTGTGCTCTTTTATATTATCAAACCTTTTTTAAGGTGGTCTTTGGAATGCTTAATTGGTGTTTTGTAGGGTGCCGATTCATTGACAAGTGTCTTGTAATGGCATGTTTTATACAGTGTTTTATATAACCATAGCAGTTGTGTTCTCTTTTGATATGTGCCTACAACAATGAACATTTTGTTGCCCTTTGTTATGTGCATTTGAATCTCACAACTAAGATTTTCCAAATAGCATCGATCACATGAAATTTTATATGATTATGGAAACCAATGGGTATTAACTAAAGTCATTTAAAACACGTCTTGTAATTTGTTCTTAGATCTAATCTTTGATCTGATTTACATCTGTATTATCACATATACTTGTAGGTACAGGTATCATAAGGTTGGCAATTTTCTAGTGGTCAAAATATACATATTAGCATTTCCCATAATATTAACACTATGATACCCTTAAAGTTAAAAAGTAAGAAGGGAGTAAACATTGTAAAAGTTATATAGAATGCATATAACCCTTTAAAGTCAATGCATCTATTTTTTTAGCAGCCAGTGTTATTCCTGGGTCAGAGATGATGCACATAATAAGAAGATTGCAGTGTGTTAGTTGAGACAGTTCTTGTCTTCTTAAAACACAATGGGTGGAATATGAGGTCTTTGTGCCTTCATATTGCTTGTTAGAATTGCATGTAGCTGAAGTGAATTGGATATTATTTTCTATAGGAAGAATCCAGTGAACACGATGCCAGTGACCCCAAAACTGTTGTCAGGAAAGAATTTCTAAAGGCCACTCTTATTTCATAAGAGCCATGGCATTCATTGACTTGGTCTTCATTCATACTTGCAGTATCATTGCAAATTTCATTTTAGTATTGCTTTATTTGTTGCATCAGAATATACTTGAGTACCCACAAAATATCAGTCTTTTTCTGTGATTTACTCTAGCTGAAACTTTTAGTGCCATGCCTGTATATAGACACAAAAATCAAAACACTGACTTACATTTTTTAAAAGATGACCTTATAGTACCTTTCCTTTTCTATGGGGGTTACATGACAGACAGTTATCCATCTGTTGTGTTATTGTTTACAGGTAAAATCTGGCAATGTGACATGGGCCTGTAGAGTATCACCTTGTTTTTCTTGGCAACAAGGGTTCCCCTAACAGCACTTTTGTACACCAGTGCCAGATTTAGAATAGAACATCTGCTGGCTTATGAAACACAGAGTGGGTGATCTACTATTATTTTATCACCAGATGGGAGATGAATTAATCATACATGATGTTTTTATTGGGCTATGAAATGATAATAACCCTATCCATCTATTTAATTGTTGACAGGTTATTGCCAAAAGGAAGAGATTCATAGTGATTTCATAATGGTTATTGAGTTACAATGTCTCAGAGTGCTAATATAGCAATATATTCTTTGTTGAAGTCATCATGAGCGTGTTGAAGAGAACTCTGTTGCAATGTCACCGTTAATGAATCATTACTGCATTTGGCTGTTAAATTGGTAAGCAAATGAAAAAAAGTGAGCTGTTTTTTCTTTTCCTGTTCTTGTATTGTTTTGGCTCAAGAAAAACATACCAGCTAATGGCATTTGAAAGTTTGATTTCAGTTTAAAAGTACACACTAAGACTCAGTTGATCTCCATATCTTTATAAGAAAGAGATACAATCAACCAAGACAGTGAATGGGCTTTTTATCAGTTTTTATCAGTTTTTTTTTATTACTAAAATGAATCCAGATAGATGATGTAAGCTTATAAACCAAACTTTTTTTGCCATGAAACATTGAAAAACAAAACAATGAAAACTTTTCGAACTCCCTTAGTCTTCTTCTTAACCAATGGCTTACATATGTGAAGAATTCATGCGAAAAAAGCTCTCTCAGACTTCAGCTGTATGATTTATGAATGGAACCATCCAGTTGTATGATCACGCAGGAATAAATACTCTCACTTCATTTCACACTTTGAGATCAAAGGAGAGCCAAGAATTGTTGTTTGGATCCAACAAGGAAAACAATGAGAATATCAGGTCTGCAGTTTATATTAAAAAATGTGATTTAGAAAAGTGTTCTCAGATTTGCCCCAGTTGACATATAGTTATGGTATATCAAGTGTCTTTAAAAATTGCCAAAAAATGTTGATAGTAAATGTAAAAAAATAGATATGAATTCATATAATTTTTAACATACCAATATTGAATAGTGATAAACTTGATAGGATATCATTTTTTTCATACATTAAGCACATATGTTATATAGAAGTCAATGCACTGGGTCAGAAGTGTGTTTATTTTAAATAAGTGTTTGATTGCAGTGATTGATAAACCTCTTCCTTGACACTTTTTTTATTATATTTTTTTTTACTATATGCTGTTTTGCTTAAATTGTGAAGCCATTCACTTTGATTAACAAAATAAGAAAACAATGAATCAAATTCAAATTATGTACCCATTGATTTCAAAGACATAAATCATTTGATTTGAATAAAAAAAATGTAAAGTAACCTTGGTCTTGGGCTGAAAGGGCAGTCAGTGATAATGTTGGTTTCTTTGATCATGTCCGAGATCCTGAATTTGAAGATCATGTCCCCATTGGTGTTTGCCTCTCTCCTTAGCCATATCCTGTATGCTACAGAGAGGGACTGTACTTGTGGTTTCCAAACCGGGAACCAAATTCAAAATTATCCTGACTTTAAAGTTTTCACAGCAGGAAGGTTTAAAAAAAGGAGAAAAGGAAATGAAATTGAGATCTTCTGCTACATGTTGTTTTTGCTGTCACCAGACTCCTTGCTTTTAGTTGTATTGCAAACAAATTGTGAGGGAACTAGTATTGTCAGCACTGTTGTTAGGATCACAGGAATTCAGGTTTACTGCTTGACCTTATACAGAGAGAAAGAGAGAGAAAATGTTAAAAAGTCTATCTCCAACTGAAGAAATTACTGAAACTCAGAATCCCCATCATTAATAACGCCCTCTCTGTTTATTAGGTAGATAGTTATTTGTTAAAAATGAGGAGTGCAAGGGCAGCAGGTGCTATTTAACCATGATATTTGGTATGGCCTGGCCAGGGATGACACCCAGAGCCTAAACTGACACTGCAAGAACTCAATCAGTAAAAGCCATCTGGCTGCTATGGTGTAAGATTTGATGTGGTTTCTGGTTAACCATCCTATATGTATCTGTTGTGTCCAGGCACTAATTATGATATTATACCAACAGTAAACAGAAAAATCCACAATCCACAAACCCAAAAATTAAATATATACTCTTTTGTTATTTTGCGATAAAACCATTCCTTCCTCGATCAGCTACCATATGGAATACAGAGATGAATTTTTAGGGAAGATGCACAGAATAAGGCAATTAGATACTGAAACTCGCAACAGTAATCAGCAGGGCTGGGTTTTTGGTAAATAGAAGTATTTATTTATTTATTTATTTATTTATTTATTTATTATGTTTGTAGTGATTTCATTATCATCCAATTTTTTATTTTAATATTTAAGCATTGGATAAGATATATTAGCAGTTCCCTTAATGATTGTACTAAATCAAGCAAAAAATTATAATGTTTAGATAACTATTACATTAAATTATTGGAAATAAGATTGCGGAAAAGCAACAGGTTTCATATCATGGGTTTTAACTGATATAAAATTAATTATTACTGTTTCAGATTTTAAAAAAATAATGTTTAGATATTTTCTAGTATTCTCCAGTTTAATCTATTAATCCAACTGTCTTTACTGTAATTCTGATTGCATAAAAAACAGAATGGAAAGCAATAAATCTGCCTGTCTAGAGCACTGTAAATCTGCAGTGTCAGCAGCCCTCCAATCATTTCAAGCACTGTCAAGTCGGCCGTCAGTGGGTTGATATTGAGAAATGATATCTAGAGTTGTGGTATGTATATCTCAATCATGCTGAGGATTATAGTGGTCATATTGCAATCTGCTGGGTTGGTTTATTGTGTAGCTGTCAAACAAAATGCCTGAAACATGGGGTATACATGTAGTTCACAGCATATGTTTAAGCTATATTTTTCTTGTCTGTGTCAGCAGGCAGGGGTGTCTTATAGATTACAGCTTAAGTCTCAAGCAAGGATATATTATATAATGCTTGTCTTTTGCAGCAACATCCAGATTGGCTGAATAAATAGCAAGGCTCCTAATGTATCATTTTTGCCAATATGCCAATATCTCAGGCTCAAAAGTTTGATGGAGATGAGGTTTTAGCTGTTTATCTGAGAAAAAATAAGAGTTGACGTAGTTAAAGACCTTCATCCTCTTGTTCAATTTTTGCTTCTGAATCATTAGTACAACATTTTGATTTTGATAGATTAAATTCACTTAAAAGGGGATGTTGATTGCATTTTATCATAAGGAACCTGCAGCTTTGTGATCAAAATAAAAGATCCAACCTATAACTGATCTTAAATAACTAATTTATATCCACCAACTTTGTTTATTACTTTATTCATTATTATTATTATTTTATTATTTTATTTATTATTATTATTATTTTTGTAAATATTGTGAATTTAATTTGTTATCGCCATAGGCATCAGGTAGGTAATAAGTATATACAGTGGCAGGTACAAACCACTGTGTGCAACTTGCATGCAACTTGACAATAACACTACATTACACCTGATGTAATATCTCATGAGACCACTGAATATCATTGATCAAAATCTTGAAATATTGGCTGTCTGGTATGAAGTGTTTGTTAAAGAGAGAGAATAAAAAAGTTCAGTTGGTGCCAATTCTATTCTTAATTGTAAATAACTAGTCTTTGTAGCCATGGACAGAATTATGATGTAGCCAACCAATGTTTTTTTCAAAGTTTAATCTGTTTATTCGTGACCTGTCCTCTGTCACCCATGACAAAAAATACATTAAACATGTCTGCGCAGAATTAGTTGTTCAGAATCCTGATTGTACTAGATTCAAATGCTCATGGCATTTTATTGGATGATTCAAAAAGAGTATTTTGGGCTCGTGATCTGGAACATAACTGGATGTGAGTGAAAAGATTAAAGTTCATCTAAATGTTAAAGATAGCCTTGGGTGTGTTTAGCACTTCCCACTTTTTGTTGCAGGTGTATCTCCAGATTAAGTCACCACAATTATATATGAAAAACGTCTGTAGTTAATTTAATATCACTTCTGCATGTCAGGCTACTGGCGTGTTGTTGACAGCACTCCATTTGGCTGAATGTTGAAACAATTCAGTCAATAATATTACAAATATAATGTAGGCTTCACTTAATAATGCTCCTTTCATTTTATGTACATGTGCTAAATGTCCCATGAAAATATATATATAAAATCCCAAAATTAAAACTGCCTCTTATTTACCAGTATGTGTAACTTTATAGCACTGTAGTACAACTGTTTGAAGTGAGTCCTGATTGTAGCTGTCGCCAGTCACCATTATAGTTACACAAGCTACGTACTGACAGAGGGCATGTAAAGCCAGTGGCATACACCTTATATTATATGTATGTATGTAGAAAACACTTGTGGTCTAAAGTGAACTTCTGAACTTCACCTCTGGGGAACCTGATTACTGTGACGGAAGCTAAGAGGAGTATGTAAATAGATTCTATTACACTGTGGATATATAGATTTGATGGACTTGTATTCACAGCATGGAAAACAAGGGGCTTGATATCAATGAACAAATGGAGAAAAAAAGTTGAGATGGGCAGGTTTTCAAATTGAACTGATAGATATGCTTCACTGGGAAAGTACTTGAGACACATATAGTATCCTCAGTGTACTGACACAGAGCTAATTCAAAAGCTTAGCATTTAGGATATACGTATTGAACTGTTACATACTGTTGCATTACACACACAAAAAAAAACTAATGGTTTTTGTGTAATGTTTTCTGGACCACACCTCACAAATGCAGTGGACCTTTTCCTCCTTGTCTCAAGTTGATGTGTAATAGATGCCGCCAGAGGCTAGAATTACTGTTACAGTATTTATTTGGATGAGCTGGGCATGCACTGGGTTAACTAACACACCAGTGTGCAGCGGGGACTGCGCAATGATCAAACGCCTCAGGGATGAATTATTTATTTTACCTCAGTGAATTCTGGTGAATTCCGGCACCTTTCATTAATAGTGTGTTGCTAAGCTGACAAGGATGTGCTTGGTTTCTGCATTACTATGCACTGTGGGCTGTGTAATGTGCTTGAAAAGACATCTCAAGCTGTAACATGTGCCCCACACGGCTACCCACACTTTGATGGAGGGCAGGCATGAATTTGTATAACCGTTGGATGCTTTAAAAGTCATTTGAAGTCGTTACATTTAGATCTACCAAGTTGTAGTGCACAGACTAGCTAATGCACAAATTTGGAGAGTCTATTTCTGATATGTAGGATGTTCATTTTGCTTGGAAAATTATACCAGTAGAAGCTGTAAGTTCTGCCTACATATCAAGAGGACAGAATAGAATGTCAGAGTAGCAGTAGGATGTTAAATGTGCATGGAAAATCTTATCCTTTGAAGTTGTTTGTAACACCTACACCTACCTGTGGCTTGGTTATGGTAGAGTTGTAATAGTTATACCTTACAGCGGATCTTTACTTACACTTGAGGGGATGTACATGGGATGCCTGCCAATTTTTTTGTTATAGTATCACAGCCGGCATTGTTGTTTCTGACTGTAACAAGCAAACAGTCCATGTTGTGTATGGGAGGAGGCTCGTAAAAAACCAGCTGTACCGTGTAAGGACTGACTTTAGTGTATATATTGGATGATAGTGAAGGTGAGGTGTAGAGTAGTAAATTTACCCTGCTTTTTATACCCGTGGAATTGAAATGCAGGATCTGTCAGTCATAGGAACTGAACCTAGAGATTGATTTTTTCACTCTGGCTTTTTTTTTTCTCTGTGTGAATGTTAATTGGTCCAAGCTTGTCAGTTACAAATTTTGTAATATTTGCAGACAAGACGGAGAAGCTGCATGTCTGCATGATGATGCAGATGGTTTGATGCTACATGGGTCATTTTTTTCTGAAATGTAGTGGTGTCTTTCTCATGACTCACAGATGGGAAAAGGATCAGCATTATAGCCATCTAATGTCAGCCATCATCTTACTCTCTGTACATCACTCTATACATCACTCTATACATCATTATGTGTATACCGGTACATCCAAAAGCCGTTAAAGTGACAGTGGATCTTTATATGTATACAGCTAACTGACACTGCCTCCTTGTATTGTTGTTATTATTATTATTACATAGAGAGACCCATTGTCTAGATGGGTCCTCACAACAGAATGCAAAACAGTGAACAAGATGGACCTCATAGTAATGGGAAGATTTTAAACAAAGGAGATACAAACTTTGGCAGTACCAGTGCTAGTGAATCTGGGAGCTCTAAGATCATACGACAAATGCATAAAACACGCACGTTGGAGTTTCAGACTGTGTACGAGGTTATTGTTGTGCCTGACAATAACAATGTGCAAAAAAGTAAGTGCAGATGTATTTATGTTTGTCTGTTTGCTTCTTCATTTATCAGATTTATTATAAGAGGAATTTGTGTCTCACTTTAAATCGAAGTTGATTCTTTAAAAAGTCAACAGAAATATATGTAATGTGTAGGAGTCAGAGGGTAGGGTGCATCTATAATGACATCATTTTATTTTGGTACAGTACAATGTAGAAAATACATCTATATTCATAGGGAGAGGTGTTAGAGCAAATTAGAGAAGGGGATTTTGATTTTTCATTGATGTAAATTAAGATTTAAATGCTAGAAGTTATACAAAATAATTCCTTAAAAAAGCAGTTTATCACAGGTGCAGTGAACACACATAGAGTCTGTATATACTTCCATATGATCCAGGGTGAAGTTTTACATTAAGATTCCTGAGGTAGTGTGTGACAAGGTAGGCATTGCTTAGCATACCTGGTCCAGGTAACTGTCATGGAGACATAATTACACACATCACACAGGTGATTACCAAGGCTTAAGTACTGTCAGGTATGTCATATTGCATTGGCTGTAGGATGTTTCTCTGTATTAAGTGAATTCAATAAGTAATTTTTGGTCTGGAAGGGGTAGAACTTGTGGAAATGAACAGATAGACAGACGGAAGAAATAGGAGAGAGACATACGTTCCATCTGTGTGTGTGTGTGCATTTGTGGTGTAAGGAAGATAAGCGTGACATAGAGAAAGAGTACTCTATTACTAGTAGGAATATTGAGGATGTAGATGTGTATGCTTGTAGAACAGTTTATTGAATAAAGCCATGGTAAATATGATATACTTCTTCATATTCAGGAAAGGTAGTTTGATTAAAACAAAAAAGAAATAGAATCCATTGCCTTTTTCCCACAGTTCTCAATGACTTTTTGATTGCACCAGCTGGCTCCTAATATTACACAAAGACAGCATCAAGCCAGAAATGAATCCCATATTTGGAAAAGACCTTAGACTTGAAAAAAATAAGAGTGCTTGAATTTTAAACTATGTGATAAGGTTGATTTAGTTTATGGGAAGTTTAAGGGAGTGTGATTTATCCTTTTTTCCCCTGCATCTGCATGATGGCTTGTTAGTAAAAACCGCAGAAGGGAGCAGTCGGAATTTCTTGCTGAGTCGAATCTGGATCTGTTGCAAAATGTACTGATATCATTGTTGTTTAAAGACTACAACTGCATCTGTCTTATAAAAAAAGAAGAAAATCGATTGAGCATTAAATGTGCTTATATTCATAGGCTCTCTACAGTTTAACTACAATGTTAATTGCACAAGGTTTGTATTACTGTATAAATAATGATATACAAATAAACTAGATACAAAAAACCATGATAATAAATTAGAAGTACAAACGTTTCTGTCAGTTTTACTTAAATCTCAGCTTTTGCAATCTCCTTTTATTGTCTTTTAACATTATTTTGGTCATGGGAGGAGATTATACAATTATACACCGTTGACATTAGCAAGCCCAAGTTTTGAAACTCGGTAGAGATGGGTTAAATAAATATGAATGTGTGGAAAGTCCAGGTGTCTTTGATCAACTATATGGTACTGAAAGTAAGTTCTTGCATTGGAGCGGGGGTTGGATTGGCAGATGGGTAGTCAAATGATTGGCCCCGTCACTGAGAAGAAAACTTCAGACAATTAAAACTAGCACCTTTCAATGCTAGTTCTTGTTAACAATATCATGCTATAGTTGATATTGAAAAAAAAGCTAAAAAAAGTGTATAGTTGAAAGAAATCTTATACACAGCTTCAATAAAGAACCCATCACATTCAAAAAGACTTCAGCAGAGAAAGTGTACTTGGCTTACTTATCAACAATAGGTTTTTTATAGGAGTCTGTATAATGATAGATATATCCACAGTGAGTGAAGGTGTCACCCCAGCAGGTGATGGTGATGGTAATCATGTTATCATATGCTCTACTGGGGGACACCATTCACACACAGTTGACTGCACACACAATGGAACATTGTAGTTGATAGGCAGAGATTACCCCATGGCTCAGGTTTCAAAAACTGGGAAGAATTTTATGTATGATAATCTTTTTTGATAATCTGGCTACTTCTCTTTTTTTTTTTAATTTTCAAGTACTTACATGTATTTTCACTGGAAATGAGTTTTAAAGTCTCTATTATTATTATTATTATTATTATTATTATTATTATTATTTAGAAATGTTTTATTCATTTGGGAGTGGAACAATATATATAATGAAAGTGTTAGTTTTACTCTTAAAGGTAGATATTGATTCATAATATAAGTACACATATTATTATATTGATCGTTTATTCACACTTATTGATTGGCATCTTTATTCCATCTTTAAAAGCCCCCCCCCCCCCAAGAAAAAAAGGGATATCATAAAATGATTTGACGTAATTATAATCTAATAATAATTAATAGTAATTAAATTAACTCTAGCCCATAGTCAATGTGGTCTTTTTTATCGACATTGTAATATATACTATTAAAAGGCATAATATGTGTTATTATGGGTGTTTTAAGATGTGATAGGAATTGATAAGTACTTTCCTGTGCATTAATGGGTTAAGTCTGTCATCTCACCCTTGTTTGACCACATGATGGAGTTGGGAGATGAAACATTACACAGCAAGACAGCTTGGTAGAGGATGTGCAGGGATTTGGAAAATGCTATAAAACCACAAAATAAGGGAGTTTTACTGTGGAGACATTGTTTGTGATTTGGGAGTGTTCGTATCTAGGAACATTATGCATTTGTGACCAGCATTCAGAATTTGAAAGCCAGCTGCATGGACATGCAGAAACAATTTTGGGAGAAATGAAAGAAAGAAATTTAGTTTTTATATTTATCAAAAAATAGGTACAGTTTATTTTATAATTGGCATTAAATTAATGTGATTAAAATTAGATTAACTGCGATAACCATAAAATTGTATATAATGTGTTATTGTTCATGTCATTGACAGCAGTATTTTCAACAACACTGTCTTCCATTTAAAGGGTTGCATGATCCTTGGATTTAGTGCATGCAGTAAAAAAAACTGACCCCAGGCAATTAGTTGATCTCTCTGATAAAGTAGCTAGCCAGCTGTGTAGTTGAGAGCAGAGATATATGGGCTGGGTATAAGGTGGTGGTTGGATTGGAAGGTGAACCCAATGGCAGTATGCACAGTCAATGGTAGTCACCTACTAAGAAATGTCATAGATATATTCTGTTAAGGTTAAGTTTTATCTTGTTTAGGTTGTAGATTATATTTTGCTTATGCATGCTCAAGTACCTGCTAATAAATTGCCTGTGTGGTCTTTCAGTTTAGTGCCTCTAGTTTGGCAAAGTATATCTACTCCAGTAAAGGGTATGGTCAACTGCTTGGATTTTCATTCATTACAAATGATATTCTGTACCATGACCTTTTTCATCATAAAATATCCCTTAATGTTATTGATTTTTTTTTTGTCCATAGCAAGCAATTCCATTAAAACATTACTAGTATACCAATCGCTTGTCCTTCCACTTTCTCAAGATATTTTTAATTCAGGTCCTCAAACCAACACATTTTATGCTCTTTTCTTTGAAATTGAAAGGATGTTAGTAGAAAGCGTTTGTCCCAAGGCTATAAGCAACATATTTTATGGCCATGCATCTACCATCAAGCTTCTGCAGTATGTAAGATCTCTTAGATTTTGGTTATGATTGTCATAGAATTAGAATTGTTTTTTGTTTGATATGTATTATGGTATTATAGTAATTTATGTAATGATTTGAATGCAAACTGATCAAAAATGAGTTATGATACTAAAGGGCATCTAAGAACAGGATGGCTTTCTATTTTGTGTAATCCTTAAAAGGAAATACCTCTTCAGCATAACATGTAGTCATGCAGTCTTTTCATGTGTAATGTGATATGGGGAGACTAGCTAGAGTTAATGACACTACTAAATAGTCCAAAATTCCCATTTTAAAAAGTGATGCATTTAATCCTTATATTTTGTTGCATAAAAATTTAAAAAGATTAAAACAATCTAACGATAAAGTGACAGAATGAAAAATACCAGCTTGAATATATTTCAATTTGTTCTTAAAAATGATAGAGAAATGTATCTTTTGAAATAAGGTAAATATAGAATTATGCCCAGAGCTTATGTGAAAAGCCAGTTCTTGAAATTCGGACAGATTTCCTTAGATTTATTTTTTATACCAAGCCTATAGATATATACTGTAGATGCAGTCTGTTATCATTACCTTGAGTATTATTGTTGGCATGCTATTTTACACTGGTTGCTGCCAGTTTTGGTTCATTGATGTTTTTTATATGGTTTTTATCAAGACTGTGCTGTTATTGATATGGATCACATAACAGACTGGCTGGGTTTAAACTGTACAGTTGTGATAACGTGGGATTAAATCGAAATTGCACTTTCCAGGTTGTACTACCCAACTGGTAGCACCAGCTTCATCTGACAAACAGAATCTGTTGTGTGTATCTACATTAGAATATGGGATGGTATAGAAAAGTGGGCAAAATGAATCATTCCATACCATTTTTCACAGATGGGATGAATGGAATTAATATATGTACTAATATATTAGAATTCCATTTCTTAGGTTTGATAGAATATACCAATATTTCAGTGTTTTGAAAAATTGAAAAATCTAAATTGTAGTTATATTTCAGTGTTGTAAAAAAAGATAACACCAGAATTTAGTTATGATTTTAAAGTATTTCTTTTCTTGGAACTCTCAAAGTCATAGCTAGGTATGACCTCTCCTCCCCTCCTCCCCCTATCTGACTGACAGTCTGTCTGTTCAGTTAATTATCCTGGGTGTGTGCAGGCATCCCCTGACCTGAACTGTTGAGGTCAATGACCTTTCATTTTGGGGGGAAATTGCCCACATATACAGCTTCGACTCTTTGATAAGGTTAACCTGTCGCTCATGGTACATATGGATTGAAAATACTGGCTATACATCAACATAAACAGGTTAATTCATCGATCAAATTGTTTTAAGTGATGGATTAATACTATTTGGTCAAAGCAGTGATACATAGTTGCTGAGAATTGGTTTTTATATTTATTTTTACCCAAGAAGAATAATTATACTTTTAAGCTGATGGGAAAAGAAGCATGCACTATTAAGAGGTTAACCAAATCTATGGCGTAAATAGAGGCAGCTTAAAAATAGCAGGAGCATCTCCCTTACTGAGAAACTGACTTAGGGAGCTTGTTAAACTGCCTTTCCCACTTCCAAGTTTCACTGTGATTGTCAAACATGGTGTGTGTGTGTGTGTGTGTGTGTGTGTGTGTGTGTGTGTGTGTGTGCGCTTATGCATTACCACAAATTATGTAATCTACCGATAACCAACATGAAGTCTTATGATGACACACATTACCAGGCCCCTATTTAGATTTATACATATATCTTCTGTTTATTACACCATTGTTGAAAGGGTTTGTTGATCTTTACAATTGCTGTCAGGTGTTACTTTTTTGGCAGGAAGAAATATTGCAGTAAGGGTGAAAGACCACTCTAATGATCCTTAGGGCTTTCAAGGTTTATAATATGCAGAAAATTAGGTACATGTATTGTAGTTATGCTTATGGATTTTAGAAAAACTCCCTTTTTATTTGCCAATGACAAGGAATAACTTCTGAATCAACACTCATTGTCCATTTAGAATTTTTAATTTAAGCCTTAAGAAATTAGAAGAGCCTTTTTTCTGGGAAATATGAATAAAAATTTCTACTTAATCAGGGAGAAATTGGTGTATTTATCAATATGTACTCTATATAATGGCAAAGTATGTCTTTTGTTCAGAATAACATCCATGGTGGCACTTGTTTAAAGTCATCAGGTAGTTTTACCCATTCACCTTTTATGCTGGTATCAAGTTAAACGAGATGAATTGAAAACTACCTGTATCAGGTGTAATACCTTGTATATAAAAAAGATCACCAGTATTGTCAAGTATACAGTCATGGTGTTTCCTTTATATGGTAGATATTGGGAATATTATAATTAAAGATGGAACGGCAGCTTCATTTTTGAATATGTTTATTTAAATTTCATATTTTCAGGTAATGCTATAAATATATATGTGCAATTAATAAACACAATTCAATGACCATATTTAATCCTTTATTTCTATTGTTATATCAACCCTATACAGATATATACAGAATACAGAAGTAAGAAGGACAGAATTTAATATACATGGAGTATATTTTATATCATAATTATTGAAAATGCTTTGCAGTTTCAATCCTTTAGGAAAACAAAACCCAATTAATATTATTTTGAAATTATCAAGTCAAAATGGTTAAAAAAGTAAAAAAGACCATGGAAAATGATATACATTTACATTAATTTATTTCAGATCAAAACAAGAACAGGACGGTCAGGTCAGTGGTCAGCCTCAAGCCAAGCAGTGCAAACCAGCCAGATGTGGTCAAGCACTCCTTGACCAGATCTCGAGCCAATGCTGCCCAGGAGATCAGCCGTCTTGAGGCACTGTGTGAGCAAAGGACCAAGGAGCTGAACCTGCTGAAGCTAGAGCTCAAGGCCAGCCTCCTGGGATTTGACGCCATGACGGTGACAGTTCGATATCTGACGGAAGAGGTGAGGCCTGGTGACATATAGATATGTGACTAGAAATAAAGGTTGACTTTTAAAAAGAGATTTGGTGTAAAAAATCACTTTACATTTAAGGGCTACCTTTTTTTACAGAGAATAAAAATGAATTAAAGATCAAAACAGAATTTTGAGTAATGAAGGTGAAAAATGAACAGCTTTGAAAACATATGTGTATATCTCATATGTGCTTGTGTATTTTACATCAACATCTCAGCATAAGAAGTTCAACTAATATGTGATAAATTGATAATTTGTAATGTCCTGAAGAGTAATATCACAAGCAGTGGCATTGTACATGTATGTACTTGTGCAGCTTGTAAGTACATACTGCAAGATGGCCTGCTGACATTGTGTGCTGATGATTGCTGTAGAGATTCTCAGTCACAGCAGATGCAACTGCTCTCAGTGTGGAAAAAAAGAACAGAAAAAATGTGGAGATCTTTCTTGGTTTTGTGAAAGGATATATTTTAACTGCTAGAATTATATATATATATATATATATATATATATATATTGGTGCCATTGATTGTCACAAATAGTTAAGAAATGAAATTGGAACTGTGTTTAACTATTTTTTCAAAAAATGAATGATACATAAAAAACAATGCAGTCTGAATTGCATGATTGAAGCATTTAAATGCAAGCACGTGCTTCAATAATATAAAAAAGAAGTAAGTAATCAGTTCTATGAAAGCTTTTTCCTCACATGTGGGAGATGCATGCATTCTTATCATATCAACCTATTCAGTTTGTGGCATACACCTCTGTTCAAATGTTACACACCTCCAGCATTGCCCAGCTTGAGTTGTGAATTATTTTGAAAATTTCACCAGAGCAGGGATGAGTCTAAGCCTAGTTTGGTGTGTAACATTGCTTTTTGAATATTTCCCTCCAGACACAAAATATATGGTTCTAGTAATCCATTTTCTTATGGACTATAGAATGTATGTGGTTTATTGCAATTATCCATGATTTGTCTGGTTACAATGCTAAATGCCCTCCAAATTACATGAAAAAAATATATACTTTTGTCCAACAACGACCTTATTGAAAACAGTACTGAATGCTCTCCCTAAAGATAAAAAAATGTCAGATAATTTTGATAGACAGCTGATATATATAGTTTTTGCTACATACCCCCGTGATAGTCATTCATAGTTTCAAATATTTAGGATAACACTTTTTTCAAAGCTTACCTGCCAATCATGTGTTACAATACTTACTCACTGAATTTCTACAAAATGGATTTTATTTTTTCTAAAATTATGTTTTGTTGTTGATATCTAAAAAAGAAATGTGTAGAAGTTCTGGAAAAAAAGTTTATTTCAGAAATTGTCAGTTTTAAGAATCTATAATACTAAATCTTGAACATGTACAAAATTGAAATAAATAGTGTGTATAAAATTCCTGAGTTATTACCAAATTGGAGGTGTAGAGTCATCATGAAATGTTACAGTATTAGCATTATGCGCATGTAAATCATGACACATAAATGATATCCAATGCCAGGTATAGATAGCTATTTGTATGGAGAACAGCCAAAAACAC
This sequence comes from Lingula anatina, assembly GCF_001039355.2. Next base: position 977,995 of record NW_019775635.1, on the reverse strand, counting down.
TAAAAATACATTTTAACTAATGACACAGTTATAATGTGCCAATGATTAACAGAGGCACGAGTAACTTAACTGTGAGTGGCCACAGGCCTGCACTTTGTAAAATTAAATGTCATAGGGACCGAAAAAAGGTGACATTGTAATTGATGACATGCTTAAATAGGCTCTGAAATAATGTTCTCATTTGGCATGGAGATGGGAGAACACCTTGTGACATTGGTGATAAATTGTCTGTACTGCTGGAGTGTTAAACAGGTACTTGTGTCTATACAACATTGAGTAAGGAAACCATGTCAGGCAAGAAAGCAAACTGTCACTGAGATGGTTAATTGAGAGAATTTGTGGGTGGGATTTTTGGTTCTATTTTTGTTTTTTTTTTCTGCAACACCCAAAAAGTTTCTAAATGTTCACACACAGGTTTGATCCATTGTGAAGGTTCTCCATCTCTTGGAGACAACGTGTGCCAAAATTTACATATGAGGCAGGTACATGTGTATAAGTTTCAGTGATAAGTGGTCGAAATTAAAAAGAAATCATTAGTACAAATGCTGGTTATGGTAAGTGCCCTGTGGACAAACCAGTTTATGAAGAAATGTTGGACACAAAAGATTTGTACTGCCATAGACAATTGGTACTTAAAGTTTCAAAATATTGTATTTTTCATTCAGGTGTTTATTCCTGGTATGTTACAAGATAAATGATAGAGAAGCATTGTAAGTATTTATTATAATTTTTTCCTTCCAGTTGGATGGTTTTTCCTGTCCCCGTATAGCAGCACAACTAAAGGACACTCAGGAATCCTTGGCACAGGCACAAGCAGAAATAGGTGAGATGATACTGAAAAATTATCTCATTGTAAATAATTGGGTGATTCGGGTGATTTTCTCTGAAACACGTTTATATGCACTATTTACATTCACAAGTTCAATATGTTTGTCCTATAATGATGCTTTGTAGAATGTGTTCCTGCATGTGTGTGTGTGTTAACAGTTCTGTGGATTTTGATTGAAATTCTAGAAATTTTTCTTTGAAAAGGGTTTGCACTTTTGAACCCAGTGCAGAACTTAAAAAAAATGATATCTAAAATCTCAATCCTTTTGGTGCAGGCCCGTAGCCAGGGGGGTTCGGGGGATTCGAAAGCCCTTTTTGTTAGAAAAAGATCCATTCTGGATAAAATTTGGTCTAGGTACACAAAGGTTTCATTGGAAAAGGTCCACTTTTTCAGAAAGAGAACCCCCCTTTTGAAATTGCTGGCTACAGGCCTGTGATGTATCCTTACAACATGGTGTAATGACATATATTGGACTTAAACAGAAAGCTAAAGTCTGCATAAGGGTGGGGCAAGGTGACCTGATCTGAAAATGACATGCAACTTAACAGTAAGGTCCAAGTTTTCCCTCTCTCATGTATAAACTAATAGACCATATCTGTTAAGCCTGTACTGCCAGTTCTGTGGATGAAAAGGACTTTTATTTATATCCCAGGCTGGGGCCATATATGGTTTGTATTGATGGCCAAACATGTATTAATACTTTTATTCAATAACCAGGATGGACTAAGAAGCCCTATTTTTTATAATTTATTTTGTATGACTGATGAAAAATGATTTAACTGTTGATGAGCTGATAGAGATGTAAGGTCTGTTTTGACTAGAACATTTTTTGACCGAGAACGAGATGACCAAGTAACATATAGGCAGGCTTCATTGAGCCTTGGACTAATCAAGTTTCAGATTAAATGGTCTGAGACCCATATCGTAAACCTTTTGTTAGCTAACAACTTCTTCTATGTAACAGAGCACCTACTCTAAATCTCTATTTCAAATCTACAGGTAAGTTTAGCAAACAGCATTTTAATAACAATAGTAAGCTTGAGATGTTGGTGATACCAGCCCAACAAGTTGGCCCAATCATCGGTCTGCTTATAAGTCCTTGTCTATACAGTCCTTTGATCTCTGGTGCCCCTTCCACAATACTACTAGAGGAGCTGACAGTGGTCCAATGTAAAATGGATATATAATTTGTGGACGAGTTCAGTCTAGGGGAGAATGCATGGTGCCAGAGGATTCTGCTTGAGGCGCAGTGTGTCATTTTGCCACTGAATCTATGGAAGCTGCTGAAGTTAGGCCTGATTTACAGTGTGCTGCTTCACAATGTGCTCAGTCCTATGAGGGACAGACCAGGTCATCTTCAAATGATTTGTAAGAGGATTTGCCTGCATAACCTTACACGAGATCCATACTAGTAATATGGTAAAAGTACAGCAAGTTTTTCTGTACTTGTAAGCTGGAGATGAGGGAACACCAGGAGAGGGTTAGCATTTTGAATAGTGAAAACAGGACTTTAAAAGTTGGTTCATTTCCAACAGGTTGTGTTTGATGATATAAAATCACCAGATTAATCTGTGCATGCAGTCAAATGGTGTGATCATTTTAATGTGCCATGGCTTTGGTGACAGGATCAAATTAAATTGGTCAAAACACTGACTTGTTGGTAAATATGCTGCTCACTAACATTTGCAATTTATATCATATGGAATGGAGCTATATGTATTGTGATTCAATGCTATGACAGCAAATTATCATAGAAGATGTGGGAAGATAAGGGATTCATAAATACTGAATGGACAGAAGTCCCAGCTTGGTATTAAGTCTATATTGAACATCACTGAAGCAGAAATAATATGTCACTATACCTACGAGTCTGCGTTTAGTGTGTACACATTTCATAGTGACCTAAGGGTTGTTAAATACCTGAGTGTATGCGGGCTTCATTGCCACATATTCTCCAGCAAAAAATTCACCGATGCCATGAGGATTCACATTTGATGCCTTCAGGGACTACATTGTTCATATATTAGATGCAGGCAGAAAAACATTGAAGGTCATCTGCGAGGGCACCTGATCCATCAATAGTATATTTCCCAAAACTGTATCATTAAACTGTAGTTTTTGTGAAAGAACTCTCTTGTCAGTTTTACATGTTACTGTGAGAAGAATGAATTCCCTTTCCTTTTGAGGTAGAAAAGTTTGGGGATGTTTCAGATAACACACAAACATGTTCCATTCTCTCATATGTTCTGAATTGAGGGGAAACCAGAGCTTTTATCTGCAAGAAAATGCATTTTATAGCACAATTTACAGTGATGCTTATTGCTGAAGAAAAATGCAACATTGTTCACGTATAAATATGGAAAGCAAGGAACACTATGATGTTGAGGCCCAACTACCTACTAGAAGATCTTGGCTGGCTTCTCCTGTGTCATTGATAACTATGGTTTATAAGATTCCATTAAGTCTTCTGTGGAGGGCTTGTTTAAATGGAAAGGGTAAGATGCTTGGCAGACTATTATAAACTGCAAGTTTGACAATTACTTTATGTTTTCAAACATATTTGAAGGTGATACTTAACAGTATGATACAAAAGTTTGGAAAGGCAAGTTGGGTGCACTGCAGAAGTGTGTGTTTGGTGTGCATGCATGCGCACACACAAGCATGTGTGACTCTGGAAAATATAACATCTGAGTGAGTAAGGTATTTGAAAATCATGAGTGATTACTCGAAATTTTCTAAGAAGGACCTTGACACACAGTTTTTTGTTTATCCTTAATGTGTGTACTCATTGTTTTTCAACTTTTTTTATGCTCTTCCAGCTGAATTGAAACAAGACAAATGCCACCTCCAGGATGAAGTAATCTCCCTGACCAAGCAACATGAGGAGAAGGTGGATTCCATGAAGTCACACCACACCAAGACAGTGCAGAACTTACGACATACTGCAGAGGAAGACAAGGAGAGGGAAGTGCAGAGAAGTAAGTGGGTCTGTCTGTTTGTCTGTTAGTCAGTTTGTCCATTTTTTTCTTTACTTTAAACACATACAGATAATGTTTTGTCATTTAATGTACAGCAGAATACAATTTACTTATTAGACTTGCAGTTGTTGAAGATGGCAGGATATTAGGTATCTAACTTGTAGGGAATCATGAAAAGCTGAAGTCCACCTTTTCTGATAGAATGGTTAATGTGATAGTTGTGATTGTGTTCAGATGTGCTCATCAACCACAAAAGTTCTGAATCAGTTTAAACCTGGATGAAAAAAGATCATTTTAAAGGGATAATAACTCTTCGTTTTGTCCAAAAAATGAATTTTCCTGGAGTAACCAACAATTTTCCCATACTTACCAATGGTTAATGAATCCATTTTTACATTCAAAGTAAGTCCCTGGTTTTATTCTAAAAAGTTTGTTTTTTGTTAAAATCTTTTAAGAGATTTTAACAGAGTATTGCCATCAATGGAGGTCACGTGGTCTAAAGACAAGCTCAGATATCAGAATAATAGCTATAACTGCCGTTTTTGTGGTAAAACATAATATATTATATTTCTATGAGTTATTCACAATGTTTTTATTGTGAAATATAGATTTCATACGAAGAGTTATTATCCCTTTAAGTTTAAGTGTGTACTATTTTCTGTCACTGAATTTTTTTTTTTTTAATTTTTAGGCATTTTTGGTAAGAGAAAGTAATTTGACTGACTGATGAATTTATATTAGTGCATAGAATGAGATATAATTGGTACACCTTATCTCAGTGTTGTACCTAGAATAGACATTTGTAAATTATATCTGATTTCATAAAAGGTATTTCACCTTATTCAAATGTTTAATGTAAGCAGCCTTTTTCTAAAATTTTATATTTTTTAATATTTGTTGTCCAGTAATTGACCAGCACTCCCATGAGGTGACCACACAAAGGGCCTACCATGAGCGAAGAGTGGCCGAACTGACCGCCGAGTATGATCGGAAACTGAAGGAAGTCCAGGACAAGAACCAAGACATACTGGAACAGATAAAAATTGAACAGCAGGAGCAAATACAAGGTGAGATGTTGGTTCAGTTTCAGATACAATAGCTTAAAAACAAGGGTACACTGTGTTAGATCTTGTTCTGTCATGTCTTAGTCCACAACTATAAGTTTATCTCAGAGAAGAATTATGGTAATTACTCCCAACATTTGAAGAACATTGAAGGTATTCTAATAAAGATGAACTCAGAAACTATGCTCATGCCAGAAACTATGATTTGTAACTGGAAATCATAGATCTTGAGAAATGAAGTTAGTGTAAACATTATTGTAAATGAGGCATTTAATTTTTATTTGTGTGTGTGTGTGTGTGTGTGTGTGTTTCGAAGTCATCTTTAATGCTATAAAGAAAGGAAAAAAAAACAGACTGAGAAATATTAGTCTTTTTTTTTTGTCTTCTTTAACTTTGTACAGCTGTATCAGTGATGATTTGTCACACACACTCAAATGTAACAGCTATCCCACAGTATGTGCATAGTACATTAATAGAATAGTGTATTTTATGTAAAGTATTTGTAGCAGTTTTATACTGGAATGTGGAAACACAATCTGTGGTAAAAATAACAAAAATACTGGATGCCAGATTTGTGTAAATTTGGTAGGCATAAGCAGTATATTTACTCAAAGGACAATAAAAAAAGCACACAATGTCTTCATAATTCTATGAAGAAAAATAAAAAAAACAATACATGTCAGATTTGTTTTAATTTGCTGACATATATGTTTAGGCAAGGAAGGATAAAAAAGCACACCCAGACTATCAAACTATTAACAATGAAAATACTTCTGAACAACAAAAGCAATGGCATAAATACCTTCAGTTCATTTGGTTGATTATATTTCATGCAGTGTTGAGAGTAAAAACTCTGATTGAATGCTATATTGACTTTGAATTATATATAAGCCCCATGTTCCTTGTTTGATGTAATTTGAGCAATTGACCAATAGGCAATGTCTATAAAACCACTACTCCCCTGGACCAATTGATTGTACTCAGCGGGAGTTCGATCACTATTCATTGAGGCAAGGATTTGTAAGCTGTGTACAAAAAAGATGAGCTGGGATATGTACTGTATCCAGTGAAGAGAATCAGAGTGTTTGTTTTTCAAGATGGAATAAGGGAAATGGTGCTTTGCAAATATGATAATGTATATAGCAACTTGTGCATTTCTACTGAACTGAAAGCAAGTGCCAGTGTAACATCTCGTGTGTTGTTGTATTTTACAAGGGTGTCATGTTAAGTACTTTCATAGATCCATTGTACAATGTTCTGGTCATTTTGAGTTGGTATTTATCAATTTCTTTGTACACTAGTTTGTATCTCTGTAACTTAGACCTGACATTAAAAAGTGTGCAGGAATAGAAGATATGTATTGTACTTAAATCAGGAGGAGATCTGAAAATTATACTGATGGACTTTATTATTTAAAAGCCTATTGTGTGGAGCTCTAAGTCAGGATCCTTTGGCGGGATAGGAGGCGAGTCTCAAAAGGATTTTAAATTCTCATCATAACAACACAGTTTTGGCAACACATATTTGTCTACACTGGAATTGTTGCAGTAACAGCAGGCAGCTCCATTTTACACAGCATTGTGACAGTAACAGAAGGCACTTTACACAGTAACAGCAGGAGTTCCACTACGTTACCAAGTTACAGTGGATGACGAGGATGTGGAACTAGGCTGATACAGTGTTATTCTGTACTAATAGTGGCGTGGTAATAATTATACACAAATAAAATTGTGCCAGAGGCTATGGCATATGAATATTGTCCTAGGTGGTGAACAGATAGCTACAGGCATACAATACACAGTAAACAGCATATCTCTCTATATGCATGTAGAGTATTCTATATGGTATACCAGTACAACAGGCGTCTATATTATGGAACATCTGTACACATTAACTCCTCAGATGAACAAATGTCATGAATAATTTGTACAGTGAAGATAGACGAAAAATTTGAAGACAGTTCTCTGTGAATTATTTACGAATGATATTATCTACATGGTATTGTGAAGCAATGGTTTAACATGTGGATGGAGGAACAGAGTGGAGGAAAATACACAATTCTGGTAGTCCTAAACTCCGGTCTGTGTATGTACTGAGAAACTATGCAGTTGACAGTATTTTAAGTTTGACACACCGGGAATCAGCAGCTTGGGGTTTTCCCTTGGAAATATCTGTGTTCAGAAAATCTCACTTCTGAGAGTGAATTATCTTTCAATACTCTGGCAACTATGGCAAGCAAAAGAAGATTTGGAAGTATACTTGAATCATTCAAAGGTTATACATTCAAAATTCAGTGTTTTGTGGTTAAAATGTTGATAATATAAGTGCATAGGTGGCTATTTTCCTTCTGAACACACTTTTTTTACTGTATTTTTTAACTGTTTTCACTTCTTTTACTGACGTGAAAAACCTTGGTCCATGACTTGGTCCATGACTTGGTCCATTACTTTTCAAAAGGCTCTGCCTTGTTATGAACTAAATAGGGATATGACAGTTTTGTTTTCTGGGGTACATTTTAGTATTATTTTTACATTTATTTTTCCAGAATTACAGAGAAATCATGAATTGAGACTAGAAGAAATCACAAACAAGTTTGAAGATATCAAATCCTCTCTACTTGTAAGTACATGTATATACTCTGTTTTACATGTGTGTGTGTAATAAATATTAATTTAAGAAGTTTTGAAAATTAGCCAAAAGAAAATTTTGAGAATCACTGAAGCACTTAGATCTATATGGCTATACTGATTTCCTAAAATATTATGTTTACATATCATGTCAGTTCTTTTTTAAATAAATGATACTAAATCATTTGGTATAATTGCTTATTTTGTCTTTTTTTTTTCAAATTTGCTTCACTCCAGAACAAAGTAGAAACCTTGCGACTAGAATGCGAGGAAATGCGTGAGAGGACAAAGGAATACGAAGAAGCACTGCAGCGCGACTCTGATGTGAAGGTTGCCTTGGCTCTCGCTCCGTACAATCACTTGCCAGCCGAGATCGACAGTTTGAAGACCGTGATCGAGATGCGCAACATGGAGATCCATGATCTAAGGAGACATAATTTAGAACAGTCAAAACAGGTGAAAAGATTGTGAAAATAATTAAAGTGTGAAACATGTCACAACAAAATGAGTAAAATTTAATGATTTTTTTTCTTTTGAAAGGGGACAAATAATTGGTTATGACAAGGCTCTGTAATTTTTTGTAATTATCTAAGTAATTTTATATGTGACAAAAGACTACTTTGAGCTATTATATTTAAATCACTAGTTGAATTATAGGTTAAGTTGTATTGGTAAATATGTATTCAACTTGTGTTTAACAGTTCCAATTTTAAATTATTTTCATTATTATTCCTTTAGTTGGAGGAACTGCAAATTGCTAAGGAGAAGAACATCGCACTGGAACAGAAAATTGAAAACCTAGAAGCTATCATAAATATCAAATCTGACTACGAAAAGTAAGTTTGGAAATTATGTATACTGTAAAACAAATAGTTAAACAATAATGCATCAGCTTGAAACTTATGTTTTCAGAACATTGTTTAAAATTAGTAGTAACTTCCAAGCAACCATTATAAAGCAGTGTGTAATATGATTTTTATATAAGATGATCTTTATAGGGATAAATTATGCAGTGATATGCATTGCCAGTACTCGATAAAATGGAGGGTTTGCAGTAAAGTTTTATCAGGGTCATACATGTATTCTGTTGCAGACAACTGTCAGAGAAACATCAAGTTCTCATGAGACGATACGATCGTGAATCAAAAGCAAACAAGCGCCTGTCAATGGACAAGGAGGAACTTGTGTGGCGTATTAGTAACAGTGATCTCAGCCAATCAGTGGACTTTGGCAGCAGTGGAAATGTACGACGGCAAATCAGTCGTTCTCCTACCAGCAGCGAGCCTGGGACACCAGATGGCAGCAGGCGCCATGCAAGAAAATCCCCACTAAGCACATCGCCTGCTGGCAGTGACTTTATTTGCTCTCCCACACATCGCACTAGTCACAAGAGGAGATCTGGGTCACACATGAGTGACGATCACTCACGGCCCACGTCGTCTGCTTCAGAAATGGATGAAGAGAGGGATGATCTCAAGTTCCAAACAATGTAAGACTGCAGTGCTGTTCCCAGTTATAAAAATGGAAGTCTGAATTTACTAGGATGTTTAAAACTAATGTTTAATCATGTGTGGAATTTATGTATTCAGAAGTGAAATTGAAGAAAGAATAAGATATGAAAGTGTTATTTAAGGTAAAAGAACTTAAGTATAAAACAGTAAAACTTGGCATGTGTGATTTGATATTTTATCATCTGAAGTTTTGATACAAAAATTGTCAGATAAATTGAAATGATGTTAGATTCTTGAAATAAATAGGTGAGTGCAGAAACTACATGGACAACAGTACATCAAGTTAGACTTGGTAAATCCAACAATAATACAATTTTAATAGACTTTGTTTTTGGTCACAACTACAATATTTTCGCTTACCACGTACATGTACCAGTACATGAATTACTTAAATGCAACATTTTTCAATCAGATAAAAAAGAGAACCTTTACTATTATAAAAAAAACAATTGAAATTGTTTGCTTTGTTTAAAAGGTGCTATGTGAACAAGTAAATTAGGAGAAGGAGAGAGAGCATTTCTTTTTTGTGTAAAATAGTAGTACAAGTGAGTAAATGTCACAATATAGTGTTTTAACTGTAACATGACACCGTAATATGTATAAAGTTTTTTTCTAATGAATGGTATTACTGAATTGTACAGTGCATCTAGATTTGATTATTCAGCAGAGAAATATGGTTATAACCTTAAGTAAGCAAAAGGTGGGAGAGATATTTTCCTGTTGCTTGATGATAATGGAGAAGGAAATATATTGTAAAGGGATTTGAATGTTATATTCATAAAATATTGAAAGCAGCTGAAATTGACCAGGAAATTTGTACTTATTTTTCGTTTCATCCTTGGAATTCAACATCTGTTTTTATGAATATTTTAAGGTTAATACTTGAAAATTTGCAAATCACAAATGTTCCTTTTTAGTCAAGTAGCTCTTGCTTTGGGAAAAATCAGCAGTAAAATCAGGGACATAGATATCATTCCAGAATATTACAAACAGTTCAAAACAGTGCTTTGAACTATAGATTGCACTTCACAAGTATGCTATAAAAAAGCACAAGCTATCAAAATACTTCTTTTAAATTACAGAATTGGGTAGCTTAAACTGTAATGTATACAACTCTACCCTTGAATGTACTTTACAAAATGAAAGCAGGGAACTCAATAACTTTCAGTCATCAGTGGGACAATAATTGTCAAAGTGAGCATATATGAATATAATTAAACATAAGTAGTGAATATCACACTCATTTTTCAACAACACGCAGGGTGCTTTTTATTTTTAATTGCCCCTGTATATTCAGTAGCTGGTGTAGTACAGTGTTCTAAATGCCCCATTTCTTTAAAAAAAGCCCCATAAAAAATATTTCGATTAAAAGGCTGTATAAAGTGAAAGGTGTACAGCGTAAAAAAAAAAAAAAGAGAAAAGCTTAAGCAGCTACAATGAATCAGCAGAAAGCATTTTGTTATATTGGCACAAGGTTTGGATACTGCCATCTCTTTTATTTATAATTTTTTATGTTTATCTATTTTTCTTATGCACATATGGCAAATGACAAGAGCAGATTAAATTATATAAGACTGTAGCAATTATGTGCTGTATAGTAGCAGTTTGTTGCATGTCATGAATTATTTATATGTGACACTATTGTTGGCCTGACTAGAAATATTTTGTCAATGAAAGTATAATTTCCATGTAATAAAACTGTTCATCTTTTATTTATTAAAATATGTCAAATATACGGTGCCAGTGGGTTTGCTTATGTCTTTGTTCAGTGGCATGCTTGTTGGCTATACACTATACCCTTGTCATCTTAAATATTTAATTGTATGTGAATATATACAATTGGGATGAATATTTTGGCCACAGTTGACAAAATATTTTTTTATCACAGTAGTCAAAAATAAGTAAAGCCATATCTGTACATTCAAGGTGATTCTTGGCCTTTCACCTCATCCCTATTAGGTCTGGGTGACCTTCAACTTTGACCTTTTGGGTTAGATCAGATCAGATGACCATTCACCCTTGACTCAGGTGTGATTGGTTAAGTTCAGAGTCAATGTGCACTTTGACTTTTTGTAGGAAGAAATAGTACAAGTCATATCTTAAAAAACTTTCCAGTTATTTGGATACTGAATTTTTCTTTTACACTGTTTATAACAAATGCTTTCAATGGATGCCTATAGTTGTACATTGTACAGTTAATACAGTGCAAAATGAAAAAAACATACTGTAACATTGGTATATACACTGTATTAACATATGTAAGATAGATAGTTCCATGGCGCTCAAGATATGTTATTATATTATATGTTTCATAATCTTTAAATTACATATTTATTTTTCACTACAAAATAAAAAATTGCCATTTTCAATGTTGTCTAGTTTTTTTGTTCATGAAGAATAAATGTTTGTCATATACGTTAATTTGGTGTTGTTTTGTTGTTGATTTTAATTTTGTAAAAAATCAATTAAGATTTGAAGCAAAAGTTGCCACATAGACCTTTACAGTGAGTAGGGTTTTAAAAAGAAGAAAACGTAAATACATATGCTGCAAACACAGAAAACTTGTTTTAATGTCTTTTATTGAAGTCCAAATTTCATTAAAATATCAGGTTTTTCCTGAAACTGTTACTTCAATTTAATTATTTAAAAGTCGTTTAAATTGTACAATCAAATGTTCATTTAAGCTGCGTATATGTACGTGTGATACATGTAGTTTGAACCAGTGGAAATTTCTGAAGTATACCTAATATTTTTCTTTTTAAATCTGATACAATATCATAGAAATCAAGGTGTCATTTTCTGAGATAATGCTGTCGCTTTAAAATACATTGGGGTAAATTTGCTAACTCGAACTGATCTTTAACAGTTCTAAAGTCTATTTAATCAAAATAATCAGTAAATAGTACAGACGGTGCCAGAAAATTTGATATTATAAGTAGTACAGTAGTAAAGAGGCGATATAATGCGGGCTCATCTCTCGTAAACTAAAAATTGTAAGACCAAACACTGCAGCTAGATTGTAGTTCAAACCCTGGTCGTCAGTCATGCCAATGACCATTATAACCAGTTTACTTAATTAGAAATCGAAACTTTATTTACTGCCTTACACACATTCTTTTGGGTATTAGATAAATCTTCAGTGTTCAGTGACTAAATTAATCAACATTTATACATAAGTCATCTTACGGGTGATGTCATAATTGCAATTTTTGGAGTAAGAACTGAAAAAATCGGTTTCTCAAATTTTTCTTTTACCCGATCCGCGATCACTGTTTAACGCCAATTTGATGACACTATTTACCGGCCTTATAAACGGATTACGCGACTATTAACACTACCCGCAGATCTTTTAGCACAAACAGTAATATTAACCACAAAGCACACGAAATTACCAGTACACCGTACAATTATTTAGCACCAGCAACGCGATTCCTAGCACTAACATTCATCTGCTCTGGTAGTGCTGGTTAATTTGTGGGTTAGGTGGTTAATATGGGTGTTAGTGCTAAAAGATCTGAGAGTAGTGCTAGTAAACGCCCAGTCCGTTTATAACGTCTGATTTAGTCTTCTAAATCCCTGCCAGCGATTTTTCTTGGAAGTCTTAGTTAAGATTTTATGGTTGATAAAGCAAAACAATGCCTATGTTTAATGAAAATCTCAAAAACATTTAAACCAAAATGGCGGCACGGTATTGTAGCTAACACTCGTGGTAAACTCCGCCAATTTTCGTGATAAAAATCTTGTTCAAGGATAAGTTATGCCCCATACCGATTGCTTTCTCACCTCAAAATAGAAAGGTTTTTAATTGACGATTAAAGCATTGGGCTGCCTAGGTTTATACATTGCAACGAGAAATATAAACGCCGATATTTCATATTTTCGAGTTTTTTTATCAGTGCAAAGATAGATGCATTACTGATTAATAACATAGAGGAAACCTCATTTTCGGTATCTGGATAAAAAAGGGTTACTATATCCTTAATGAATGCACCAGTGCTGGCATAAACTTAATTGAATCGAAAAATATATAAAGATATCTGTACATTTAGATGTACACCTAAATAATGAAAATTGCTATCAAAGCCTGCCAGAGCATAAGATAGCATTGGACTGGAGAGAGAGATGTTGGAATACCGGCACTCTTTTTTCGTGACGAGATCGCACCTAAGGAGTTGCGGTATCTCATGACACTGACGCCAAAATTAAATTTGAAAAAAATCTGACGGTGAGATTTTGCTTTGACTTCATCCACAAAGCCCTCGAACAATTGATCGGCGTCGCTCACGCGATGAACGCCCTGCTTAAGTCTTATCGGTATAACGATGGTGATATTACCCCTCTCATCTCGGGGTAGTGTGCACCAATCTCCTTCTATCCCTTGTTCTGATGCCACCCACGCGCCACGTGGTGAAAAGCTGGATAAGTCTCTCCCACTAAAAAACTTGAAGCCAGTAGTGCAGAGTGCCAAAAACTCACATGGTCTCTTAATGGGCTCTTTAGGACTGAGTTGGATAGTTAAATTGAATGTCAAGTTAATGATAAGATCGAGGGGGAGAGAGCACCACTTTTCATCCGCTGGACATTCTTCGGACTGGTTACAGGCATCCTAAAATACAATCCAAATGGTACAGGTCATAAAAACGAATTAGCCTTTCCTGATTTCGAGCCTCGGGTTCGTGATCGCAAATGACGAATTATTGGTTCAAACTGCGATATCATGGCATGAACGTAAATTCAGTGGGCGCGAGCACCGCGATACAAATCGCGAATTTTTTCGGTACCTGTTCGGTACGTTCCGCATGTACGGGTTGGGGGTTGAGGAAAAGAACCCTATGTAAATAGTTAGAAACCCGGATGAATGCTGGCGTTTATGTACATGGGGTACATGTGATGCTTGCGACCACTTATTATACATTCACGCCATGACATCGCGATTTAAGTCTTTAATTCGTTCGCGATATCAAATCCCAGGTTCGAGATCGCAAACGGCATATACCGTCAAATTTGACAATTCAATGAAATAATGAAATAGAATGACAGCTTTCTACATTACTCACTTTAATTTACCATACTTGGAGGCTAACTAGGGGAACATATACAAATGATAACAGATAACAAAATGGAAGAAAAAAATCGGTACATTACATAGAATAACAGACTCCCCTTAAAAAATCCCGTAGAGGATTCGTCAGGAAATTTCTGTGAGGGTTACCTAACTACCAGTGGCATCATGTACCAGAATAAAGACAACATTGCAAATATGAACAATATCAACTCTTCAGATGATTCATTCGAATCGTTATTTTCGTCTATATTGCAGGTTTCAACTATATTTTAATGTGGCGCAAATGAGTTAAAGAATTATGCATCCTTACGTGAGTCCAAGGTTCCTGGCAGCGTGCTTCTCTGTGATAATCAATTAAAGCAGAAAGGCCCTGTGGTTCGAACCCCTTCCTCTCTAGTTCGTCTGGAGGTTGAAATTTCAATTATAAGTTGCACAAAAAATGATGTGCAAAATAATCGTTTATATTGCAGTATGTACAAAAAGTTAAAATATTGTTTCATATATTTGAAGACCTAATAAATCAATAAGTTAATAGAATTTTATCTAACTATACCAAACATTGCAATTGTAAATGGCGTCTCTAAGTCAGTTACTTTAAGATCAAAACAGAAGGAAAGCGTATTTAAAATAACAATAATGGATCATAAACAAAAAGCAGGTAAGAATATTATGACACAATTTCACTCTATTTTTGGTAATGGCCTCAATAAAAATAATAAACGTATGATCAAGATGACTTACCATTTTCATTACACTTTTGAATGCTTGGGATGGTATTCCATGGCAGGCGACAAAACCAACAGTTTATATTTCGACCATAAGAGTATCCATGGGGTCCTGCAAAATACGTCACGGACACGGGTCCAGAATTACAAAGACGCGAGGTCTCAGCGTCGGCATTTTCTGGACATATCCCGTCATCCGTCCCACTCAGTGGTTCGTGCACCCCTCCAGGGCCGATGCAAGGGCGCCCTGGGTGCTGTTCCGGGGCATCAAAGAGGACCATGCAATCTGGTGCCAAATGAATCTGCTCCAAAAGTCCGGCAACGGTCTTAACGTCTTTGAAAACTTCTATTTGTGACTTCTGACAAACAATCTTGGGTTTCCATGCTGTGTGTAACATCGCTTTGTGACATGTTGCACAGAAAGCGTTTTTGAATGTGACATTTGCCTTTGTTGACGAGACGGGCAATAAAACATTGATGTCTGTGGACCAACCATTGAATTCGCATTTCTTTCGAACAGCTTCATCACCCCAGTGACTTGGACATGAAGACACGACCCAATAGAATTTACTGTCATCGTCAGGGATTTCTCTAGATGCCTGTAACCAACACTTTGTGTCATTTCTCTGTATTTCAAAGCCCGTGATTCTGGTGTCGTTGCAAAAGCGGTCATATGGCCAACAGCAATCACCAAACACGTTACACAAGTCGTCGCAGAAACAAGTTACGAGGACGACATCATTGGTGAAGCTTTCTTTACGGCTAGCACAGAACGGGGTGTTAACTGTTACGTTCAACAGCATCAGTTCTCTCTGTGAACCAACATGGTCTAGTTTCGGTGTTGGGTTTAATGAATGTTCTTGAGATTCATGACCAGTGCTCCTTTGGTCTGTGATTATGAGGTTGTCACTTTCGGTAACCACTGGAGGGCCAGTTTGGTCTCTGGTGCTTTCGTGCCTAGGCCGAGTCGTTCTCAACAACATGTCGCGACTGCTGACGGTTTCAGGAGAAAACAAAGTTGTAGACCTGACAGTGGCGGAGTTACTTGTTGACCTAGGGTTTCTTTGCTTTGGCACACCGGCTGCATGGCCATCATTAAAGCTTTTTGAACTGAACAAAAAATACAAAACCATCGCCAAAAGCATTACGACCTTCATGTTTGATAACTCTTTTTTCTCTAATGCTCTGCTATGGTATTTTGTTTATATACATGCTGACGCTTACGTGTTTTTGGAAGATGGCTGGTATCGTCGTTTTGTTTAGAGGTTCAGAATTGCCGTGTCACAAAGATGAATGATTTGAACCAATCAGCAAGAGCAAGACAAATGGTTTAATCCAATCAGAATAAATATACCTGTAACACAGTATTACACCGCATACTCATATAATTATTAAGACATCTTTTGGATGTCTGCAATCTTCTTTTATCAAAACTCAAATATTTTGCGATTTTGTTAGTTCTCTTCGAGAGACAGGATGTTTTAAAAATCCATATGATATTTAACAGGGAAAATAAAAGAATTGGAAACGTGACATCACCAGAATAGCGAATTTTAAGGATATTGTCACCCTTCGCCCAAAACGCCTTATTTTCTGCCTTACATACATTCTTTTGGCTAATAAATCAATCTTCTGTGTGCAGTGACTAAATGAATTAACATTTATACATATATCATCTTATGGGTGACGTCATAATTGCGATTTTGGGGTAAGAACTGAAAAATCGGTTTCTCAAATTTCTCTTTTACCTGATCACCTACGATCTCCGTTTTAACGGCGATTCAATGACACCATTCAGTACCCCAAAACCCCGATAGCGATTTTTCTTAAAAGTCTTAGTTCATATTTCATCGTCTAAAAAGCAAAATGATGCCTTTGTTTAATGAAAGTCTGTAATTACGGGCTCATTACTCCATAATAAAAATATTTAAACCAAAATTATTTCACGGGATTGTCGCCTATATTCTCCTGGTCACCTCTGCTAATTCTCGTGATAAAATCTTGTTCAGGGATTGAAGTTACTCCCCATACCGATTGCTATCTCACCTCAAAATAGAAAGGTGTTAATCGGACGGTTAGAGCTTTGAGTTGCCTAAGCTTATACATTGCAACGAAAAAATATAAACGCCGATAATTTTTGTTTTTCGAGGGATTTTACATTGTTTTAAATCGGCACAAAAATACATGCATTATTGAATAATTAGAGGCAGAGAATAGACTCATTTTCGGAATCTGGATGATAATAAAAGGGTTTCAATAACCTTAAAACAGCTATTGTCCGATTTCGTGTAGCAAATAAATAATTTGATCGTGGAGGTGTTCTGACAAGTTCTTTGTGGTTTGCTTTCAACATGATGATAGTTCTGGATATAACTTTTCTAAAACCCGGAGCATCTTATCTGACATTTTCGCTTTTGTCACAAACCAAACCAAAGACTCGGAAAGAAAGAGTCATTTAACCCAGGGCTCAGCTGTCCGTCTTATGTATTTTCATATTTTCAGAATTACCAACTCTGATCGTCTGCGGTGTTTGATTGCTGTTTACCGTTCACTTTCACAAATGTTTCACGGTTTTCTTCAGTACGTCCATGTCATTCTACAAAACCACGGAGAATCTTGATGACTGGATGCGCTACTGTGATTGGCGTGGTGAATTACGTATGATACTTTAATGCCGTATATACTATATATTGCAATCATACTTAAACAACAAAACATGTTATCCTTACATGTTACATATCAGTGGTTTTGAATATGCGTCGACCTGATGTCCCATTATTGGATCAGATCCATTGAGTTTCCAAACATACTGATATCAATCAGATTGTTATACAGTATATATGCTTTCAATTGCATATATATATATATATATATATATATATATATATATATATATATATATATATATATATATATATATATATATATATATATATATATACAGCATTGGTCAAAAAGATTGTCCCACCCCAATTTCCACGTATTCAGGCGGTTAAGTCCAAATTATATCCAGAATTGTGCAAAAGTTGATAAAAGCATGAAACTTTCCACGATGAATGACCCTCAGGTGTTTGTCAATTTTGGATCGGGGGGCAACTCCAAAATTCACAAGTACCCGGATGAGACGCTTTCTTAAATATGCTGACTCAGCATTTTATGTACATTCAGATTTCATCAAAACGAGCACTAACAGTACTAATTATGATATCATAAATAGATTTAAGAAATGTACGCTCACTGTGCACATCTATGAAAGCAATGATGACGTCACGATGACGTCACTGGGTGATATTGCACAATTTAGAATGACAAATATCCACTTTCTCCTACGGAACAATAGTCGAACTCTGTAATGTTTTTTCCGTAATTTTTTTATTACAGAAGTGCATCCTTTAGGGTTAGAAAGGTAAAATTAGCTTGATTGCAACTTCCGAGACATTGAGCATTTTCAATATGGCCGTTAATTTTTGAGGAAAAACAGAAAAACAACCAGAAGTCGACGGATGTACTTTATTTGTGGCTGTTGTGAACGTGTTTCATGTCGGAAGAACACAGTAGGGCAGAAGACTACATCCTAGCACGTCGTTGTTACTGATAAAAAACAAAATGGCCGCCAAAACATAGGGTAGAGGGAGAGGGTAAAGTAAATCCGCAAAATCAGCATATTTCTAGTATCATCTATCTAATTAACGGCATCTTCTTCTTTGATTTTTCCGTTCATCGTGATTTTTCGTTAGCTTTTATCCTACACTACCATTATCTGCTTGTTTAATATTCAACTTATGTGTGGTGAGGGCATAAGCCCTCCAAGTAGTCAGGTTACCAATCTAATTGGTCCCATAGTCCCAAACTATGTTGTTTTCTGTAATTGTTTGAAAAAGAAATGCCCCTTTTTTGGTCAGAAAAGTCAACTTAGCTTGGCTTTACTAACTTCTGGGACATTGGCACTTTTCGTAACCCAAAATGGCTGCCAATTTTTACGCAAAATTAGATAAGTATTCATAGCAATTTACATCAAACTATATACAGTGCGTGAAGATTCTTCATTTTAAAGTCTATTTGCATGTTAACAAATACAGAGATGGTGTTTATTAGGGTTTTCTTTCACATAATCTGCAAGTCATTTTAATAGAAATAGCAAAATAGCCACCAAAACGGCACGGAAAAGGCAGGTAAAAAGATGGTAAATAATGTTTTTCAGCTGAAAAAGATTTTAAACGAATGAAATCTGCATATACATTGTATGTCAGTAAAATAATACGCCTGTGGTCATTGCAGGCAACATAATAAAACAGATTGGTTAGCTAGATGTTACAAAGAGGAAAGGAAATATGTTCGTCAAATTTCTTCTTCCGTTAACCAGCCAGTCATCTCTGATATGTCAGCAGCAGCCCCTTAATGTTTGAAAAATACTAACCAATGCTAGGCATTTCCAACTTTTATTAGATTTTTTGGCAAGCTTGCCGTTAAATTATGAAAGCTGAAACCTATCAGACCTTCAAGCAGCACCTGACAGCGCAGACAGAGGAGAAGGTAATTTTCATATTCGTTCAAGTACGGATTTCGTTTGCGGGAGATCGTCGGCGGTAGGTGCATCGCCATCGAAGCAAGATGCGAAGCCAATTAACAAATCTTCAGAGGGAGATCGTTTGCAATCCAAGCGAGACGAGAAGGCAATTTTCATATTGGTTCAAGGGATTTTGTTCGCGGAAGATTGGCAGCGGTCGGACCCAGACGCCAAGGCAATTTCCATACCTTTAGCAGGAGGTTGTTTTCGATCCGAGGGAGACGAGAAAGCAATTTTCATATCCGTGCAAAGGACTTCGTCAGTGGCAAATCGTCAGCGGGCGATGGCTTCGTTTCCTTCTACCTTTGGTGGGTTAAGGGGGCATAACAATAGCAAAGGTGTTTAAAACTATTGTAATTCACAAATTTGAAGTTGTGCTTCATTATTCTGACCACATGGGTGCTAAAAATCCTAGGAATATGTCCCGACATCGTGTCTATCTCCAAGAAAAGCCACACGGAAGGCGTGCTGTAACTGCACTGAGACTGAACGGACTCGGTATGATCACTTTCACCCGACAAAGCGAATTTTCCCTACACATCCTTTAGTCTGGGTCCCAATCCAACAAACGGGCTTCTACATCTGGTCTACGGCCAAAAAATTGATGTCAAGTTGTAAAAATGCCTAAAAAGACAGCAAAGAGCAAGAGGGGAGAGGGGGATCGGGGACAAGCAAAGTATGATTGGGCTCACCATCTTTGAACACTGCTGCGGATGTAATGAACTTCTCAAACACGCACCTGTTTTTGTACCTCCCCCAAAACATCTCAACACGTAAGATTCCCGTGCAAAGGACGAGCAACAACCAAGGCTGCCCTACGTCTACTTGCGTTGCCCTTACGTTGCCTGTACTCCTTGTACGCATAACGTACGTAGTGCACGATGCGGGACACGTGCTAAAGCCCGTCGGGCGCAGAGATACTTCTGACGTGCGGAGGCTGAGCTTCTCCGGTACTGTCCACGCACTTTCTTCTTGCGCACTAATTACAATCACCAGTTACTTGATTGCTTCCCTGCGATCTAGCTACGGCCCAGCCAGACGATAGGAAGCTAAAAAACCGTACGTCCTGAAAATCGTGCGTGGAGTTGGGACCCAGGCTTAAGCTCATATAAAGCCTAGGTCCCAACCGAACGTACGGGCTGCTACGTGTGGTCTACGGCCAAAAAAATGGGCAAAACGTGGGAGTTCGTGCGTGAGGAGAACGTCCATATTGCGACTTTTGGAGGACGCAAACAGCACGTAGAAACTTTTCGACATGATCAACAGCCGCTACGTGCGATCTAGCTACGTCCTAGCAGGACGCAAGGAACCTAAATACCGTGTGTCCAAAACGTAGTTGGGACCTAGGCTTTAGCGACAAGACACGGCACAAGCATGTACTGTAGAGGTAATTGCCGTTGCCCGTAGCCACTTACGATGTCATAAAAATCCCACGGAAAACGTGTACGAGTTCATTGTACGGCGTCCGTAGCAAATGTCATTTAGACTATGGCGATCCAAACGAGATGAAGAGGCAATTTTCATATCGTCAGCGGAATATCGGTAGCGATCCGAGCGAGACGAGAAGGTAATTTTCATATTTGTTTTAGGGATTTCGTCAGCAGAAGATCGTCAGCGGGAGATAGTTATTGATCCGAGCAAAAAGAGAAGGCAATTTGAATATTTGTTTAAGGGCCTCATTAGTGGAAGACCCGGTGGTTAGGATGCCTTCATTCGCAACTGAGTGAAATATGCTAATGTCTAGCCCTGCAAGAGCAAAATTTTTTCACATGGTTGAGATGGTAACAACTGACTACTGAATGTTTATTTTGCATTAAAACATGCTCTAGCAGTTCAGACTCCCACCTAAAAGAAATTGCCAAAATAAGTCCGTAATTGATTTTTAAAATATTTTTATACTATTTTTTAAATATTTTTATTTATACTCCCCTCCACTGAAAATTATTCTTTCTTTTTTTTTCATTTCATTCCTTTTATTTTTGAGTGTCAAACAAGCTGATAATGATAGGTAAGGATCATGGCTAATTAAAAATCCAAATGAACAGGAAAATCGAAGGCATAAAAAGTTTTAATTAGACTAATTATACAAATTATAGACTGATTATACTGCTATACTTCATCCTTTGCTGTATGCGTTGGCGGCCATTTTGATTTTTCAATAACAGAAACATGGTAGTATGCAGTCATTTATCCTACTGTGTTCTTATGACTGGAAATGTGTTCATAACAGCTACAAATAAATTATATCTGTCAACTCTTGGTTGTTTTTCTATTTTCTCTAAAAATTGACGGCCATATTGAAAATGCTCAAAGTCTCGGAAGTAGAAACCAACCCAACTTAACCTTTCTAGCCCTCAAGGATGCATTTCTGTAATGGATGTTTACAGGAAATATCATTGCAGGGTTCGACTATTTTGGCATATGCGTGAATGGATATTTGTCATTTTGTATTGTGCAATATCACCAGTGACGTCATCATGATGTCATCATTGCTGTAATAGATGTTTACAGTTAGTGTACGTTTCTCAAATTTATTCATGTTATCATAATTAACGCCGGTAGTGATCGTTTACGTGAATTCTGGATGTACATAAAATGCTGAGTCAGCATATTTTAAGAAAGCTGCTCATCCAGGTACTTGTGAATTTTAGAGTTGCTCCCCGATCCAAAATTGACAAACACCCAATGGTCATTCATCGTGGAAAGTTTCATGCTTTTATCAACTTTTGCACAATTTTTTGGCTTAGCCGCCTAACTAATGTACTTTTATTTACAAATGATCACCTTACAGCTGTAAGTTGTTAGAAATAGCGCTTTTTATTACGGATACCGTGTCTAACATGATTAATGGTTTAAAAAATACAAAATAGTGGTGAAAATATACACTTTTTATACCATTTAGTAAAATTTATAAAAGGTACCCCCTCAAATCGACTGTTTCACTGTGACTTCTACAGATGTAAAGAAATGTCTATAAAATTGAAAAGACGCCATCAAATGTCACCAAATTCACACACAATTAGCATTAGGGTGTGCTCATTAAAGGTCACTTGCCTAACAGCGTGTGCGTCTACCGCGTACTGCAATTATCTCCTGTAGACGGCGCGACAGGCCTTCAACACGGGTTACAATTCTGTTATGTGGGATATTGTCCCATTCTTCGTAAACAAGTTGGGGGAGTTGGTCCACGTTTTTATGGGGTTGGTTATCCTTTGCATTGCACACTCCAATTCATGTCACAGTTGATTAGTAAGCTTAGTATCAGGGCTCAAAGATGGTGGTTCCATCCTTAGACAATTGTGTTTCTTCAACGAATACTTGCCAGGCGAGAGGTGTGAGCAAGTGTGCAGTCATGATAAAGCCTGAAGTTAACCCCAAAGTCAGTTCTTGAAGATGGAATGAGATATAAGCTGAGAATGCCACGTTCGGTGATCCAACAGGCACCTGAACCTGGCCATCCATCACTGGAAGGAAGTCGATTTTGATGCAGAATCAAATTATTTCTTGTATCCCATCGATGGTCAAAGAGAGTCCATAGACATGTTAAAAAATGCCTCTTGGAGGGGTGTGTGTAGGGTAATATCGCCTGATGTGTTAGATCAATCCGCATTTGGAGAACATTCCAAGCCCATGGTATTAGTACATTGTTCTTTTGGAACAAAACGTAACAGGGGCATTTTAATGTAACATTCTCAACAGAAATCTCACTCCATTTGCAAGAGGTTACTTCAGGGATGCTACTGGCTTCATTGTGACAACACACTTGCTCACAGCTCTCGTCTGGCAAACGATTTGTTGCAGAAACACAGGGCTGTGAGGATGGGACAACCGTATTTGAGTCCTGGTATTAATCCTACTGAGCACCTGTGGCATAAATTGGAATGTGCATTGCAGAGGAGAACCAATTCCTAAATAATCTTGACCAATTCCACCACGCTCTTTAGGATGTATGGGACAATATCCCACATAACAGAATTGTTACCCATGTTGAAGGCTTGTCGCGCCGTCTACAGGAGATAATTGCAGTACGCGGTAGACGCACACGCTGTTAGGCACGTGATCTTTAACGAGCACACCCTAATGCTAATTGTGTGTGAATTTGGTGACATTTGATGGCGTCTTTTCAATTTTATAGACATTTCTTTACATCTGTAGAAGTCACAGTGAAACAGTCGATTTGAGGGGGTACCTCTTATAAATTTTACTAAATGGTATAAAATGTGTATATTTTCACCACTATTTTGTATTTTTTAAACCATTAATCATGTTAGACACGGTATCCGTAATAAAAAGCCCTATTTTTAACAGTTCACAGCTGTGAGGTGATCATTTGTAAATATAAGTACATGGAAATTGAGGTGGGACAACCTTTTTGACCAATGCTATATATATATATATATATATATATATATATATATATATATATATATATATATATATATATATACTGATGCTCATAAGTTAAGCAACACTTTCTTATTTCTCAAATTTCTCAGCAACCAAGATTTTTTATTGAGGCAAAATTTGTACAGTAGCTAGATATTTCTCTTGTTTTTACTTTGACTTACTGGACATTTGAGTACTATTTACTGTTGGACACGTTAGAAAATGCAAGGGGGTGCCACTTGCGAAAAACACAGTTTTCCATGGCATGAGGAGCTTTGGCTAGTTTCATGGGCACAACTTGTCATATTGCACCAACCAATGGTTAGAAGAGGACTAAACGAGGTAATCAGATGGCAAATAATAGGAAGCCATTGTGCTGGGGAGCCGAAGAGACAGATTGCAAGGCAACAAAAAGTAGCACCAAGTCAAGTGTCCAAGGTGGTAGCAAAATGGCGCCAAACTCATCATGTATGGGACAAGCCTCTTTCTGAGAGACCAATATTAACCGACCTAAAATGAAGATGTCTGGTTCGACTATGCCACCAGGGCCAGTTCATGTCGGCCAAACAACTGAGGAACATCTGGCCTGCATTAGAAAGAGCTCGAATCAGAAGGCAAACAGTCAACAGGCATCTTTTAGAAGCTGAACTTCCATCTAAAAGACCTCGTCAAAGCCACAGTTGATCAACAGACACAAGCAAATAAGATTGGCACGAGCCAGATACCGAGAAAGATGGAATCTCAGGACTGGGCGAAAGGTCCTGTGGTCTGAGGAGACCAGATTCACTTTGATGTATGCAGATGGTCGGCTAGACGTCTGGAGAGGCCCAAACCAAGCGTTTCAGGATGATTTTGTTCTTCTGCGTGTTCAGGGTGGCGGAGTATCCGTCATAGTATGGTGCGGTTTCTCATATGATGAAACATTTCCACTGTACAGGGGTACGTCATTCAAGGGAGGTATCCTGGTCAACAATACAGAGACGAAATACCATTGGGGCGCAACAATCACACATTCAAGCAAATCCAGGAAGAAAAACCATTTTGGTGCAGGACAATTCGCCCATCCAGAAAGCACGGTGCGTGCAAGACGCGCTGCAACAGCAAGGTGCCCCAAATTTAGATTGGCCTGCATAGTCGCCAATTCTCAATGTAATCGAACGTGCTTAGGATATGATTGACAGGGCAGTAAATGAGAGACAACCCCCAGTTAGAAACATTAGAGAGGTACAGCAGGCAGTAAATGAAGAGGGGAACCGGCTCCCAAAGCAAGATTGGCAGAATTTGGTGGCAAGTTGCTGGAGACATTGTGAAGCTGCTGTTCAACCAGGGAAGGCACACCCGATATTTATTGCATAATGGACGATTAATCATCTTTTATCTACAGCCTTCTTTTATTAAAACTAATTCTTAGATGATTGGACTTTATTTTTTCATAATAAGCTGTTTTAATCAGCACGTACTCTTTGCGGTGTGAGCATACTATTTTGACACATGGTTTGGCATATTTTAGTACTGTTTGATTCATAAAGTTATTTTGATTATTACAATAAGCTATGTGGTGTATTTCTTTAACCGAAGTATTCTAATTGAATAAGTGATTTATAAAATATGAAAGAAATATGCGAAACCCAACCAACAAATGAAATAATGATCATGATAGAAGAAACTTTCGGAAAAATCGGGGTGTTGCTTAACTTATGTGCATGAGTATATATATATATATAATGTGATTGCTATGATTGAAAGCATATATACTGTATAACAATCTGATTGATATTGGCTAATAAATCAATCTTCAGTGTGCAGTGACTAAATGAATTAACATTTATACATTTATCATCTTATGGGTGACGTCATAATTGCGATTTTGGGGTAATAACTGAAAAATCGGTTTCTCAAATTTCTCTTTTACCTGATCACCTACAATCTCCGTTTTAACGGCGATTTAATGACACCATTAAGTACCCCACAACCCTGATAGCGATTTTTCTTAAAAGTCTTAGTTTATATTTCATCGTCTAAAAAAGCATCGTCTAGAGCTTTATGTTGCCTAAGCCTATACATTGCAACGAAAGAATATAACCGCCGATATTTTTTGTTTTTCGAGGGATTTTTCATTGTTTTAAATCAGCACAAAGATAGATGGATTATTGAATAATTAGAGGCAGAGAATAGATTCATTTTCGGTATCTGGATGATAATAAAGGGCTACAATAACCTTAAAACAGCTATTGTTCGATTTCGTGTAGCAAATAAATAATTTGATCGTGGAGGTGTTCTGACAAGTTCTTTGTGGTTTGCTATCAACATGATGATTGTTCTGGATATAACCTTACTACAACCCGGAGCATCTTATCTGACATTTTCGCTTTTGTCACAAACCAAAGACGGACAGATGAGCCCTGGGTTAAATGACCTTCTCTTTTAGAGTCTTTGTTGGTTGTTTTCGTGAAAAAAAAAGAATGAAGTATTTTTTCAGGATCGACATGGGGCCTAACTTAACCTAACCCCAACCTTAACCCTAGATATAACCTTACTACAACCTGGAGCATCTTTTCTGACATTTTCGCTTTTGTCACAAATCAAAGACGGACAGATGAGCCCTGGGTTAAATGACTCTTTCTTTCCGAGGCTTTGCTGGTTGTTTTTGCGAAAAAAATATGCATGAAGCATTCATTTCAGCGCCGACAGGGGAAAAGTTATTTATTTTCAAGTTTTCAAAATTACCAACTCTGATCGTCGGCGGCGTTTGATTGCTGTTTACCGTTCACTTTCACAAAATTTTCACGGCTTTCTTCACTACATCCCTGTCATTCTACAAAACCACGGAATCTTGATGACTGGACACGCTACTGTGATTGGCGCGGTTAATTACGTATGATACTTTAATGCCGTATATACTATATATTGCAATCATACTTAAACAACAAAACAAGTTATCCTTACATGTTACATATCAGTGGTTTTGAATATGCGTCGACCTGATGTCCCATTATTGGATCCTAATATACTGGTATCAATAAGATTGGTATACAGTAGGCCTATATATGCTTTCAATCATAGCAATCACATTATATGTGTGTGTGTGTGTGTGTGTGTGCCTTATTCATACTTTCTACACCAGACTGAGCTGGTGAAAATGTACAGAGATAAATAGTAACGGTAGTAATACAAAAAAAAACAAAAGAAAAAGAAAAAGAAAATGTAATATACAGACCCGCCGGAAAGTCCCCTTACTTACTCTGCGGGTCGCTGCGGGTTGTTCATACGGCCTGGCGCGGTAACCATGGAAATAACATTGTCTTCCATGCGGTGTTTGGTTTCTTTTAACAAAAGTACTATGCCCTGCCCCGTCGGGTAATTATCGTGTCTTACTTTCTGCTAACAAATTTCATAATCGTAAATTAGGTGTAATGCCGAGTCAACTGCTCACAGCATGAATCGTACGCTAGCATGACTAAAATATAGAAATTAATTATGCACAGGACTGTTTTTTTTTCTATTTAAAATGAACTTTAATATTTACAGTAATTGTGTACAGTGATTATTTTAGGCAACTACATGTAGATGTGTTTTGGCCAGTCTGCTGCTTTTCCAGGTTTTCGTTTTCACAATTTTCTCTTAACGAAAGAACAAAAGGACGCAAAGATGTTTTCGTGGAGCAAAGCACGCCAATTCAGTGATCTCCAAATGATTGACTATATTGATTGTTGTGTTGGGAGTGGCCGGCTCATGCCCTAATATTAGATTGTACTTTACCAAAATAGCACAATTCAGAACTGGGCCTCCGAGGACGTGTTTTGACAGCGCCCCTTGCAGAGTTGAGAGCGGCTTTTAGAGTGTGTTAGGCTTCTCGCCTTTATTATGAGGAAAGATCGTCTCTGATAGGAAGGTAGGTGTCTCGCCTACAGAGTATGAGATTTATAGATACCGATATACATAGGGTGCCCTGAAAAGGGCATTTCGTGATTGGCACGATAGAGGCATCTCGCCTGTCGAGGGAAGGGGGGGGGGGAGGGTGGACTGGTTACAGNCAGAGTATGAGATTTATAGATACCGATATACATAGGGTGCCCTGAAAAGGGCATTTCGTGATTGGCACGATAGAGGCATCTCGCCTGTCGAGGGAAGGGGGGGGGGAGGGTGGACTGGTTACAGAAAGCGCTTTTCGGTCAACAAGTGACCTTCATCAGCTTCAGAGTCCGAGATAAAAAAAAGAAAAATCCAGGGACATAGGGGGTTGGTAAGCAAAGGTGTCCCGTCTTTGTTTAGTGAGTTTTCATCAATGGTGTCTCGCCATTGTGAATGATACGAGCCATCTCGGCTTTATAGTATCATGCTTGATCACAAGTGTCTCGCTTGTGTCAAGAAGGATGGGTATCCAGAAACACCGTTCAGTCTAAGAGGCTGTATCTTGTTAAGGAGTTCTCCCCCACAACAAAAGGGATACGAGCTGGACGGTATGAATTGAGCGTGTGAAAGTAGGTCAAGGTCAAGGTCGCTAATGGCCAAACCGGCTCAAAACAGGTTTGTTTCCGAGATCTCAAAAACCGAAAGGCCCAGAGCCCTGATATTATTGGCAAATGATGACTTATATATTTATCTAAGGTTAGCCGAACTTTCGTTGCGACTGCCTACTCAGTAATAACTTTTTTTAATAAAGATTTTTAAATATTTATGACATTGCAGAAATCGTGACTTTGGCAATTTCTCCATGAAAGACTGGTTTTTGGTCATAGCATGCTATAGTAAACCCCAAACATATACCCAAAACCTTCAAATTAAATGTCAAATTTGACCTTGACCCTCATTTTTAAGGTCATTCTGCTATTTCACGGAGAAATATTGACTTGGGCTAAAAGTGATGTTTTGTTGACCCCCCCCCCACCCCCAATTCGCATATGCTCTTTCAGAATATGGGGTCAAATTTCACCCGTGACCTTCACATGACCTTGTAAGTGCCCATTGCCTTCAAGTTCAAAGGTCATTTGCAGGGGAATCAGTCGCCACTGGCTGAAAAGCCAGTTGCAGTCTAGATATTATTCTTATTATTATTACACTGCTGGTTAAATCAAGGTTAAATCAAGGTTAAATAAAGGTAATATATCCTTATATTAAGGTTTGAAGATTTCTCACAACTGTAAAATGAGCAAAATGTCTAGGAAATAACATAAACCATCTTTAATGTTATAATTAATATTCTTATGTTCAAAATGAGAAATAAAAAGAAGGTATATGTCAACATTCATTAAAGAATCGACAATTCTAATTCAAATTTCAACTGATTAGGTGAATTCGTTCTGCCAAGGAAATGATCTTACAGTTGTGTCATAATGTTTCACAAGTACGCTCCATGATTTACCTTCCTTAACGGATGGAGCTGTAACTTTGTCCACATCTTTTTTGTATTGCCTCTTCTCTTCAACTTCCATGAGTTCATGTTTTTATGTCTGTAACATTCCAGGTAACACTACATGAAAACGAGCATTTTACAAGGCCCATTCAGTTGTCTCGTTAATATTTTCGAGTTATAAAATGTTCTTCAATAAAATTTGTTAAAAATGTATGTTTTTAAAGCTTTTTTAAAATCCTTCACTGAGCTAATGCTTCTCAAGTCAACAGGTAATTTATTCCACTCATGTGGTGCCGCGTACTGGAATGATTTTTCGCCAAAAGATTTTAGTCTTGCGTTCTGTGGTTTTAGTAATAATTGATCCTTAGATCTTAAGGTACGATTTGGTGTGTAATGAGATACAAGTTCACAAATAAAATCTGGTGCAAGTCCATAAAAAGCCGCATGAGCATGAGTTAAAAGTTTGAATAAGATCCGGGCGTTTACAGGTAGCCAGTGAAGTTGTTTTATTATCGGTACGTGTCATGTGATTCTCCATAGAAGTTTGGGTAAGAAGACGTGCTGATATATTTTGAATGCGTTGGACTTTCTTTGTTCTTTCTACGCCGCATTCATAAAGCAAGAAGTTACAATAATCAAGCCTTGATGTTACTAGGGCATGAATGACCGTGGCAATGGCAGAATCTGTTAAATTATTTCGTAGGGAACTGATGTTTCTTATGTGATACAAACAAGATTTTTTCACATTGGCTATCTGCTTGTCCATGTTTAAAGTAGTATCAAAATACACCCCCAGGTTTTTTGCATGAGGAGAAACCCCAACTATTGCAGATCCAATTGTAGAGATAGTCCTTCAGCTAAGTGTTTTGAGTGTGGTTGAGTGATGACCATGAATTCTGTTTTTTCATCATTTAATTTTAGTTTACTTTTGATCATCCATTCTCGTAAATCTGAAATGGCATAGGTCATTCTAGATATTGCATCTCCAGGCTTAAGAATATCACAGTTAAGGTACAACTGGGTGTCGTCTGCATATATGTGATAGCCAACTTGATGATATCGTAGTACAGCACCCAAGGGTAGTGTGTAAATGCAAAATTTAATTGGTCCAAGAACGCTGCCCTGTGGAACACCAAAATCATTTGCTCAAGATCTGAAAGTACACCGTTGATGGATATCTGCTGTGTTCTACCAGTAAGATAAGACCGTAGAAGAGACAACGCCTTGTCCTTAATTCCAGCTGATTTCTCGAAAAATGATAGAAGAGTCGCATGGTCGACTGTATCAAATGCTGCTGAAAGATCTAATAGCACCAGTAAGACTGCAGAATGATTGTCAACACCAGTCAGAAGGTCATTTTTTATTCTCAGAAGAGCAAGCTCAGTGTTATGTTTTGCTTTATAAGCAGATTGCATTTGTTCCACCAAGTTATTTTGTTTTAGATGATCAAATAGCCTCGTTGCCATGACTCTTTCAACCACCTTTGACAAGAAAGAAAGATTACTCACAGGTCTATAGTGATTAAAGACAATATGATCCAAGTTATTCTTTTTCAGAAAAGGTTTGATTACTGCACTTTTGAATGAGTCTGGAAATATTCCCTCTTTAAAGCATAAGTTCACCAGTTCTGTGATAGGATTTATGACAGTTGGTAGAATCTCGGTCAGCAATGTTGTTGGGATGGGGTCTAAAGAACATGATGTCTTTTTTGAACTTGTAATGATTTTTGAGACTTCGGTTACAGTTGTCTCACTGAACGCAGAGAGAGTGGATACTGGCCTTAGAGGCTCATAACTCCATAACAAAAACATTAAAACCAAATGGCGGCACGGTATTGCAGCTAACACTCGTGGCAAACTCCGCCAATTTTCGTGATGAAAATCCTGTTCAAGGATAAGTTATGCCCCATACCGATTGCTCTCTCACCTCAAAATAGAAAGGTTTTTAAATTATTATTAGGATTCCCCATAGGGGAATACTATTGTTTTTGGTAGTATTATAGTTATTATTCTTTCGCAAAAAATCTGAAATAATTATCATAGGTAGCCTATGGCAAGAATATGCCACAGACCCAGTTTCAGTGACCTTGACCTACTTTTCAAGGTCACAGGGGCTTTTAAAGGCAAAATATGTAAAATTTGAAATTGACATTAGGCCTTAACTATAAGCCGTATGGCTATGGGCCTTATGGTCAATGATACTGAGGTGAATCCACATATAATGACCTACTTCTATGCAAGTAGGTCAAGGTCAAGGTCGCTAATGGCCAAACGGGCTCAAAAAAGGCTTGTTTCCAAGATCTCAGAAACCGGAAGTCCCAGAGCCCCGATCATAGTGGCAAATGATGCTCTATATATTCATCTAAGGTTAGCTGTACTTTGGTAGCGACTGCTGAATTACTTTTTTTAATATAGATTTTTAAATATTTATGACATTGCAGAAATCTTGAGTTTGGCAGTTTCCCCATGAAACACTGGTTTTTGGTCATAGCATGCTATAGTAAACTACCCCAAACATATACCCAAAACCCCCAAATCAAATGTCAAATTTGACCTTGACCCTCATTTTCAAGGTCATTCGGCTATTTAATGGAGAAATATTGACGTGGGCTAAAAGTGATATTTTGTTGACCCCCTCCCCCCCAATTCGCACATGCTCTTTCAGAATATGGGATCAAATTTAACCCATGACCTTCACATGACCTTGTAAGAGCATTTCCACGCCTATTTTGCAGGGGAATCATCCGCCACTGGCTTCAGCCAGTTGCAGTCTAGTTATTATTATTATTATAGTTATTATTCTTTTCGCAAAAAATCTGAAATAATTTACATAGGTAGCCTATGGTAAGAATATGCCACAGACCCAGTTTCAGTGACCTTGACCTACTTTTCAAGGTCACAGGGGCTTTTAAAGGCAAAAATTGTAAAATTTGAAATTGCCATTAGGCCTAAAGTAGAAGCCATATGGCTAAAGGCCCTATGGCCAATGATACTGAGCCAAATCCACAGATAATGACCTACTTTAATGCAAGTAGGTCAAGGTTGCTAATGGCCAAACGGGCTTTCAGAATATGGGGTCAAATTTAACCCATGACCTTCACATGACCTTGCAAGAGCATTTCCACACCTATTTTGCAATAGTATTCCCCTATGGGGAATCCCAATTAAAGCTTTGAACTGCGTAGGTTTGTACATTCCGACGAGAATGATAAATGCTGATATTTTATATTTTCGAGTTTCTTCATAAGTACAAAGATAGATGCATTATTGATTAATAAGACAGAGGAAACCTCATTTTCGGTATCTGGATAAAAAAATGGTTACTATATCCTTAATGAATGCACCAGTGCTGGCATAAACTGAATTGAATCGAAAAATACATAAAGATATCTGTATATTTAGATGTACACATAATAAATGAAAATTGCTATCAAAGCCTGCCAGAACATAAAATTGCCTTGGACTGGAGAGAGGGATGTTGGGATACCGGCACTCTTTTTTCCAGACGAGATCGCACCTAAGGAGTTGCGGTATCTCATGAAATTGACGTTAAAATTAATTTTGAAATAAATATGACGGTGAGATTTTACTTTGACTTCATCCACAAAGCCCTCGAACAATCGATCGGCGTCGCTGACACGACGAACGACCTGCTTAAGTCTTATCGGCATAACGATGGTGATATTACCCCTCTCATCTCGGGGTAGTGTGCACCATTCTCCTGTCATCCCGTGTTCTGATAGCACCCACGCGCCACGTGGTGAAAAGCTGGATAAGTCTCTCCCACTAAAAAACTTGAAGTCAGTAGTGCAGAGTGCCATAAACTCACATGGTCTCTTAATGGGCTCTTTGGGACTGAGTTGGATAGTTAAGTTGAATGTCAAGTTAATGATAAGATCGAGGGGGAGAGAGCACCAATTTTCATCCGCTGGACATTCTTTGGACTGCTTACAGGCATCCTAAAATTTAATCCAAACGAATTAGCCTTTCCCGATTTCGAGCCTCGGGTTCGTGATCGCAAATGACGAATTATTGACTCAAACTGCGATATCATGCCACGAACGTAAATTCAGTGGGCGCGAGCACCGCAATAAAAATCGCGAATCTTTTCTGTACCTTTTCGGTACGTTCCGTATGTACGGGTTGGGGGTTGAGGAAAATAACCCTATGTATATAGGTAGAGACCCGGATGAATGCTGGCTTTTATGTACCTGGGGTACATGTGATGCTCGCGACCACTTATTTTACATTCACGCCCTGATGTCGCGATTTAAGTCTTTAATTCGTTAGCGATAACAAATCCAATGTTCGAGATCGCAAACGGCATTTACCGTTTATAAGTCGTGTGATACTGGAAAAAATAATATGTATAAAACAATTTTAACTACAGGTACATTATCATGTGCGTGGTACGGCCAGCGTGCTTATAGGTTTCGGCCATAAGTCAAATTTGACAATTGAATGAAATAATGAAATAGAATGACAACTTTCTACATTACTCACTTTAATTTACCATACTTGGAGGCTCACTAGGGGAACATATACAAATGATTACATATAACGAAATAGAAATAATCGATACTTTAGATAGAATAGCAGGCTCCCCTTAAAAAAGACTCGTCAGGAAATTTCTGTAGGGGTAACCTTACTACCAATGACATCATGTGCCAATATAAAGACTACATTGCAAATATAAAGAATATAAACTCTTCAGAGGATTCATTCGAAGTGTTATTTTCGTTTATATTGCAGGTTTCAACTATATTTTCATGTGGCCCAAGTGAATTAAAGAATTGTGCATGCTTACGCGAGTCCAAGTTTCCTGGCAGCGTGCTTCTCTGTGATAATCAATTAAAGCAGAAAGGCCCTGTGGTTCGAACCCCTTCCTCTCTAGTTCGTCTGGAGGTTGAAAGGTCAATTATAAGTTGCACAAAAAATGATGTGCAAAATAATCGTTTTTATTGCAGTATGTACAAAAAGTTTACAAAATACAAATATTTGAAGACCTAATAAGTCGATAAGTTAATAGATTTTTTCTAAATATACTAAACATTGTAACAGTGAATAGCTTCTCTAAGTCAGTTACTTTAAGATCAAAACAGTTGGAAAGCGTATTTAAAATAACAATAAACAAAAAGAAGGTAAAAATATTACACAAATTCACTCTGGTTGTGGTAATGGCCTCAATAAAAATGATAAACGTATGATCAAGATGACTTACCATTTTCATTACACTTTTGAATGCTTGGGATATTATTCCGTGGCAGGCGACAAAGCCAACAGTAAATATTTCGACCATAAGAGTATCCAAGGGGTCCTGCAAAATAGGTCACGGACACGGGTCCAGAACCACAAAGACGCGAGGTCTCAGCGTCGGCAAAGTCTGGACATTTCCCATTATCAGTCCCACTCACTGGTTCGTGCACTCCTCCAGGGCCAATGCAAGGGCGCCCTGGGTGCTGTTCCGGGTCATCAAAGAGCACCATGCAATCTGGTGCCAAATGAATCTGCTCCAAAAGTCCGGCAACGGTCTTAACGTCTTTGAAAACTTCGATTTGTGACTTCTGACAAACAATCTTGGGTTTCCATGCTTTGTGTGACATCGCTTTGTGACATTCTGCACAGAAAGCATTTTTGAATGTGATATTTGCCTTTGTTGACGAGACGGGCAATAAAACATTGATGTCTGTGGACCAACCATTGAATTCGCATTTCTTTCGAACAGCTTCATCACCCCAGTGACTTGGACATGAAG
Source organism: Lingula anatina (assembly GCF_001039355.2). The sequence continues at coordinate 943,136 of NW_019775635.1, read as the reverse complement.
ACACGACCCAATAGAATTTACTGTCATCGTCAGGGATTTCTCTAGATGCCTGTAACCAACACTTTGTATCATTGCTCTGTATTTCAAAGCCTGTGATTCTGGTGTCGTTGCAAAAGCGGTCATATGGCCAACAGCAATCACCAAACACGCTACACAAGTCGTCGCAGAAACAAGTTACGAGGACGATATCATTGGTCAAGCTGTCTTTACGGCTAGCACAAAACGGGGTGTTAACTGTTACGTTCAACAGCACCAGTTCTCTCTGTGAATAATCTGAAAAAGTTGAACCAACCTGGTCTAGTTTCGGTGTTGGGTTAAATGAATGTTTTTGAGATTCATGACCAGTGCTCCTTTGGTCTGTGATTATGAGGTTGTCACTTTCGGTGACCACTGGAGGGCCGGTTTGGTCTCTGGTGCTTTCGTGCCTAGGCCGAGTCATTCTCAACAACTTGTCGCGACTGCTGACGGTTTCAGGAGAAAACAAAGTTGTAGACGTGACAGTGGCAGAGTTACTCATAGACCTAGGCTTTCTTTGTTTTGGCACATCGGCTGCAAGACCTTCATTAAAACTTTTTGAACTGACCAAAAAATACAAAACCATCGCCAAAAGCATTACGACCTTCATGTTTGATAACTCTTTTTTCTCTAATGCTCTGCTATGGTATTTTGTTTATATACATGCTGACGCTTACGTGTTTTTGGAAGATGGCTGGTATCGTCGTTTTAGAGGTTTAGAGGTTCAGAATTGCCGTGTCACAAAGATGAATGATTTGAACCAATCAGCAAGAGCAAGAAAAATGGTTTAAGCCAATCAGAAACATATCTGTAACACAGTATTACACTGCGAATAAACTTTTTCGGTATCTGGATGATAATAAAGGGTTACAATAACCTTAAAACAGGTATTGTTCGATTTCGTATAGCAAATAAACAATTTGATCGTGGCGGTGTTCTGACAAGTTCTTTGCTTTGTTTAAGACCAGGAGTAGTAAAACGGATAAAGGCATAGAAACAATGCCATGTTCTTATAATTTTTTTATAAAGAAATAAGACGTATTTCCCAAAAGGCCAATAAAGACAGAGGTTAAGTGCAGTGTCCAACGGATGACGCTGTACTAGCATAGCGCTATTTTGGAACCATTGCTCATTGTCATCTAGAAATATTTTGTTGGGTGCTTTCAAATTCGTGTTTTTGTAACATTATCCGATCACGCGTTAGATTTTTAAACGTGCCGCCATTTTGATTGACAGCTCTGGACAGGTCCCTAGCCTAATGATGCCGAGTACGGTGTCAAGGATATGTATTAGGAAGCGCTAACAAAGGCGATTACGTTTAACTGCAATTATGAGGTGTGAAATTGCATTTAAACGTTTCCATGGGCTTTTCTCGGCAATCGAGCAATTTTACCTGGAAGCTACCTTCTCTGTTAGCGGCAAATTGTTCATATGAAATTGTTTGAATCTGTCGAGAGAAAGTGGCCGTCACTTGTGTAAGTATAAGTTTTTGGCAGGTTACGCTGCAGGATTGTTTTCACGATTCTTGGTAATTGTATATGAAAGATATAGGGGGCCTAATGCAAGTAACAGATTTGCAAATTAGGCATATTTCATTTTTATACACATCACACTACTGTAATTACTTTTTTATCTGCTTAATCTTGATTATTCTCTATTTTTAACTCAGATAAGAGGCTGACAGAATGTCACCTTTGTCTTGGTATTTGTCACTGATTAGCGCCTACCCCGGTGTAAATGGTGTATGAGTGTGATCATATGTGTGGAATTTCATGTCAGAGGGACATATTAAGATCTAAAAATTCGTCACAATATTAAAAAAGATACATCTTTGCACAGCAAAANATTTCTTAATAATTAAATAAAAATTCAAATATAAAAAAATTCCCAAAATTATTAAAAAATAAGCAATAATTGGCAGCCATCTTGAATTTGCTGCCATCTTGGGACATTTTGATGATTGTGAAGTATAGCACACTTCTTAATTTACACATCTGGTATAATTGTGAATTCCATGATTTGTAATGCATTTGGAATATTTAATTTTTATTTTTGGTCTCAAAAATATCAATTTTCAACCCCAGACATTACCATGGCAACAGCTCTGTTACTCACACCCACCACCAGGTTAATGGCAAACAAGCAAAAAATAAAAGCTAAGGGCCTAACCTACCAGAAAATAATAGTAAACAAAAATCACTAATGGGACTAAGTTGGTGGGAGATAATTAAAATCAATATTCTGTTGGAAGAATATATTATATCAATTTTAGCCAGTGTGTATAAGCATATTGGCGGCCATTTTGAATTTTGAAAGTCTTAATGTAATCAGAATTAATGCAAATTGTTTTAAAAAGTCCTAAGCTCGAATTCAGTTTATTAAAAGTAATAAAGAATGACACTTTGATGAGAAATCTGGCATCTTTCCAGTTGGGACAGCAGACTTATATTTTGGTCACCATTTTGGATTTGAGGATTTTACAACAAAATTAAAAGGTTTCATCTAAAATAAATACTGTAGGTAGCAAGTAGAGACTGTATGCTATTCCAGCGCATCAAAACATATCCCACATTCTTATTCCTTTATTATTGAATAAAGACTCAAATATAAAAAATAATTGAAATTACTCAAAAATTAGCAATAATTGGTCGCCATCTTGAATTTACAGCCATATTGGAATATTTTGAGGATCATAAAGTATAGTGCAGCTCTTAAACTATACATCTGAAAGGATTTTGAATTCCATTCACTTAACACATTTGAATAATTTAATATTTTTTTGGTCTCAGAAATTTCAATTTTTTATCTCAGACGTTACCATGGCAACGGCTGTAGCACACACACCCACCACCAGTTTAATGGCAAACAAGCGGAAAATCAAAGCTTAGGACCTAAGCTATCAGAAAAACATAGTGAACGAAAATCACTAAGGGGGGGAGGGGGGTCTACATTGGCCCATAGACTAATCATTTCCGGTTTCGTAATGTGTCGCAGATACGCTCGCCGATACATATCGCCAAAATTAAGACCTATAAGTATTGCTTACGGTGGTTTTTTTCTTTATTGATTTTTCTTACGTAACGTAACGTTGATTTTTCTTATGTAACGTTTAATATGTAATATGTTTTCTTGGTCTTATCTTTGTATTGATACAACACAGTTCGTTAGTCCCCTTTTCCATCAAGAGGCATGCATATCAATTTCTTAATATGCTTTGAATATAAGGAAAGATATTTCAATTACCAAAATTGCGACTTCAACTTTTTCCACAACATAAGACTTTTGCTTACCAACTTGCACGAGAGATATTTCGATTAGCCATCAACATAAACAGCGTTCTGCCAAGTTCTTTATTTTTGTTTAAATGGAGTATCTGGGCGTTGGCCATTGTAATTCAGTCATGATGATTGTTCTGGATATAACCTTATTACAAACCGCAGCATCTTATCTGACATTTTCGCTTTTGCCACAAATCAAAGTCGGACAACTAAGCCCTGGGTTTAATGACTCTTTCTCTTTCGGAGTCTCTGTTGGTTGTTTTCGTGCAAAAAATATGCATGATGCGTTCGTTCCAGCACCGACACGGGGAAGCTTTTTTAATTTCAAATTTTCAAAAGTACCAACTCAAATCGTCGGTGGCGTTTGATTGAAATTTACAGCCCACTTTCAAAAATGGTTCACGGCTCTCTTCACCTGTCATTCTACGGAACCACGGAATCTTGATGTCTGGATGCGCCACTGTGATTGGCGCGGTCATTTCACACGAAAACCGTTAACGTGTGTATGATTCTTCCGTGCAGTGGACATATTGCAATCATTATTATCAACAAAACATATTATCTGAACACATTACATATCAGCAGCGCATGTAACTTATTTCCACGGACATTTACTTATTATAATTATGTGCTAGATACATAAGGACATGTGAAGCTTAATATATAATATGTAAATTCCTGGTCTGCTTTGAATATAAGGAAATATATCTCAATTTTCAAAATTACAATTTCAACTTTTTCCACAACATAAGACTTTTGCTTACCCACGTGCATGAGAGATATTTTGATTAGCCATCACCATAAACAGCTTTCTGCCAAGTTCTTTATTTTTGTTTAAATGAAGTATCTGGGCGTTGGCCACGGTAATTCCATCATGATGATGATTGTTCTGGATATAACCTTACTACAATCCGGAGTATCTTATCTGACATTTTTGCTTTCTCCACAAATCAAAGACGGACAGCTGAGCCCTGGGTTAGATGACTCTTTCTCTTCCGGAGTCTTTGTTGGTTGTTTTCGAGAAAAAAAGTATGAAGCATTTTTTCAGAGCCGACATGGGGCCTAACCTAACCCAACACCAACCTTAACCCTAGATAACCTTACTACAACCCGGAGCATCTTATCTGACATTTTCCCTTTTCTCACAAATCAAAGATGGACAGCTGAGCCCTGGGTTGAATGACTCTTTCTTTCCGAGGCTCTGCTGGTTGTTTTCGAGAAAAAAAATATGCATGAAGCATTCGTTTCAGCGCCCACACGGGGAAGCTTTTTTAATTTCAAATTTTCAAAAGTACCAACTCTAATCGTCGGTGGCGTTTGATTGAAATTTACAGTCCACTTTCAAAAATGGTTCACGGCTCTCTTCACCTGTCATTCTACGGAACCACGGAATCTTGATGTCTGGATGCGCCACTGTGATTGGCGCGGTCATTTCACTCGAAAACCGTTAACGTGTGTATGATTCTTTCGTGCAGTGGACATATTGCAATCATTATTATCAACAAAACATATTATCTGAACACATTACATATCAGTTATAACTTATACACTGTAACTTATTTCCACAGATATTAATTCTTATAATCATTAATTATAATTATAATTATGTGATGCAAACAAAAGGTTATGTAACGTTGAATATGTAATATGTTTTCTTGGTCTTATCTTTGTATTGATACAGCACAGTTCGTTAGTCCCCTTTTCCATCAAGAGGCATGCATATCAATTTCTTAATATGCTTTGAATATAAGGAAAGATATTTCAATTACCAAAATTGCGACTTCAACTTTTTCCACAACATAAGACTTTTGCTTACCAACTTGCACGAGAGATATTTCGATTAGCCATCAACATAAACAGCGTTCTGCCAAGTTCTTTATTTTTGTTTAAATGGAGTATCTGGGCGTTGGCCATTGTAATTCAGTCATGATGATTGTTCTGGATATAACCTTATTACAAACCGCAGCATCTTATCTGACATTTTTGCTTTTGTCACAAATCAAAGACGGACAGCTGAGCCCTGGGTTAGATGACTCTTTCTCTTTCGGAGTCTTTGTTGGTTGTTTTCGAGAAAAACATATGCATGAAGCATTCGCTTCAGCGCCGACACGGGGAAGCTTATTTATTTTCTAACTTTCAAAAGTACCAACTCTGATTGTCGTCGCCGTTTGATTGAAATTTACAGCCCACTTTCAAAAATGGTTCACGGATTTCTTCAGCTGTCATTCTACGGAACCACGGAATCTTGCTGTCTGGATGCGCCACTGTGATTGGCGCGGTCAATTCACACGAAAACCGTTAACGTGTGTATGATTCTTCCGTGCAGTGGACATATTGCAATCATTATTATCAACAAAACATATTATCTGAACACATTACATATCAGCAGCGCACTGTAACTTATTGCCACGGGCATTTACTTATTATATTCATTTATTATTATAATTATGTGCTAGATACATAAGGACATGTAAAGCTTAATATATAATATGTATTCTAGGCCTTATCCTTGTATTTATACAGCACAGTTAGCTAGCCCTTTTGCCATCAAGAGGCATGCATATCAAATTCCTGGTCTGCTTTGAATATAAGGAAAGATATCTCAATTTTCAAAATTGCAATTTCAACTTTTGTCACAACTTAAGCCTTTTGTTTATCCACGATAGCTATTTCGATATGCCATTAGCCATTTTCTTCAGTCTCATAAACGGCGACATAATCTATAGAGCATTAGATAATGTTGAATCAAATTACGTAATGTTATAGCATAAATAATAAATATCCTGACAAGTAGCGAACATATTTTCATTTGTGGGGTTGCAAAGAGGCCAACAAAACAGCTTGATGAAAAAAGGAAAGTTTTGCTGCTTTTAGATACTACTCAAAGTTTGATATTTTCCTGGTATTTTTATCCTGTGCGTGCCAGACCATTAAGCTGATCCTGCTAGTACGATAACTGAATTGTGTAGCAATGTTTCACATATACCCTCTGTTGTTTTGCCTCCCTAGACGTAGCGGATGGAGCTGTAACATTATCCACATTTTTGTACTCCTCCAGCTCACGCGATCCCACGAGTTCATTGTTTTCTGACTGTGGAGTTTCAAAGGTTTCATTTTAGAAAAGTACGACCCATCCCTTATGTACACGTAATACTAAATGTTGCATCTGAAAACGAGCATACAAGGTCCATTCCGTTGGCTCGAATACATGTATAACGTAACCGCCAAGAGGACTTCGTATTCGAATCGTTTCGATACTTAAAATGGAAATTATCCGCCAAATTTCTCGGGGAAAAAGCAATTTTTCCAATCAAGAATCATTGCTCTACTCGTTCCTGCACTTTTTGATTCAGCTATATAATTATAAACAACTGGCCAGTCTTTTAGATCGCCATGTCTTCCTGTACATTACAGGAGCTAATGACATCAGGTACTTTTATTTGAGGCTTTTATAGTTTTCATATGCAGACAATGTCTAAACTTTGTAGAAATATAAGTTTTGTGAATTTTCAAACGCGCACGTGTGCTATATGTTTCCTTATCTAACGGCCTTCGTACATGTAGATCAATCCAACGCTGAGAGTACCCTCGCTGAATGCAATCAGAGTCCTACTCAGTTTTCTACTCTTCCTGAGTAGAAAACAGAAAAGCTTGTGATTTTAAACGAGTACTTTAGAAACAAGAGGAGGCGTATTAATTTGATAAACTGATTGCATTTAGCGACAGACAGTCCCTAGCGGAGTTGGATCGATAAACTATGAAAATAAGCCAACAGGATACAGATTTAAAAAGGTGTCATATTATTGGGAGTCATGGTTCTTATTACTTGTTATCTTTAAATTTGCTGCATCTGAAAATATAATAATCATGTTTTGTCACCTTCAAATATCCTTGTCTGTGTAATATTAATCACTTCATTAGAAGTTCACGACAACATAGTGGAATTTGTCTACAAACGCTGCACGATGCAATTTTTAGCCATTACCTTCGTCTTGGCAAGTTTTAACTGTCTTATGATGGATGCAGAGATTTGTCAGTGTTCCACGCCAACCTATCACGTCACCTTTCCAGGTACATGTAAGACAATCTTTCTCTCATTCTCTCTTTCTATCTCTCTCTCTCACACACACACACACACACGCTAATGCGCGTGCAGCAAGTATTCTATAAGAACAGAGGGATGAAAGTAATTCCGCATATACAGCGCTCGCGTATAGAAAAGTGGATAGAATTAACAAGAGACAAAGTTGTGAAAATGTAGTATAAAATCACTCTGTGGCACTGGTAGAGGGAACGTTGAATACAGTTGTGAGTAATACCAGTACCGAGTACCAGGCTACATCTTATCTTCAGCACTACTAGGTGTAGGCTAATATCAAGCAGGTTTTACTATTTTCAGGAAAAACCAAAACTGCATTCTCCGCCATGTGTACTACAAATCTGATAAACGGCAACGCCGCTGTCGATCTTACATTTCAAAAGACCCTGACAAATCTTGGACGAGGCTTCGATGACGTCTCCTCATTCCGCGCACCGGTCGACGGAACCTACTTCTTCACTTTCGCTATTCACAGCGGTGTCAAGAGTGCTAGAGTGTACCTCCGCACCAATGCCGGCTATGTGAATGAAGCATTTGGGTCCGCGGGCTATCATACCTCGACCAACCAGGCCATACTTCGTCTGNCAAAAGACCCTGACAAATCTTGGACGAGGCTTCGATGACGTCTCCTCATTCCATGCACCGGTCGACGGAACCTACTTCTTCACTTTCGCTATTCACAGCGGTGTCAAGAGTGCTAGAGTGTACCTCCGCACCAATGCCGGCTATGTGAATGAAGCCTTTGGGTCCGCGGGCTATCATACCTCGACCAACCAGGCCATACTTCGTCTGCAGAAGGGAGACAGGGTGTGGCTCCAACAGCAACCGAATGGAGCTACGATTAGCCTTCCAGAGCACATTCATGTCTCGTTTAATGGATTCCTTTTGTATGAAGATTAACAGGCACGTAAACAAGCAGAAGATGGTGTGCGCAATTGCAAGTTCACACATACACGCACGTTCACACACGCGCGCACACATAAACACACATTAGCACACGCAAACACACACGCACAATCACATGAACTGTATTATGTCACGAAAATAGGAACGATAAAATGAACTGCTGAATATACTCACTAATGATTAAAATGTTTCCGTCTACCAAATAACTATTTCATAAAACTGGAATATATTATTCTACTTCTACTTCTCTCTACTTTTTAGAATGCATTGCCATCATTATAATGGTTGTCATGTACTCTTTACGCGTTAACGACTTCTAGGACTACTTGTTGAACGATATTTTTATCCGCAATAAAATGATGCATAAAACGGTACTTCGATTGCCTTTATTCCTAAGGCTTTTCAATAAATTGTTGATTGATGAAATAATATCATCTACCAAGTCCAACAGATAAAATGTGATTAAAGGCTGGAGCGTAAATATCACAACCGAGTCACATGCTGCAATGTACGAGTGACTGGAGCAGATTGCGGTAGGGGTGCCAATTGTGTTTTTCATTTCAAAAACGGGTTTGCCTCATCGGATGTGTCGACCGTAGCGTTCTTATTTATTCATTTTGTTTTGGCTTTTTGTAGGAGGGGATAGTACAAGTCATATCATGGAAAACTTTCTATGAATATGGATACTGATTTTTTCTTTTACACTATTTATAACAAATGCTTTCAATGGATGCCTATAGTTGTACACTGTACAGTTAATACAGTGTAAAATGAAAAAAAAAACATACTGTAAGATTGGTATATACACTGTGTTAGCATATGTAAGATAGATAGTTCCATGGCGCTCAAGATATGTTATTATATTATATGTTTCATATATCTTATTTTATATCACACTACAAAATAAAAAAATGCCATTTTCAATGTTGTCTTTTTTTTTTGTCTTTTTGAACAATAAGCGTTTGCGATAATTTGCTGTTGTTTTGTTGCTGATTTTTATTTTGTAAAGAATCAGTTAAGATTTGAAGCAAAAGTTGCCACACAGACCGTTACAGTGAGTAGGGTTTTAAAAAGAAGAAAATGTAAATACATATGCTGCAAACACAGAAAACTTGTTTTAAGGTCTTTTATTGACGTCCAAATTTCATTAAAATATCAGGATTTTCTAAAACTTTTGCTTCAATTAAATTATTTAAAAGTCGTTTAAATTATACAATTAAATGTTCATATAAGCTGCCTACATGTACGTGTGATACATGTAGTTTGAACCAATGGAAATTTCTGAATTATACCTAATATTTTTCTTTTTAAATCTGATACAATATCATAGAAATCAAGGTGTCATTTTCTGAGATAATGTTGTCGCTTTAAAATACATTGGGGGTAAATTTGCTGACTCGAACTGATGACCTTAACAGTTCTAAAGTCTATTTAATCAAAACAATAAGTAAGTAGTGCAGTCGGTGCCAGGAAATTTGATTTTATAACAGTCATATGGCAACTGGCTGAAAAACGTAACGTCATGGCGGTTATTTGAAACTTTTCAGTGAGTCCGCGTACAGACGGTGCCAGAAAATTTGATATTATAAGTACTACAGTAGTAAAAAGGCGATATAATGCGGGCTCATCTCTCGTAAACTGAAAATTGTAAGACCAAACGCTGCGACCAGATTGTAGTTCCATCCCTGGTCTCAGTCATGCCAATGACCACTATAACATTTTACTTAGTAATCGAAACTCCTTATTTTCTGCCTTACATACATTCTTTTGGGTATTAGATAAATCCTCAGTGTTCAGTGACTAAATTAATTAACATTTATACATATGTCATCTTACGTGTGACGTCATAATTGCAATTTTGGAGTAAGAACTGAAAAATCGGTTTCTCAAATTTCTCTTTTACCTGATCACCCGCGATTACCGTTTTAACGCCGATTTAATGACACCATGCATCTACAGGCCTTACAAACGGATTACGCGTTTATTAACACTACCCGCAGATCTTTTAGCACAAACTAATATTAACCACCAAACACACCAATTAACCAGTACACCGCACAATTATTTAGCACAACAAAGCGATACCTAGTACTAACATCCATCCACCCTGGTGGTGCTGGTTAATTTGTGGGTGAGTTGGTTAATATGTGTGTTAGTGCTAAAAGATCTGTGGGTAGTGCTAGTAAACGCCCAGTCCGTTTATAACGTCTGATTTAGTATTCTAAATACCTGCCAGTGATTTTTCTTGGAAGTCTTAGTTAAGATTTTTTCGTTGATAAAGCAAAATAATGCCTTTGTTTAATGATAATCTGTAATTAGAGGTTCATATAACTCCATAAAAAAATTTAAACCAAAATGGCGGCACGGTATTGTAGCTAACTCTCGTGGTACACTCCGCCAATTTTCGTGATAAAAATCTTGTTCAAGGATAAGTTATGCCCCATACCGATTGCTCTCTCACCTCAAAATAGAAAGGTTTTAAATTTTTGAGTTTTTTATCAGTGCAAAGATAGACGCATTACTGATTAATAACATAGAGGAAACCTCATTTTCGGTATCTGGATAAAAAAGGGTTACTATATCCTTAATGAATGCACCAGTACTGGAATAAACTTAATTGAATCGAAAAATATATAAAGATATCTGTACATTTAAATGTACACGTAGTTAATGAAAATTGCTATCAAAGCCTGCCAGAACATAAGATTGCCTTGGACTGGAGAGAGAGATGTTGGGATACCGGCACTCTTTTTTCCAGACGAGATCGCACTTAAGGAGTTGCGGTATCTCATAAAATTGACGTTAAAATTAATTTTGAAATAAATCTGACGGTGAGATTTAACTTTGACTTCATCCACAAAGCCCTCGAACAATCGATCGGCGTCGCTCACACGATGAACGCCCTGCTTAAGTCTTATCGGTATAACGATGGTGATATTACCCCTCTCATCTCGGGGTAGTGTGCACCAATCTCCTTCTATCCCTTCTTCTGAAAGCACCCACGCGCCACGTGGTGAAAAGCTAGATAAGTCTCCCCCACTAAAAAACTTGAAGCCAAGAGTGCAGAGTGCCAAAAACTCACATGGTCTCTTAATGGGCTCTATAGGACTGAGTTGGATACTTAATTTGAATGTCAAGTTAATGATAAGATCGAGGGGGAGAGAGCACCACTTTACATCCGCTGGACATTCTTCGGACTGCTTACAGGCATCCTAAAATACAATCCAAATGGTACAGGTCATAAAAACGAATTAGGCTTTCCTGATTTCGAGCCTCGGGTTCGTGATCGCAAATGACGAATTATTGGCTCAAACTGCGATATCATGCCACGAACGTAAATTTAGTGGGCGCGAGCACCGCGATACAAATCGCGAATCTTTTCGGTACCTGTTCGGTACGTTCCGCATGTACGGGTTGGGGGTGGAGAAAAAGAACCCTATGTTAATTGCTAGAGACCCGGATGAATGCTAGCTTTTATGTACATGGGGTACATGTGATGCCAGCGACCACTTATTATACATTCACGCCATGACATCGCGATTTAAGTATTTAATTCGTTCGCGATAACAAATCCCAGGTTCGAGAGCGCAAACGGCATTTACCGTTTATGAGGCGTGTGCTAGTGGAAAAATATCAGGCCCACCCAACTACCAGACTCGACACCGAATGATCCTGAATTCACCGGTAGTTGGGACCACACTACCCGTTTCAAGGTATGCGTCAGTACGAGCTTCGAAGTATCCGACGCGACACCGCTCCTGCCTAACCGATGCGATAGCGATGATTCTGAGCGGGGTTGGAAAGTAGTGCATCTCATCTCATTTCAAAATTTGTTCCGGGGTATATGATACTGTGAAATTCGTACTGACGCACAACTTCAAAACGGGTAGTGTGGTCCGATCTACCGGTGAATTCGGGATCATTCGGTGCCGAGTCTGGTAGTTGGGTAGGCCTGTATATGTATAAAACATTTTAAACTACAGGTACATTTTCCTGTGCGTGGTACGGCCAGCGTGCTAATAGGTTGCCGTTTTAAGTCAAATTTGACAATTCAATGAAATAATGAAATAGAATGACAACTTTCTACATTACTCACTTTAATTTACCATACTTGGAGGCTCACTAGGGGAACATATACAAATGATAACATATAACAAAATGGAAAAAAAATCCCTACATTAGATACAATAACAGACTCCTCTTAAAAATTCTTCTAGAATTTTCTGTAAAGATAACCCAACTACCAATGGATTCATGTACCAGAATAAAGACAACACTGCAAATATGAAGAATATGAACTCTTCAGATGATATATTCGAAGTGTTATTTTCGTTTATATTTCAGGTTTCAACTATATTTTAATGTGGCGCAAATGAGTTAAAGAATTATGCATGCTTACGCGAGTCCAAGTTTCCTGGCAGCGTGCCTCTCTGTGATAATCAATTAAAGCAGAAAGGCCATGTGGTTCGAACCCCTTCCTCTCTAGTTCGTCTGGAGGTTGAAAGGTCAAGTATTAGGTGCACAAAAAATGATGTGCAAAATAATCGTCCTAATAAATCGATAAGTTAATAGAATTTTATCTAACTATACCAAACACTGAGAATAAANAGTCAGCGTCGGCTCTGTTTGGACATATCCCGTCAACCGTCCCACTCAGTGGTTCGTGCACCCCTCCAGGGCCTATGCAAGGGCGCCCTGGGTACTGTTCCGGAGCATCAAAGAGCACCATGCAATCTGGTGTCAAATGAATCTGCTCCAAAAGTCCGGCAACGGTCTTAACGTCTTTGAAAACTTCTATTTGTGACTTCTGACAAAAAATCTTGGGTTTCCATGCTGTGTGTGACATCGCTTTGTGACATTCTGCACAGAAAGCGTTTTTAAATGTGACATTTGCCTTTGTTGACGAGACGGGCAATAAAACATTGATGTCAGTGGACCAACCATTGAACTCGCATTTCTTTCGAACAGCTTCATCACCCCAGTGACTTGGACATGAAGACACGACCCAATAGAATTTACTGTCATCGTCAGCGATTTCTCTGGTTGCCTGTAACCAACACTTTGTATCATTTCTCTGTATTTCAAAACCCGTGGTTCTGGTGTCGTTGCAAAAGCGGTCATATGGCCAACAGCAATCACCAAACACGTTACACAAGTCGTCGCAGAAACAAGTTACTAGGACGACATCATTGGTCAAGCTGTCTTTAAGTCTAGCACAAAACGGGGTGTTAACTGTTACGTTCAACAGCATCAGTTCTCTCTGTGAATACAGCATTGAAAAAGTTGAACCAACCTGGTCTAGTTTCGGTGTTGGGTTAAATGAATGTCCTTGAGAATCGTTACCAGTGCTCCTTTGGTCTGTGATTATGAGGTTGTCACTTTCGGTGACCACTGGAGGACCGGTTTGGTCTCTGGTGCTTTCGTGCCAAGGCCGAGTCGTTCTCAACTGGTTGTCGCGACTGCTGACGGTTTCAGGAGAAAACACAGTTGTAGACGTGACAGTGGCAGAGTTACTTGTTGACCTAGGGTTTCTTTGCTTTGGCACATTGGCTGCATGACCATCATTAAAACTTTTTGAACTGACCAAAAAATACAAAACCATCGCCAAAAACATTACGACCTTCATGTTTGATTACCCTCTTTTCTCTAATGCTCTGCTATGGTATTTTGTTTATATACACTCTGACGCTTACGTGTTTTTGGAGATGGCTGGTATCGTCGTTTTGTTTAGAGGTTCAGAATTGCCGTGTCACAAAGATGAATGATTTGAACCAATCAGCAAGAGCAAGACAAACGGATTAAGCCAATCAGAAACATACTTATAACACAGTATTACACCGCACACTCATACAATTGACATCTTTTGGATATCTGCATTCTTCTAGTATCAAAACTCAAATATTTTGCGCTTTTATTAATTTTCTTCGAAAGACAGGATGCTAAATCCATATGACAAGTAACAGGGAAAGTAAAAGGTTTGGAAACGTGGCATCACTAGAATAGCGAATTTTAAGGATATTGTCACCCTTCGCCCAAAACTCCTTATTTTCTGCCTAACATACAATCTTTTGGCTAATAAATCAACCTTCAGTGTCCAGTGACTAAATGAATTAACATTTATACATATGTCATCTTACGGGTGACGCCATAATTGCAATTTTGGGGTAAGAACTGAAAAATTGGTTTCTCAAATTTCTCTTTTACCTGATCACCCACGATCACCGTTTTAACGCCGAAGTAATGACACCATTTAGTACCTCAAAACCCTGGTAGCGATTTTTCTTAAAAGTCTTAGTTCATATTTTATCGTCGAAAAAGCAAAATAATGCCTTCATTTAATGAAAGTCTGTAATTAGCCTAATAGGTGCTCATTACTCCATAACAAAAAGCATTTAAACCAAAATTATTTCACGGGATTGTCGCCTATATTCTTCTGGTCACCTCTGCTAATTCTCGTGATAAAATCTTGTTCAGGGATTGAATTTACTCCCTATACCGATTGCTATCTCACTTCAAAATAGAAAGAGGTTAAACTGACGATAAAGCTTTGAGTTGCCTAAGCTTATACATTGCAACGAAAAAAATATAAACGCCGATATTTTTTGTTTTTCGAGGGACTTTTTATTGTTTTAAATCAGCACAAAGATAGATGCATTATTGAATAATTAGAGGCAGAGAATAGACTCATTTTCGGTATCTGAATGATAATATTGGGCTACAATAACTTTAAAACAGCTATTGTTCGATTTCGTGTAGCAAATAAACAATTTGATCGTAGCGGTGTTATGGCAAGTGCTTTGTTTTGTTTAAATGAAGTACCCGGGCGTTGGCCGCGGTACTCCTCCATTTCAACATGATGATTGTTCTGGGTATAACTTTACTACAATCTGGAGCATCTTATCTGACATTTATCGCTTTTGTCACAAACCAAAGACGGACAGCTGAGCCCTGGGTTAGATGAACTTCTCTTTCGGAGTCTTTCTTTCTTTCCGAGGCTTGTTGGTTGTTTTCGTGAAAAAAAGAATGAAGCAATTTTCAGAGCCGACATGGGGCCTAACCTAACCCAACCGCAACCCTAATCCTAGATATAACCTAACTACAACCCGGAGCATCTTATCTGACATTTTCCCTTTTCTCACAAATCAAAGATGGACAGCTGAGTCCTGGGTTAAATGATTCTTTCTTTCCGAGGCATTGTTGGTTGTTTTCGCGAAAAAAATATGCATGAAGCATTCATTTCAGCGCCGACAGGGGAAAACTTATTTATTTTCAAATGTTCAAAATTAACAGCTCTGGTCGTCGGTGGCGTTTGATTGCTGTTAACCGTTCACTTTCATAACATTTTCACGGGTTTCTTCACTACGTCCCTGTCATTCTACAAAACCACGGAATTTTAATGACTGGATTTGCTACTGGATTGGCGCGGTCAATTACGTATGATACTTTAGTGCCGTATATACTATATATTGCAATCATACTTAACCAACAAATTATGTTATTCTAACATATTACATATCAGTGGTTTTTGTGCATGCGTCGATAATACAAAAAAAGGAAATTTAATATAGATAAATAGTACCAAAATGGTATATATAGATGCGCATCGCTATTACTCATACATGTCCAGTATTTCATAATCGTAAATTAGGTGTGATGCCGAGTCAACTGCTCACAGCATGAATCGTACGCTAGCATGACTTAGATATAGAAATTAATTATGCATGGTACTGTTTTTGTATTATTTAAAATGAACTTTAATATTTAGAGTAACTCTATGCAGTGATTATTTTAGGCAACTAGATGTGTTTTGGCCAGTCTGCTGGTTTTCCAGGTTTTCTTTTTTATAATTTTTTTAACGAAAGAACAAATGGACGCAAACATGTTTTCATGGAGCAAAGGACGCCACTTCAGCGATCTCCAAATGATGATTATATCATGTATATTGTTTGTTAAAGTATTGCTTAATAGAAATATATATTTCAAAGTTCAGTAGAAATAAAGAAGTCTGATAAAAAAAGAAAGATCTCCTGTTTCTCTACTACTCACAGTTTACCATTTTCAAGGTATCTTTACTCTCCACTTATTTAATACACGTACCTCTTGAGCATTTTGCGAGATCTAGCGACTGGTCATAGACCTTTTTGCAATCGGTGATGGTTGCGAGGCGAAAAGAGGTGTCGTGTTTACTGTGAATTCACAGGCCTTCCGGCCTTATGCAAGTTATGGAGATCAAGACTTTGAGCAAGGTAATATTAATATTAATTATTATTATTATTATTACACTACTGGTTAAATCACAAAGGTAATATATCATCTCTTACAACTGTAAAATGAGCAAAATGCCTAGGAAATAACATAAACCATCTTTAATTTTACATGTATATTTAATATTCTTAAATTCAAATTGAGAAACAAAAAGAAAGTATACGTCTACAGTCATAAAAGAACAGACAAATCTAATTCAAATTTCACCCGATAAGGTGAATCATTTCTGCCAAGTATGTAAGTGTGTAATAATGTGTCACGTGTACGCTCCACGTTTTGCCTCCCTTAACGGATCGATCTGTAACTTTATCCATATCTTCTTTGTATTGCCTCATCTCTTCAACTCCCATGAGTTCATGTTTTTATGTCTGCGGCGTTCCAAAGGCTTCACTAAAAAATTCAACGACCCATCCTACATGTACAGGTAGCACTACATGTCGCTAGTGAAAGCGAGCATTTTACAATGCCTATTCAGTTGTCTCGAATATCACCTAATCGTCGAGATTTCGTTATCTCCCTCAAAAATCAATTTTCCTGGGAAAAAAGATTTTTGATTTTTTTTTCGCATCACGAATTTTTTCTCTACTTGTCTCTGCACTGATGCAATGTTTTATTCCATTTTTAATTCAATGGTTTAGTTCTAAATGACTGTCCAGTTTTTTAAGTCTAAATTATAAAGTGTTAGTAGCTTTGCAGGATGGATACCCTAGGTTCTAGATTCCGGTATTGCCAGCTCGATCTTGATTTCATATATAACCCATGTCGCAATACCAGGCTCTAGTGCACAGCGACCATGTTAGGCTCCCGTCAATCAAATAGAACGGCTCCGCGGTGAATCTGCAGTTGAATGTCATGAAACGTAAAACAGATTTAATTCTGCTTTATTTAATTGTATTTGCTGTATTTAAGATATGTAAAGTGAGAAATAAATTTTCTAAAAGAAAAAGGTATATCCAATGTTTTTGTATTTTTTGCTTATCAAAGAACATTTAGTCCTGAGATAATAGACACAATACACGTGCTTGCTGTGTGCCAAGTTTGACAGCTACACCCGATACCACTATAAGGGCTGCGCAATGGCTACACCAAAATCAATTTTTAAAGCAGAATGTTGCTTGTATTGTGGCACTGACCTTCGACTGCAAGATATTTCCAATTCAAACTTCTAAATCCGCGTCAGACACTTTGATTCTTGTCTCGTCTGCACGAGATTATGTCAGCGCAAGGCGGGAAAGGCAGCTCCAGGCGGCTAAACCTGTGACGTACGAGACTTATGACTTCCAAATATGGATCCAGGCGGACACAGCTGTAACGTGTGACTTCCAAATATGGAAGCGCCCCATGCAAAATTTTGAAGAAGAACGCCCTCAGGTTGTCGCTGTTCGTCAGAGCTAGTGAAAGTGACTCCAAGGTATATTAAATATTAAACAAACTAACTTTCACGTTGCTCTGACACTCAGAGTAAGGATGGATGGTATATGCAGAAAATAAAAGTTCATTTAATTTTCAGTAACGGTGTACCTTTAAGTTCACTTGTTCGCACAGTTTTAAGAATGTACGTTCGGGGAAGTATGCACCGTTGTAATCCTATGCCTTTTAGGCCAACAGGATGCTAATTAAATGTGTCATATGATTGTGAGTCATGGTTTACTTTAACTTGTTTACTTCAAATTTCCTTGAAACATTATTCATAGATTATCAAGAAAAATACCGATAACAATGATACAATTCACACTAGCTATTTCAATGCCAAACCGTGGTTCTAACGCGGATATCTTTTCTAATATACGAGCTAATAATTTATTCGACCGCAGTTTGCTTGCTAGTGTGAATAGGGCTCATGTCACCCTCAGATCTCCTTGTCTGTTTAGTATAAATCACTTCTTTAGAAGTTCACGACAACACAGTTGAATTTGTTTACAACCGTGGCACAATGCAACTTTTAGCAATCACCGTCGTCTTGGCAGGTTTTATCTGCCTTATGGTAGATGCAGAAGAATGTCAGTGTCCCATGCCAACCTGTCACGTCACCTATCCAGGTAGGACAACCTCTCTCTCTCTCTCTCTCTATCTCTCTCTCCCACGCACACCGTGACACGCATACACATATGCACTCGCAGCGGGTATAACGGGTACGTACATGTACTCTAAAACAGGGGCCAGCGTGAGGATGAATAAAGGTTATTCCATACACAAATTCTCGCTCACAATACAATAAGGTGGATAGAATTAACAAGAGACTAATTTGTGAATATAGTGAAAAACTAATCTATAGCAATCGTTGGGGGAACGTTGAGTATGTAGTTTTGCGGATTTCCAGTACCAGGCTAGAACTACTCTTCAGTACTACTAGGTGAAAGTCACTGGTAAGCAGGTTTAACTCTACTATTTTCAGGAAAATCTAAAACCAAAGTCGCATTCTCAGCCATGCGTACTTCAAATCTGATAAACGGCAACGCCGCTGTCGATCTGGCGTTTCAAAAGACCCTGACAAATCTTGGACGAGGCTTCGATGACGTCTCCTCATTCCGTGCACCGGTCGACGGAACCTACTTCTTCACTTTCGCTATTCACAGCGGTGTCAAGAGTGCTAGAGTGTACCTCCGCACCAATGCCGGCTATGTGAATGAAGCCTTTGGGTCCGCGGGCTATCATACCTCGACCAACCAGGCCATACTACGTCTACAGAAGGGAGACAGGGTGTGGCTCCAACAGCAACCGAATGGAGCTACGATTAGCCTTCCAGAGCACATTCATGTCTCGTTTAATGGATTCCTTTTGTATGAAGATTAACAAGCACATAAACAAGCAGAAGATGGCGTGCGCAATTGCAAGTTCACACATACACGCACGTTCACACACGCGCGCACACATAAACACACATAAACACACGCAAACACACACGCACAATCACATGAAATGTATTATGTCACGAAAATAGGAACGATAAAAAGAACTGCTGAATATACTCACTAATGATTAAAATGTTTCCGTCTACCAAATAACTATTTCATAAAACTAGAATATATTATTTTACTTCTACTTCTCTCTACTTTTAAGAATGCATTACCATCATTATAATGGTTATCATGTACTCTTTACACGTTAACGACTTCTAGGACTACTTATGGAACAATATTTTTATCCGCAATAAAATGATGCATAAAACGGTACTTCGATTGCCTTTGTTCGTAAGGCTTTTCAATAAATTGTTGATTGATGAAATAATATCATCTACCAAGTCCAATAAATAAGATGCGATTTAAGGCTGGAGCGTGAATATCACAACCGAACTTCATGCTGCAATGTACGATTGACTTGAGCAGATTGCGGTAGGAGTGCCTATTGTGTTTTTCATTTCAAAAACGGGTTTGCCTCATCGTACGTGTCGACCGTAACGTTCTTATTTATTCATTTCATTGACTTTTTGTAGGAGGGAATAGTACAAGTCATATCACGGAAAACTTTCCAGTTGTATGGATACTGAATTTTTCTTTTACACTATTTATAACAAATGCTTTCAGTGGATGCCTATAGTTGTACATTGTACAGTTAATACAGTGCAAAATGAAAAAAAAACATACTGCAACATTGGTATATACACTGTATTAGCATATGTAAGATAGATAGTTCCATAGCGCTCAAGATATGTTATTATATTATATGTTTCATAATCTTAAAATCATATATTTATTTTGCACTACAAAATAAAAAAATTGCCATTTTCAACGTTGTCCTTTTTTTTCATGAACGATACACGTTTTTCATATATGTTAATTTGGTGTTGTTTTGTTGCTGATTTTTATTTTGTAAAGAATTAGTTAAGATTTGAAGCAAAAGTTGCCACATAGACCTTTACAGTGAGTAGGGTTTTAAAAAGAAGAAAACGTAAATACATATGCTGCAAACACAGAAAACTTGTTTTAATGTCTTTTATTGAAGTCCAAATTTCATTAAAATATCAGAGTTTTCCTGAAACTGTTACTTCAATTAAATTATTTAAAAGTCGTTTAAATTGTACAATTAAATGTTCATTTAAGCTGCCTACATGTACGTGTGATACATGTAGTTTGAACCAATGGAAATTTCTGAATTATACCTAATTTTTTTCTTTTTAAATCTGTTACAATATCATAGAAATCAAGGTGTCATTTTCTGAGATAATGCTGTCACTTTAAAATACTAACTCGAACTGATGACCTTAACAGTTCTGAAGTATATTTAATCAAAACAATAAGTAAGTAGTGCAGTCGGTGCCAGGAAATTTGATATTATAAATACTACAGTAGTAAAGAGGCGATACAATGCGGGCTCATCTCTCGTAAACTAAAAATTGTAAGACCAAACGCTGCGACCAGGTAGTAGTTCAAACCCTGGCCGTCAGCTATGCCAATGACCATGATAACATTTTACTTAGTAATCGAAACTCCTTATTTTCTGCCTTACATACATTCTTTTGGGTATTAGGTAAATCTTCAGAGTGCAGTGACTAAATTAATTAACATTTATACATATGTCATCTTACGGTTGACGTCATAATTGCAATTTTGGAGTAAGAACTGAAAAATCGGTTTCTCAAATTTCTCTTTTACCTGATCACCCGCGACTACCGTTTTAACGCCGATTTAATGACACCATTTACAGGTCTTATAAACGGATTACGTGTTTATTAACACTACCCGCAGATCTTTTAGCACAAACAGTAATATTAACCACCAAACACACGAATTAACCAGAACACCGTACAATTATTTAGCACTAACATCCATCCGCTCTAGTAGTGCTGGTTAATTTGATGGTTAGGTGGTAAATATGTGTGTTAATGTTAAAAGATATGCGGGTAGTGCTAGTTAACGCCCAGTCCGTTTATAACGTCTGATTTAGTCTTCTAAATCCCTGCCAACGATTTTTCTTGAAAGTCTTAGTTAAGATTTTATCGCTGATAAAGCAAAATAATGCCTTTGTTTAGTGAAAATCTGTAATTAGAGGCTCAAAACTCCATAACAAAAACATTTAAACCAAATGGTGGCACGGTATTGCAGCTAAAACTCGTGGCAAACTCCGCCAATTTTCGTGATAAAAGTTATGTCTCATACCGACTGCTCTCTCACCTTAAAATAGAAAGGTTTTAGACTGACGATTAAAGCTTTGAGCTGCCTAGGTTTGTACATTCCAACGAGAAATATAAATGCCGATATTTTATATTTTCGAGTTTCTTTATCAGTACAAAGATAGATGCATTATTGATTAATAAGACAGAGGAAACCTCATTTTCGGTATCTGGATGATAATTAAGGATTACTATATCCTTAATGACTGCACTAGTACTGGCATAAACTGAATTGAATCGAAAAATATATAAAGATATCTGCACATTTAAATGTACACGTACTTAATGAAAATTGCTATCAAAGCCTGCCAGAACATAAAATTGACTTGGACTGGAGAGAGAGATGTTGGGATACCGGCACTCTTTTTTCCAGACGAAATACCACTTAAGGAGTTGCGGTATCTCATAAAACTGACGTTAAAATTAATTTTGAAATAAACCTGACGGTGAGATTTTACTTTGACTTCATCCACAAAGCCCTCGAACAATCGATCGGCGTCGCTCACACGATGAACGCCCTGCTTAAGTCTTATCGGTATAACGATGGTAATATTACCCATCTCATCTCGGGGTAGTGTGCACCAATCTCCTTCTATCCTTTCTTCTGAAAGCACCCACGCGCCACGTGGTGAAAAGCTAGATAAGTCTCCCCCACTAAAAAACTTGAAGCCAATAGTGCAGAGTGCCAAAAACCCACATGGTCTCTTAATGGGCTCTTTGGGACTGAGTTGGATAGTTAATTTGAATGTCAAGTTAATGATAAGATCGAGGGGGAGAGAGCACCACTTTTCATCCGTTGGACATTCTTCGGACTGCTTACAGGCATCCTAAAATACAATGCAAATGGTACAGGTCATAAAAACGAATAAGCCTTTCCTGATTTCGAGCCTCGGGTTCGGGATCGCAAATGACGAATGATTGGCTCAAACTGCGATATCATGCCACGAACGTAAATTCAGTGGGCGCCAGCACCGCGATACAAATCACGAATCTTTTGGTAACTGTTCGGTACGTTCCGCATGTACGGGTTGCATTGGGGGTTGAGGAAAAGAACCCTATGTAAATAGCTAGGGACCAGAATGAATGCTGGCTTTTATGAACCTGGGGTACATGTGATGCTAGCGACCACTTATTTTACCTTTACGCCATGATATTGCGATTTAAGTCTTTAATTCGTTCGCGATAACAAATCCCAGGTTCGAGATCGCAAACGGCATATACCGTTTATAAGGCATGTGATAGTGGAAAAAATAATATCAGGCCTACCCAACTACCAGACTCGGCACCGAATGGTCCTGAATTCACCGGTAGATGGGACCAAGCTACCCGTTTTCAAGGTATGCATCAGTACGCGCTTCGAAGTATCCGACGCGACACCGCTCTTGCCTAAGCGATGCGATAGCAATGATTCTGAGTGGGGTTGGAAAGTAGTGCATCTCATCTCATCTCAAAATTTGTTTCGGGGTATGATACTGTAAAATTCGTACTGACGCACAAATTGAAACGGGTAGTGTGGTCCGATCTACCGGTGAATTCGGGATCATTCGGTGCCGAGGTCTGGTAGTTGGGTAGGTCTGAATATGTATAAAACAATGTAACTACAGATACATTTTCATGTACGTGGTACGGCCAGCGTGCTCATAGGTTTCGGCCATAAGTCAAATTTGACAATGCAATGAAATAATGCAATAGAATGACAACTTTCTACATTACTTACTTTAATGTACCACACTTGGAGGCTCACTAGGGGAACATATACAAATGATAACATATACCAAATTGGAAAAAAATCGATACATTAGATATAATAACAGACTCCCTTTAAAAAATCCTTATCGGATTCGTCAGGAAATTTCTGGGGTTACCTTACTACCGATAGCATCATGTACCAGAATATAGACAACATTGCAAATATGAAGAATATTAACTCTTCAGATGATTCATTCGAAGTGTTTTCGTTTTTATTGCAGGTTTCAACTATATTTTAATGTGGCGCAAATGAGTTATGCATGCTTACCCGAGTCCAAGTTTCCTGGCAGCGTGCATCTCTGTGATAATCAATTAAAGCAGAAAGGCCCTGTGGTTCGAACCCCTTCCTCTCTAGTTCGTCTGGAGGTTGAAAGGTCAATTATAAGTTGCACAAAATAATGATGTACAAAATAATCGTTTTTATTGCAGCATGTAGAAAAAGTTCAAACTTTGTTTCACATATTTGAAGACCTAATAAATCGACAAGTTAATAGAATTTTATCTAATTAAACATTGTAATTGTGAATGGGATCGCTAAGTCAGTTACTGTAAGATCAAACAGTAGGAAAGCGTATTTAAAATAATAATAATGGATCATTAACAAAAAGCAGGTAAGAATATTATGACACAATTTCACTCTGTTTTTGGTAATGGCCTCAATAAAAATAATAAACGTATGATCAAGATGACTTACCATTTGCATTACACTTTTGAATGCTTGGGATAGTTATCCGTGGCAGGCGACAAAGCCAACAGTAAATATTTCGACCATAAGAGTATCCATGGGGTCCTGCAAAATAAGTCACGGACACGGGTCCGTAATTACAAAGACGCGAGGAGTCAGCGTCGGCTCTGTTTGGACATATCCCGTCAACCGTCCCACTCAGTGGTTCGTGCACCCCTCCAGGGCCTATGCAAGGGCGCCCTGGGTACTGTTCCGGAGCATCAAAGAGCACCATGCAATCTGGTGTCAAATGAATCTGCTCCAAAAGTCCGGCAACGGTCTTAACGTCTTTGAAAACTTCTATTTTTGACTTCTGACAAACAATCTTGGGTTTCCATGCTTTGTGTGACATCGCTTTGTGACATTCTGCACAGAAAGCGTTTTTAAATGTGACATTTGCCTTTGTTGATGAGACGGGCAATAAAACATTAATGTCAGTGGACCAACCATTGAACTCGCATTTCTTTCGAACAGCTTCATCACTCCAGTGACTTGGACATGAAGACACGACCCAATAGAATTTACTGTCATCGTCAGCGATTTCTCTGGATGCCTGTAACCAACACTTTGTATCATTTTTCTGTACTTCAAAGCTCGTGACTCTGGTGTCGTTGCAAAAGCGGTCATATGGCCAACAACAATCACCAAACACGTTACACAAGTCGTCGCAGAAACAAGTTACGAGGACGACATCATTGGTCAAGCTGTCTTGAAGTCTAGCACAAAACGGGGTGTTAACTGTTACGTTCAACAGCATCAGTTCTCTCTGTGAATACAGCATTGAAAAAGTTGAACCAACCTGGTCTAGTTTGGGTGTTGGGTTAAATGAATGTTCTTGAGAATCGTGACCAGTGCTTCTTTGGTCTGTGATTATGGGGTTGTCACTTTCGGTGACCACTGGAGGGCCGGTTTGGTCTCTGGTGCTTTCGTGTCTAGGTCGAGTCGTTCTCAACTGGTTGTCGCGACTGCTGACGGTTTCAGGAGAAAACAAAGTTGTAGACGTGACAGTGGCGGAGTTACTTATTGACCTAGGGTTTCTTTGCTTTGGCACACCGGCTGCATGCCCATCATTAAAACTTTTTGAACTGACCAAAAAATACAAAACCATCGCCAAAAGCATTACGACCTTCATGTTTGATTACCCTCTTTTCTCTAATGCTCTGCTATGGTATTTTGTTTATATACTTGCTGGCGCATACGTGTTTTTGGAAGATGGCTGGTATCGTCGTTTTGTTTAGAGGTTTAGAATTGCCGTCTCACAAAGATGAATGATTTGAACCAATCAGGAAGAGCAAGACAAATGGTTTAAGCCAATCAGAAACATACCTGTAATACCGCACACTCATATAATTGTTAAGACAACTTTTGGATGTCTGCGATCTTCTAGTATCAAAACTCAAATTTTTTTGTGATTTTATTAGTTTTCTTCGAAAGACAGGATGTTAACAGGGAAAGTAAAAGATTTGGAAACGTGGCTTTCTGCCTTACATACATTACTTGGGTAATAAATTAATCTTCAGTATGCAGTGACTAAATTGATTAACATTTATACATATGTCATCATACGTCATAATTGCAATTTTGGGGTAAGAACTGAAACATCGGTTTCTCAAATTTCTCTTTTACCTGATCACCCACGATCACCGTTTTAACGCCGAAGTAATGACACCATTTAGTGCCCTAAAACCCTGACAGCGATTTTTCTTAAAAGTCTTAGTTCATATTTTATCGTCGAAAATGGAAAATAACGCCTTCTTTTAATGAAAGTCTGTAATAAGGGGCTCATTACTCCATAACAAAGACATTTAAACCAAAATTACGGCACGGGATTGTCGCCTATATTCTCTTGGTCACCTCTGCTAATTCTCGTGATAATTGGGGATTGAAGTTTTTCCCCATACCGATTGCTATCTCACCTCGAAATAGAAAGGTGTTTAACTGAAGATTAAAGCTTTGAGTTGCCCAAGCTTATACAGACTTGACATTTAATATGGAATATTTCAGTTTCGAAGGTGTGCCAAGGTAGAAATGCGTTCTTTTTTCTAAAAACTGATATCTCATATAAGATATGTGAATGGAGAAATGTGTAGTCAGGTGTGTCGCTTCCAATTAACTGAATACCAGGTTTGTTACGCTGCTGCATTATGTAATATGAAGTAATTTAATTGGGTAGTGCTCCTTTGGGCAGGTCAAAGCATGGCTTTGGCAAAGCACGGTTCTGTCAAAAAAGTATCCATATGTCGGCAACTACTGCATAGAAGAATTTGAAATTTTGCATGCAAGTGGTCGGTTTTGCAGTGTGTATAATGAGCTATGCAGTGCTTTGCAAGATTGTTAATCTGTGGCAAAATGGCACGAAAAAGACAGACATTGCCAGACAGTTAATTGCGCCAAACGAAACGGTCCGCACAGTTTTATAGAGTAATGCCCAGACTGATGTACCTACACAGAGGTCACACCCAATGTATTAAAATCTTACCACCAGAGTACAGGACCCACTGTCTTTCAGGATATGCCGTTGCAACTAAACAAAAACCACCCAGTCCGTTCAGAATGAGGGGTAAATTGCCACCAAAACGCATTTTTCAAGGCCCTTAGCGAACACCAAACTGTTTTTTGCAGGTTAGAATACCAGACGACCTCCGAGGAACCCACTGTAAACAGCAAAACATCGTTGTATGTTTCTCTAATGAATTAGGGACCATGACCGTTTCTGGGTTGAACACTGAAACCTCGTGGCTTTCTTTATTGAGGTCAGATTTCACCTGTATCGCTCAACTAGTCAAAACAGAGTTTACAGACATCCAGAAGAGGCCAACGACGAAGAGTGTGCCGCCTCTAAAGTGACTTAGGTCATTAACAGCGTCAGTATTTGAAGTGGATACCACATTGGTGCCAAAACACCAATGGCAGTCATCGACGAAAACCTGAACCAGATTAAATAAAGGAATAATCTGGGAACCACTTGACTATCATTTGATAGGGGGCACCTTAAGAACAATTTTAGGTTGTAGGGTGGGATTGCCGGTTCACACAGAGCACTTTTAATAACAGATTACTTAGAGAACCAAGGGAATGAACAGCTACCTTGGTCATCAAAACCGCCATATTTGAACCACGTAGACAATATGTGGGTAGGCCATTACTCGCCAAATGAATGGCCTACATGTCCTACAACAAAACTGGGCCAAATTGGACAGATTTCGACCGATGCCTGGAATGTTATTCCAGATTGAACTCTAAAAACATTTCCCAAGGAATGCCTTGTCGCTTGAGAGCGCTGGTAGCAGCCAGAAAAGGTCAGGCGTAACAGCGACTGTTACTGTGACTAGACACTGACATGAAGGTCTTTTGTGGAGCGTGTAACTCTTTTACAGACAATAATTTGGAAAATATGGAGTTCTAAAATATCTCATTTAATGGTTGCCGTATGAAGTAGAAAAGGCAATGTGTTTTTGTTTGCTTCTCTGGCGAATTCCAATAATGAACTGATGTCACAATGACATCAAAGAGATAATTAAAAGTTATTAGAACACGATTTTAATCCTTATTTTCATTTATCAGTCAGTAAAAACTGATGAAAAATGATTTGGAAAAAATATTCCATATTAAATGTCAAGTCTGTACTTTGCAACGAAAAAATATAAAAGCCGATATTTTTTGTTTTTCGAGGGATTTTTCATTGATAGATGCATTATTGAATAATTAGAGGCAGAGGCATTTTCGGTATTTGGATGATAATAAAGGGTTACAATAACCTTAAAACAGCTATTGTTCGATTTCGTGTAGCAAATAAACAATTTGATCGTGGCGATGTTCTGGCAAGTGCTTTGTTTTGTTTAAATGAAGTACCCGGGCGTTGGCCGCGGTACTCCTCCATTTCAACACGATGATTGTTCTGGGTATAACCTTACTACAATCCGGAGCATCTTATCTGACATTTTCGCTTTTGTCACAAAGCAAAGACAGACAGCTGAGCCCTGGGTTAGATGACCTTTTCTTTCGGAGTCTTTGTTAGTTGTTTTCGTGAAAAAAAGAATGAAGCATTTTTTCAGAGCCGACATGGGGCCTAACCTAACCCAACCCCAATCCTAACCCTAGATATAGCCTTACTACAACCTGGAGCATCTTATCTGACATTTTCTCTTTTGTCACAAATCAAAGATGGGCAGCTGAGCCCTGGGTTAAATGATTCTTTCTTCCCGAGGCTTTGTTGGTTGTTTTCGCGAAAAAATATGCATGAAGCGTTCATTCCATCGCCGACAAGGGAAAACTTATTTATTTTCAAATTTTCAAAATTAACAGCTCTGATCGTCGGCGGCGTTTGATTGCTGTTAACCGTTCACTGTCATTCTACAAAACCACGGAATTTTAATGACTGGATTTGCCACTGGATTGGCGCGGTCAATTACGTATGATACTTTAGTGCCGTATATACTATATATGGCAATCGTACTTAACCAACAAAACATGTTATTCTAACATATTACATATCAGTGTTTTTGTGCATGTGTCGACTGATGCCCCATTATTGGATAAGATTCATCGCGTTTCCTAACACACTTATTCATACTTTCTTCGCCAGACTGAGCTGGTGAAAATGTACAGAGGTAAATAGTAATAGTAATAATACAAAAAAGAAAATTTAATATAGATAAATAGTACCAAAATTGTATATATATAGATGTGCATCGCTATTACTCATACATGTCCAGTATTTCATAATCGTAAACTAAGTGTGATCTTAATGCCGAGTCAACTGCTCACAGCATGAAACGTACGCTAGCATGACTTAGACATAGAAATTAATTATGCACGGTACTGTTTTTGTACTATTTAAAATGAACTTTATATTTAGAGTAACTGTGTGCAGTGATTTTTTAGGCAACTGCTGGTTTTCCAGGTTTTCTTTTTCACAATTCTTTTAAACGAAAGAACAAATGGACGCAAAGATGTTTTCGTGGAGCAAAGGACGTCACTTCAGCGATATCCAAATGATGACTATATTGTTTGTTAAAGTCTTGCTTAACAGAAATATATATTTCAAAGTTCAGTAAAAATAAAGCAATCTGATAAAAAAGAAAAGTCTGTTGTTTCTCTATTACTCACAGTTTGTCATTTTCACGGTATCTCTACTCTCCACTTTTTTAATATCTCTTGAGCATTTTGCGAGATGTAGCGACTGGTTACATACCTTTTTGCAATCGGTGATGGTTGCGAGGCAAAAAGAGGTGTCGTGTTCACTGTAAAATTACAGACCTTCTGGCCTTATGGAGATCAAGACTTTGAGCAAGGTAATATTAATATTAATTATTATTATTATTTTTATTATTATTATTAATATTATTATTACACTACTGGTTAAATCACAAAGGTAATATACCATCTCTTACAACTGTAAAATGAGCAAAATTCCTAGGAAATTACATAAACCATCTTTAATTTTACATGTATATTTAATTTTCTTAAGTTCAAATTGAGAAACAAAAAGAAAGTATACGTCTACAGTCATAAAAGAGCCGACAAATCTAATTCAAATCTAACCCGATAAGGTGAATCATTTCTGCCAAGGAATGGATCCTACAGTTGTGTAATAATGTGTCACGTGTACGCTCCATGTTTTGCCTCCCTTAACGGATGGATCTGTAACTTTGTCCGTATCTTCTTTGTATTGGCTCATCTCTTCAACTCCTATTAGTTCATGTTTTTATATCTGTGGCGTTCCAAAGGCTTCACTAAAAAATCAATGACCCATCCTACATGTACAGGTAACACTACATGTCGCTAGTGAAAGCGAGCATTTTACAAGGCCCATTCAGTTGTCTCGAATATAACCTAATCGTCGAGAAGATTTCGTTATCTAATCATTTACGTACTGTAAACGATATTTACCCTCAAACTGTTCCTTTTTGTTTATTAATTTCTTTCTTTAAAGGGGGGTGGTAAATTTTGTTGATCTCTCTCTATATATGTGTGTGTGTGTGTGTGTGTGTGTCTTTGGTAATAGCTTGTTGATGGCATATACCTATCTATGAACGTTACCTTTTACTGATACAAAATCTAGTCTTATTCTTGGGTCTATTTCCATGAGCATAATCAGTCAAAAACAATTTGATTTCCCCATTATCATAAACCAAGGGAAGACTAATTTTAAGGTTGGACTTTTTACCATCTTTTATTATTTATTGTTCTTGGGTTTTATTTAACGTTTGTGTGTTTGCATGGTTATTTGCCATTCACAGAGGCTGAGTTATAACGATTCNTTTTTTTTTTTAATAAAGTATCTGGGCGTTGGCCACGGTAATTCAATCATGATGATTGTTCTTACTACAACCCGGAGCATCTTATCTGACATTTTCGCTTTTGTCACAAACCAAAGACGGACAGCTAAGCCCTGGGTCAAATGACTATTTCTCTTTCGGGGTCTTTGTTTGTTGTTTTCGTGAAAAAAATATGCAGCGTTCGTTTCAGCGCCGATACGGGAAAGCTTATTTATTTTCAAATTTTCTAAAGTAGCCAAATGGAGCTGTATATGTGTCCAAATCTTTTTTGTATTCCCTCATCTCTGCAACACCCATGAGTTCATGTTTTTATGTCTGCGGCATTCCAAAGGCTTCATTAAAATTAAGCTTCGACCCATCCTACATGTACAGGTAACACTACATGTCGCTAATGAAAACGAGCATTCTACAAGGCCAATTCCGTTGTCTCGAATATAACCTCATCGTCAAGAAGGTTTCGTAAACAAATCATTTAAATACTGTAAAGGATATTTACCCTCAAAAATCAATTTTCGTGGGAAAAAAGGAATTTTGTCCGTATCACGAATTCTTTCTCTACTCTTCTCGGCACTTAGAGTCGGTGTTTTCTTTCATTTTTAATTCAATGGTTTTGTTCTAAATGACTTTCCAGTCAGCTTTAAAGAAGTTTAAAAGGTATAAATCATAAAGGTTACTAGCTTTGCAGGACGGATAGAATATGTAGAAAATATAAGTTCCAGTAATTTTCAAACGCGTTCGGTGTACATGTGCCTTGAAGTTCACTTGTTCGCACAGTTAGTTTTAAGAACGTACGTTCGGGGGAGTGTAAATCGTTATAATCCTAAGCAATTTTGGCCAACAGGATATACTTTTTTGTGTTATATGATTGTGAGTCATGATCTATCTAACGTTGTTTACTTCAACTTTTCTGCATGATTTATCTAGAAAAATACCGATAACAATGACAACATCCACACTAGCTATTTCGACGCAACTGCGGTTCTAACGCGGATATCTTTTCAAAGGTGAACGGGCTGATTATTTATTGGACCACAGGTTTCTTGCTTGTGCTTGGGGATAATGTCACCTTCAAATATCTTTGTCTGTGTAGTGAATCACTTCATTAGAAATTCACGACAGCCCAGTTGAATTTGCAAATTTAAGCAATCACCTTCGTCTCGGCAAGTTTGAACTGTCTTATGATGGACGGAAAGGAATGTCAGTGTCCCATGCCAACCTGTCACGTCACCTATCCAGGTAGGACAATCTCTCTCTCCCTCTCTCTCTCTCTCTCTCACACACACACACACACACACACACACACATGCACGTGCAACACGTATAGCCTAAGATAGGGGCCAGCCGAGGGATGAAGGTAATTCCATACAAAAATTCTGGCTCACATTGCAGAAAAGTAGATAGAATTAACAAGAGACTAATTTGTGAATATAGTGAAAAATCAATCTGTGGCATGGGTAGAGGGAACGTTGAGTACAGTTGTGAGTAATACCAGTACCAGGCTACATCTAATCTTCAGTACTACTAGGTGCAGGCCACTGATAATCAGGCTTAAATCTACTATTTTCAGGAAAATATAAAACCAAAGTCGCGTTCTCCGCCATGTGTACTACTAATCTGATAAACGACAACGCCGCTGCTGATCTTACATTTCAAAAGACCCTGACAAATCTTGGACGAGGCTTCGATGACGTCTCCTCATTCCATGCACCGGTCGACGGAACCTACTTCTTCACTTTCGCTATTCACACCGGTGTCAGGACTGCAAGAGTGTACCTGCGCACCAATGCCGGCTACGTGAATGGAGCTTATGGGACCCCGGTCGGTCAGACCTCGACCAACCAGGCCATACTTCGTCTACAGAAGGGAGACAGGGTGTGGCTGCAACAGCAACCAAATGGATATACAATCAGCCTTGCAGAGAACATTCATGTCTCGTTTAAGGATTCCTTTTGTATGAAGATTAACAGGCACGTAAACAGGCAGAAGATGGCGTGCTCAATTGCCAGTTCACACATGCACGCACACGCGCGCGCACACACATAAACACACACAAACACATGCAAACACACGCACAATCACATGAACTGTATTTTGCAAATAGGAACGATAAAAAGAACTTCTAAATATACTCACTAATGATTAAAATGTTTCCGTCTACCAAATAACTATTTCATAAAACTGGAATATATTATTCTACTTCCTAAAGCCTTTTTAGAATGCATTGCCATCAATATAATGGTTATCATGTACTCTTTTCACGTTAACGTCTTCTAGGACTACTTGTTGAACAATATTTTAATCCGCAATAAAATGATGCATAAAACTGTATTTCGACTGCCTTTGTTCCGAAGGCTTTTCAATAAATTGTTGATTTATGAAATACAATCTTCTACCAAGTCCAATATAACAAATAAGAAGTGATTTAAGGCAACCGAGCTACATGCTGCAATGTACGAGTGACTGGAGAAGATTGCGGTAGGAGTGCCCATTGTGTTTTTCATTTCTAAAACGGGTTTGCCTCATCGGATGTGTCGACCGTAACATTCTTATTTATTCATTTCATTGACTTTTTGTAGGAGGGGATAGTACAAGTCATATCATGGAAAACTTTCCAGTAATATGGATACTGAATTTTTCTTTTACACTATTTATAACAAATGCTTTCAATGGATGCCTATAGTTGTACACTGTACAGTTAATTCAGTGCAAAATGAAAAAAAAATACTGTAACATTGGTATATACACTGTATTAGCATATGTAAGATAGTTCCATGGCGCTCAAGATATGATATTATATTATATAATCTTTAAATTACATATTTATTTTTCACTACAAAATAAAAAATTGCCATTTTCAATGTTGTCTAGTTTTTTTGTTAATGAAGAATAAATGTTTGTCATATACGTTAATTTTGTGTTGTTTTGTTGTTGATTTTAATTTTGTAAAGAATCAGTTAAGATTTGAAGCAAAAGTTGCCACATAGACCTTTACAGTGAGTAGGGTTTTAAAAAGAAGAAAACGTAAATATATACACTGCAACCACAGAAAACTTGTTTTAAGGTTTTTTATTGAAGTCCAAATTTCATTAAAATATCAGGTTTTTCCTGAAACTGTTGCCTCAATTAAATTATTTAAAAGTCGTTTAAATTGTACAGTGAAATGTTCATTTAAGCTGCCCACATGTACGTGTGATACATGTAGTTTGAATCAATTCAAATTATCCACATTTTTGTACTCCTCCAGCTCACGTGATCCCATGAGTTCATGTTTTTTTTTCTGAGGAGTTTCAAATGTTTCATTTTAGAAAACTACGACCCATCCTTTATGTACACGTTATACTAAATGTTGCATCTGAAAACGAGCATATAGAAGGCCAATTCCGTTGGCTCGAACACATGTATAACGTAACCGCCAAGAGGACTTCTTTTCGCATCGTTTCGATACTTTAAATGGGAATTATCCGCCAAAATTCCTGGAGAAAAAAGCAATTTATCCAATCACGAATCATTGCTCTACTCGTCCCAGCACTTTTTAATTCAGCTACTTAGTTCTAAACAACTGGCCAGTCATTTAGATGACCATGTCTTCCTGTACATTACAGGAGCTAATGACGTCAGGTACTTTTATTTGAGGCTTTTATAGCTTTCATACGCAGACAATGTCTAAACTTTGTAGAAATATAAGTTTTGTGAATTTTCAGACGCGCACTGTGTACTATATGTTTCAGGGCTCATTCCCTTATCTAACGGCCTTCGTAGATCGATCCAACGCTGAGAGTACCCTCGCTGAATGCAATCAGTATAACAGATCAACACTCTTCCTCAATAGAAAACAGATAAGCTTGTGATTTTAAACGAGTACGTTGGAAACAAGAGGAGGCGTATTACTTTGATAAACTGATTGCATTAAGCGACAGTCACTAGAGGAGTTGGATCGATAAACGTGCACCACTTGTGTCAATGAAAATAAGCCCTATATTCGCTTGTTCACATCAGTTAGCTTTATAAATTAAATAATGTTGTTATCCTATACTATAAGGCCAACAGGATACAGATTTAAAAAGATTTCATATTATTGTGAGTCATGGTTATTATTACTTGTTATCTTCAAATTTGCTGCATCTGGAAATAAAATAAACATGTTTTGTCTAGATAGCAATGACAACATTCAATTTAGCTATTTCGACGCCAAACCGCGGTTCTATCAAGGCTATTTTTTGTAACGTGAAAGGACAGATAACAAGGGTTTATTGGACCACAATTGCTTGCTAGTGTAAAAAGGGCTAATGTCACCTTCAAATATCCTTGTCTGTGTAGTATAAATCATTTCATTAGACGTTCACGACAACACAGTTGAATTTGTTTACAAACGCTGCACGATGCAATTTGTAGCAATCAGCTTCGTCTTGGCAAGTTTTATCTGCCTTATGGTAGATGCAGAA
This sequence comes from Lingula anatina, assembly GCF_001039355.2. The sequence goes on along the minus strand of NW_019775635.1, from coordinate 908,267 downwards.
GAAAGTCAGTGTCCCACTCCAACCTGTCACATCACCTATCCAGGTACATGTAAGACAATTTTTCTCTCATTCTCTCTCTATCTCTCTATCTCTCTCTCTCTCACACACACACACACACACACGCTCATGCGCGTGCAGCAAGTATTCTATAAAATAGGGGCCAGCAGAGGGATGAAAGTAATTCCGCATATAAACCGCTCACAGTACAGAAAGTTGGATAGAATTAACAAGAGACAAAGTTGTGAAAATGTAGTGTAAACTTGATCAATCTGAGGCACTGGTAGAGGGAACGTTGAGTACAGTTGTGAGTAATATCAGTACTGAGTACCAGGCTAGATCTAATCTTCAGCACTACCAGGTGTAGGCCACTAGCAAGCAGGTTTTACTATTTTCAGGAAAAACCAAAGTTGCATTCTCCGCCATGTCTACTTCAATTGTGAGAAACCGCAACGCCGCTGTCGATCTGGCGTTTCAAAAGACCCTGACAAATCTTGGACGAGGCTTCGATGACGTCTCCTCATTCCGTGCACCGGTCGACGGAACCTACTTCTTCACTTTCGCTATTCACAGCGGCGTCAAGAGTGCTAGAGTGTACCTGCGCACCAATGCCGGCTATGTGAATGAAGCATTTGGGTCCGCGGGCTATCATACCTCGACCAACCAGGCCATACTACGTCTGCAGAAGGGAGACAGGGTGTGGCTCCAACAGCAACCGAATGGAGCTACGATTAGCCTTCCAGAGCACATTCATGTCTCGTTTAATGGATTCCTTTTGTATGAAGATTAACAGGCACGTAAACAAGCAGAAGATGGCGTGCGCAATTGCAAGTTCACACATACACGCACGTTCACACACGCGCGCACACATAAACACACATTAGCACACGCTAACACACACGCAAAATCACATGAACTGTATTATGTCACGAAAATAGGAACGATAAAAAGAACTGCTGAATATACTCACTAATGATTAAAATGTTTCCGTCTACCAAATAACTATTTCATAAAACTGGAATATATTATTCTACTTCTACTTCTCTCTACTTTTTAGAATGCATTTCCATGAATATAATGGTTATCATGTACTCTTTTCCCGTTAACGACTTCTAGGACTACTTGTACGATATTTTTATCCGCAATAAAATGATGCATAAAACGGTACTTCGATTGCCTTTGTTCCTAAGGCTTTTCAATAAATTGTTGATAGATGAAATAATATCATCTACCAAGTCCAATAAATAAGATGTGATTAAAGGCTGGAGCGTAAATATCACAACCGAGCTACATGCTGCAATGTACGAGTGACTGGAGCAGATTGCGGTAGGAGTGCCCATTGTGTTTTTCATTTCAAAAACGGGTTTGCCTCATCGGATGTGTCGACCGTAGCGTTCTTATTTATTCATTTTTCTTTCTTTCTTTCTTTTTTTTTTTTTTTTTTTTTTGGCTTTTTGTAGGATGGGATAGTACAGGTCATATCATGGATACTGAATTTTTCTTTTACACTATTCATAACAAATGCTTTCAATGGATGCCTATAGTTGTACATTGTACAATAAATACAGTGCAAAATGAAAAAAAAACATACTGTAGCATTGGTATATACACTGTATTAGCATATGTAAGATAGATAGTTCCATGGCGCCCAAGATATGTTATTATATCATATCATATGAAACATATGATATGTTATTATATCATATGTTTCATAATCTTAAAATTATATATTTATTTCTCACTACAAAATAAAAAAAAAATTGTCATTTTCAATGTTGTCTAGTTTTTTTGTTCATGAAGAATAAATATTTGTCATATATGTTAATTTGGTGTTGTTTTGTTGTTGATTTTTATTTTATAAAGAATCAGTTAAGATTTGAAGCAAAAGTTGACCGTTACATTGAGTAGGGTTTTAAAAAGAAGAAAATGTAAATACATACACTGCAACCACAGAAAACTTGTTTTAAGGTCTTTTATTGAAGTCCAAATTTCATTAAAATATCAGGTTTTTCCTGAAACTGTTGCTTCAATTAAATTATTTAAAATTCGTTTAAATTGTACAGTTAAATGTTTATTAAATCTGCCTACATGTACGTGTGATACATGTACTTTGAGCCAATGGAAATTTCTGAAGTATACCTAATATTTTTCTTTTTAAATCTGATACAATATCATAGAAATCAAGGTGTCATTTTATGAGATAATGTTGTCGCTTTAAAATACATTGGGGTGAATTTGCTAACTCCAACTGATGACTTTAATAGTTCTAAAGTCTATTTAATCAAAATAATCAGTAAATAGTACAGACGGTGCCAGGAAATTTGATATTATAAATACTACAGTAGTAAAGAGGCGATATAATGCGGGCTCATCTCTCATAAACTAAAAATTGTAAGACCAGACACTGCAGCTAGATTGCAGTTCAAACCCTGGTCGTCAGTCATGCCAATGACCATTATAACCAGTTTATTTAATTAGTAATCGAAACTATATTTACTGCCTTACACACATTCTTTTGGGTATTAGATAAACCTTCAGTGTTCAGTGACTAAATTAATTAACATTTATACATAAGTCATCTTACGGGTGATGTCATAATTGCAATTTTGGAGTAAGAACTGAAAAATCGGTATCTCAAATTTCTCTTTTACCTGATCCGCGATCACTGTTTTTAAACGTTAAAACGCCAATTTAATGACACTATTTACCGGCCTTATAAACGGATTACGCGACTATTAACACTACCCGCAGATCTTTTAGTACAAACAGTAATATCAACCACAAAGCACACGAATTTACCAGTACACCGTACAATTATTTAGCACCAACAACGCGATTCCTAGCACTAACATTCATCTGCTCTGGTAGTGCTGGTTAATTTCTGGGTTAGGTGGTTAATATGTGTGTTAGTGCTAAAAGATCTGAGGGTAGTGTTAGTAAACGCCCAGTCCGTTTAAAACGTCTGATTTAGTCTTCTAAATCCCTGCCAGCGATTTTTCTTGGAAGTCTTAGTTAATATTAAAGCAAAATAATGCCTTTGTTTGATGAAAATCTCAAAAACATTTAAACCAAAATGGCGGCACGGTATTGTAGCTAACACTCGTGGTAAACTCCGCCAATTTTCGTGATAAAAATCTTGTTCAAGGATAAGTTATGCCCCATACCGATTGCTCTCTCACCTCAAAATAGAAAGGTTTTTAATTGACGATTAAAGCACTGAGCTGCCTAGGTTTATACCGCGGTACATTGCAACGAGAAATATAAACGCCGATATTTCATATTTTCGAGTTTTTTATCAGTACAAAGATAGATGCTTTACTGATTAATAAGATAGAGGAAACCTCATTTTCGGTATCTGGATGATAATCAAGGGTTACTATATCCTTAATGAATGCACCACTACTGGCATAAACTGAAATGAATAAAACAATATATAAAGATATCTGCACATTTAGATGTACATATAATTGATGAAAATTGCTATCAAAGCCTGCCAGAACATAAGATTGACTTGGACTGGAGAGAGAGATGTTGGGATACCGGCACTCTTTTTTCCAGACGAGATCGCACTTAAGGAGTTGCGGTATCTCATAAAATTGACGTTAAAATTAATTTTGAAATAAATCTGACGGTGAGATTTTACTTTGACTTCATCCACAAAGCCCTCGAACAATCGATCGGCGTCGCTCACACGATGAACGCCCTGCTTAAGTCTTATCGGTATAACGATGGTGATATTACCCCTCTCATCTCGGGGTAGTGTGCACCAATCTCCTTCTATCCCTTCTTCTGATAGCACCCACGCGCCACGTGGTGAAAAGCTAGATAAGTCTCCCCCACTAAAAAACTTGAAGCCAAGAGTGCAGAGTGCCAAAAACTCACATGGTCTCTTAATGGGCTCTATAGGACTGAGTTGGATACTTAATTTGAATGTCAAGTTAATGATAAGATCGAGGGGGAGAGAGCACCACTTTACATCCGCTGGACATTCTTCGGACTGCTTACAGGCATCCTAAAATACAATCCAAATGGTACAGGTCATAAAAACGAATAAGGCTTTCCTGATTTCGAGCCTCGGGTTCGTGATCGCAAATGACGAATTATTGGCTCAAACTGCGATATCATGCCACGAACGTAAATTTAGTGGGCGCGAGCACCGCGATACAAATCGCGAATCTTTTCGGTACCTGTTCGGTACGTTCCGCATGTACGGGTTGGGGGTTGAGAAAAAGAACCCTTTGTTAATTGCTAGAGACCCGGATGAATGCTAGCTTTTATGTACATGGGGTACATGTGATGCCAGCGACCACTTATTATACATTCACGCCATGACATCGCGATTTAAGTATTTAATTCGTTCGCGATAACAAATCCCAGGTTCGAGATCGCAAACGGCATTTACCGTTTATGAGGCGTGTGCTAGTGGAAAAATATCAGGCCTACCCAACTACCAGACTCGACACCGAATGATCCTGAATTCACCGGTAGTTGGGACCACACTACCCGTTTCAAGGTATGCGTCAGTACGAGCTTCGAAGTATCCGACGCGACACCGCTCCTGCCTAACCGATGCGATAGCGATGATTCTGAGCGGGGTTGGAAAGTAGTGCATCTCATCTCATTTCAAAATTTGTTCCGGGGTATATGATACTGTGAAATTCGTACTGACGCACAACTTCAAAACGGGTAGTGTGGTCCGATCTACCGGATCATTCGGTGCCGAGTCTGGTAGTTGGGTAGGCCTGAATTTGTATAAAACAATTTAAACTACAGGTACATTTTCCTGTGCGTGGTAAGGCCAGCGTGCTTATAGGTTGCCGTTATAAGTCAAATTTGACAATTCAATGAAATAATGAAATAGAATGACAACTTTCTACATTACTCACTTTAATTTACCATACTTGGAGGCTCACTAGGGGAACATATACAAATGATAACATATAACAAAATGGAAAAAAAATCCCTACATTAGATACAATAACAGACTCCCCTTAAAAATTCTTCTAGAATTTTCTGTAAAGGTAACCCAACTACCAATGGATTCATGTACCAGAATAAAGACAACACTGCAAATATGAAGAATATGAACTCTTCAGATGATATATTCGAAGTGTTATTTTCGTTTATATTTCAGGTTTCAACTATATTTTAATGTGGCGCAAATGAGTTAAAGAATTATGCATGCTTACGCGAGTCCAAGTTTCCTGGCAGCGTGCCTCTCTGTGATAATCAATTAAAGCAGAAAGGCCATGTGGTTCGAACCCCTTCCTCTCTAGTTCGTCTGGAGGTTGAAAGGTCAAGTATTAGGTGCACAAAAAATGATGTGCAAAATAATCGTCCTAATAAATCGATAAGTTAATAGAATTTTATCTAACTATACCAAACACTGAGAATAAAATCGGAGTCCAAGTGACTCCAAACTTGGAGTCCAGCAGTGGTGCCTAAAATAACTCCCAATTGGAGTCAAGTTGACACCAATGGAGTAATGCCATTCCAGACCCCACAGGAGGGTCACAATTGACTCCATTCACACATCCGTTCATCCCTTGATATATCTCTACAAAAGAGACATGACGCCATACTAAGGAATTTTTTACTCCTTGGGACATCACGAACAAAAAACATTAACAATAGTACCAAGGGGAGAGACAGCAAGTATCATTGACTCCAGACTGTTGTGTCCCCGGACGGGTTCGAGCCCACGTTATCCTGTCCCACAGGCGGACACTCTAACCACTCGACCATGCGGTCACATGTGGTATGAAAGGAGCAATAACAAACAGTTTGTAAATCTGGTAATAAACAGTATGACACACACACACAAACACACACACACACACACACACATATATATATATATATATATACACCACAAATATACCAATTAGTGAGCATACCTCTCCACTGACATGACACTGACAACCTGGAAACAAAACCTGCTGACCTGTATACCAACATACCACATAAGGGTGTGGCAACTGAAAGCCCGGGCCAGTAATAAGTGCACGAGATCTGCATGCAGAAACACACTGAAAACCACTTGTCCATGCATAAAACCAACTATGGTCAATAAAGTTATGTTTATACTGACAAAGCAAGATGAAAACTGTTCTCTCCACGCCGTCTGCTCACTGCCATCACAAGTAATGAAACGAAGCTTACTGTCCAGCGAGCGAAACAAGTCGGTGAAAGGGGTCAGCCAGACACTGGCCCCCGATAATTTGACTCTGATTTTAGAGTCAGATTGACTCCATGAGAGCCAGGGGGTGATTGACTTTGATAAGAGAGTCTAAAGCTCTGGTAGTGGGGTAATTTGACCCTTATATAGGAGTCAAATTAACTCCATGAGGGTCAAGGGGTGCTGGACTCTGACTAGAGAGTCAAATGACTCCAATTTTATTCTCAGTGAACATTGTGATTGTGAATGGGGTCGCTAAGTCAGTTACTTTAAGATCAAAACAGTTGGAAAGCGTATTTAAAATAATAATAATGGATCATAAACAAAAAGCAGGTAAGAATATTATGACACAATTTCTCTTTCTTTTTGGTAATGGCCTCAATAAAAATAACAAACGTATGATCAAGATGACTTACCATTTTCGTTACACTTTTGAATGCTTGGGATAGTAATCCGTGGCAGGCGACAAAGCCAACAGTAAATATTTCGACCATAAGAGTATCCATGGGGTCCTGCAAAATAAGTCACGGACACGGGTCCGTAATTACAAAGACGCGAGGACTCAGCGTCGGCTCTGTTTGGACATATCCCGTCAACCGTCCCACTCAGTGGTTCGTGCACCCCTCCAGGGCCTATGCAAGGGCGCCCTGGGTGCTGTTCCGGAGCATCAAAGAGCACCATGCAATCTGGTGTCAAATGAATCTGCTCCAAAAGTCCGGCAACGGTCTTAACGTCTTTGAAAACTTCGATTTGTGACTTCTGACAAAAAATCTTGGGTTTCCATGCTGTGTGTGACATCGCTTTGTGACATGCTGCACAGAAAGCGTTTTTAAATGTGACATTTGCCTTTGTTGACGAGACGGGCAATAAAACATTGATGTCAGTGGACCAACCATTGAACTCGCATTTCTTTCGAACATCTTCATCACTCCAGTGACTTGGACATGAAGACACGACCCAATAGAATTTACTGTCATCGTCAGCGATTTCTCTAGATGCCTGTAACCAACACTTTGTATCATTTCTCTGTATTTCAAAGCCCGTGATTCTGGTTTCGTTGCAAAAGCGGTCGTATGGCCAACAGCAATCACCAAACACGTTACACAAGTCGTCGCAGAAACAAGTTACTAGGACGACATCATTGGTCAAGCTGTCTTTACGGCTAGCACAAAACGGGGTGTTAACTGTTACGTTCAACAGCATCAGTTCTCTCTGTGAATACAGCATTGAAAAAGTTGAACCAACCTGGTCTAGCTTCGGTGTTGGGTTAAATGAATGTTCTTGAGATTCGTGACCAGTGCTCCTTTGGTCTGTGATAATGAGGTTGTCACTTTCAGTGACCACTGGAGGGCCGGTTTGGTCTCTGGTGCTTTCGTGCCTAGGCCGAGTCGTTCTCAACTGGTTGTCGCGACTGCTGACGGTTTCAGGAGAAAACAAAGTTGTAGACGTGACAGTGGCGGAGTTACTTGTTGACCTAGGGTTTCTTTGCTTTGGCAAATTAGCTGCATGACCATCATTAAAACTTTTTGAACTGACCAAAAAATACAAAACCATCGCCAAAAGCATTACGACCTTCATGTTTGATTACCCTCTTTTTTCTAATGCTCTGCTATGGTATTTTGCTTATATACACGCTGACGCTTACGTGTTTTTGGAAGATGGCTGGTATCGTCGTTTTAGAGGTTTAGAGGTTCAGAATTGCCGTGTCACAAAGATGAATGATTTGAACCAATCAGCAAGAGCAAGACAAATGGTTTAAGCCAATCAGAAACATACCTGTAACACAGTATTACACCGCACACTCATATAATTGTTAAGACATCTTTTGGATGTCTGCAATCTTCTAGTATCAAAACTCAAATATTTTGCGCTTTTATAAGTTTTCTTCGAAAGACAGGATGTTAAATCCATATGACAAATAACAGGGAAAGTAAAAGATTTGGAAACGTGGCATCACTAGAATAGCGAATTTTAAGGATATTGTCACCCTTCGCCCAAAACTCCTTATTTTCTGCCTTACATACATTCTTTTGGGTAATAAATCAACCTTCAGTGTTCAGTGACTAAATTAATTAACATTTATACATATGTCATCTTACGGGTGACGCCATAATCGCAATTTTGGGGTAAGAACTGAAAAATTGGTTTCTCAAATTTCTCTTTTACCTGATCACCCACGATCACTGTTTTAACGCTGATTTAATATCACCATTTAGTACCTCAAAACCCTGATAGCGAATTTTCTTAAAAGTCTTAGTTCATCTTTCATCGTCGAAAAAGCAAAATAATGCATTCGTTTAATGAAAGTCTGTAATTAGGGGCTCATTACTCCATAACTAAAAACATTTAAACCAAAATTATTTCACGGGATTGTCGCCTATATTCTTCTGGTCACCTCTGCTAATTCTCGTGATAAAATCTTGTTCAGGGATTGAAGTTACTCCCCATACTGATTTCCATTTTAACCTAAAATAGAAAGGTGTTAAACTGACGATTAAAGCTTTGAGTTGCCTAAGCTTATATATTGCAACGAAAAAATATAAACGCCGATATTTTTTTGTTTTTCGAGGGACTTTTTATTGTTTTAAATCAGCACAACGATAGATGCATTATTGAATAATTAGAGGCAGAGAATAGATTCATTTTCGGTATCTGGATGATAATAAAGGGCTACAATAACCTTAAAACAGCTATTGTTCGATTTCGTGTAGCAAATAAACAATTTGATCGTAGCGGTGTTCTGACAAGTGCTTTGCTTTGTTTAAATGAAGTTCCTGGGCGTTGGCTACGGTACTCCTTCATTTCAACATGATGATTGTTCTGGATATAACCTTACTACAATCCAGAGCATCTTATCTGACATTTTAGCTTTTGTCACAAACCAAATACGGACAGCTGAGCCCTGGGTAAAATGACCTTCTCTTTCAGAGTCTTTGTTGGTTATTTTCGTGAAAAAAAGAATGAAACATATTTTTCAGAGCTGACATGGGGCTTAACCTAACCTAACCCCAACCCTAACCCTAGATATAACCTTACTACAACCCGAAGCATCTTATCTGACATTTTCCCTTTTCTCACAAATCAAAGATGGACAGCTGAGCCCTGGGTTAAATGACTCTTTCTTTCCGAGGCTCTGCTGGTTGTTTTCGTAAAAAAAAACATGAAGCGTTCATTTCAGCGCCAACAAGGGAAAACTTACAGGCCCGTAGCCAGGGAGGGGGGGGGTCGGGGGGTTCGAAAGAACCGCCCCTTTTGCTGGGAAAAGGTCCACTGTGGGTAAAGTTTGACCTAGGTATATGTACATGAAGTTTTTATGGGAAAAGGTCCACTTTTTCAGAAAAAAGAACCCCCCTTTTGAAATTGCTGGCTACGTGCCTGACTTATTTATTTTCAAATTTTCAAAATTACCAACTCTGATCGTCGGCGGCGTTTAATTGCTGTTTACTGTTCACTTTCATAAAACTTTCACGGCTTTCTTCACTATGTCCCTGTCATTTTACAAAACCACGGAATCTTGATGACTGGACACGCAACTGGATTGGCGCGGTCAATTACGTATGATACTTTAGTGCCGTATATACTATATATTGCAATCATACTTAACCAACAAAACATGTTATCCTAACATGATACATATCAGTGGTTTTTGTACATGTGTCGACCTGATGTCCCATTATTGGATCAGATCCATTGAGTTTCCTAACACACTGGTATCAATCAGATTGTTATACAATATATATATATATATATATATATATATATATATATATATATATATATATTAAGGGATATTTCAACATTAACAATGGGGAAAAATATTCAAATTAATTATTTCACAAAGGTAATATATCCTTTTCTTAAGGTTTGAAGATTTCTTACAACTGTAAAATGAGCAAAATGTCTAGGAAATAACATGAACCATCTTTAATGTTATATTTAATATTCTAAGTTCAAAATGAGAAACAAAAAGAAAGCATACGTCAACAGTCATAAGAGAATCGACAATTCTAATTCAAATCTCAACCGATTAGGTGAATTCTTTCTGCCAAAGAATGGATCCAACAGTTGTTTAATAATGTTTCACATGTACAGTACGCTCCATGTTTTGCCTCCCTTAACGCAGCGGATGGAGCTGTAACTTTGTCCACATCTTTTTTTGTATTGCCTCATTTCTTCAACTCCCATTAGTTCATGCTTTAATGTCCGCAGCGTTCCAAAGGCTTCATTGAAAAGTCAACGGCCCATCATACATGTACAGGTACATGTAACACTACATGTCGCTAATGCGAGCATTTTACAAGGTCCATTCAGTTGTCTCGAATATAACCTAATCGTCGAGAAGATTTCGTTATCTAATAAACAGGATTTTTTTCTGTATCACGAATTTTTTCTCTACTTGTCTCTGTACTTGGATTCGATGTTTTATTCCATTTTTAATTCAATGGTTTAGTTCTAAATGACTGTCCAGTTTTTAAGGTCTAAATTATAAAGGGTTAGTAGCTTTGCAGGATGGATAGTATATGTAGAAAATAAAAGTTCATGCAATTTTCAAACCTGTTCGGTGTACCTTTAAGTTCACTTGTTCGCACAGGTAGTGTTAAGAACTTACGTTCGGGGGAGTGTGCACCGTTGTAATCCTATGCCATTTAGGCCAACAGGATGCAAACTAAAAAGGTGTCATATGATTGTGAGTCGTGGTTTGTTTTAACTTGTTTACTTCAAATTTTCTGGAAACAAATTAGTCATGCATTATCAAGAAAATACCGATAACAATGACAAAATTCACACTAGCTATTTCGACGCAAACTGCGGTTTAAACGCGGATATCTTTTTCAGTGTGAACGAGCTGATACTTTATTGGACCGCAGTTTGCTTGCTAGTGTGAATAGGGTTAATGTCACCTTCAAATACCCTTGTCTGTGTAGTATAAATCACTTCATTCGAAGTACACATTTGTTTACAACCGCAATGCAACTTTTAGCAATCACCTTCGTCTTGGCAGGTTTTATCTGCCTTATGGTAGATGCAGAAGAATGTCAGTGTCCCACGCCAACCTGTCACATCACCTGTCCAGGTAGGACAACCTCTCTCTCATTCTCTCTCTCTCTCTCTCTCACGCACACACACACACATTTGTGCGCGCAGCGGGTATACCGGGTACGTACTCTAAAATAGGGTCCAGCCGAAGAATGAAGGTAATTCCATACATAAATTCTCTCTCACAGTACAAAAAAGGTTGATAGAATTAACAAGAGACCAATTTGTGAATATAGTGAAAAAAATTGTAGGGGAATGTTGAGTATGTAGTTTTGCGGATTTTCAGTACCAGGCTAGAACTACTCTTCAATACTACTAGGTGTAAGCCACTGGTATGTAAGTGTAAGTGTGCTATTTTCAGGAAAATCTAAAACCAAAGTAGCATTCTCCGCCATGTGTACTACAAATCTGATAAACGGCAACGCCGCTGCTGATCTTACATTTCAAAAGACCCTGACAAATCTTGGACGAGGCTTCGATGACGTCTCCTCATTCCATGCACCGGTCGACGGAACCTACTTCTTCACTTTCGCTATTCACAGCGGTGACAGAAATGCAAGAGTGTACCTGCGCACCAATGCCGGCTACGTGAATGAAGCCTTTGGGTCCGCGGGCTATCATACCTCGACCAACCAGGCCATACTACGTCTGCAGAAGGGAGACAGGGTGTGGCTCCAACAGCAACCGAATGGATCTACGGTTAGCGCTGCAGAGCACATTCATGTCTCCTTTAATGGGTTCCTTTTGTATGAAGATTAACAAGCACATAAACAAGCAGAAGATGGCGTGCTCATTTGCAAGTGCACACCCATCAACAAACACACACACACACACACACACACACACACACACAAGCAACCACATACGCACCATCACATGGACTGTATGTTGTATCGAAAATAGGAACGAGAAAGAACAACTGCAAAATAGTCACTAATGGTCAAAATATTTCAGTCTACCAAATAAATAGTTCATAAAACTTGAATATATAATTCTTCTCCTAATTTCTATTAAGAATCATTATCATTATGGTAATTATATGTGTTCTGTACACGTTAACGACTTCTATGACTACTTCTTGAACAATATTTTTATCCTGAAATAAAATGATAGATAAACCGATACTTCGAGTATCTTTGCTCCAAAGGCTTGTCATGAAATTGATTGATGAAATAATATTAACTACCAAGTCTGACAAATAAAAACTAATAAATAAGGTGTGATTTATGGCTGGAACGTAAATATCACAACCGAACTTCATGTATTTGCTTCGAGGAACGAGTGACTGGAGGTAATTGTGTTAGGAGTAAGCATTATGTTTTTCATTTTGAACGATAAAGGTTGGTCTCTTGTTTGTGTCGACTGTTCCTTTTTGTTTATTCATTTCTTTCTTGAAAGGGGACTGGTACATTTTGTTGATCTCTCTCTCTCTCTCTCTATATATATATATATATGTGTGTGTGTGTGTGTGTGTGTGTGTGTTTGGTAATAGCTTGTTGATGGCATATACCTATCTATGAACGTTACCTTTTACTAATACAAAATCTAGTCTTATTCTTGGGTCTATTTCCATGAGCATAATCAGTCAAAAACAATTTGATTTCCCCATATCATTAACCAAGGGAAGACTAATTTTAAGGTTGGACTTTTAACCATCTTTCATTATTTATTGTTCTTGGGTTTTATTTAACGTTTGTGTGTTTGCATGGTTATTTGCCATTCACAGAGGTTGAGTTATAACGATTCAATTACAAAATTTACAAAATTGCAACTGTCAAGTTTTGTCACAACGTAAGACTTTCTTGCCCATGTGCACGAGAGATATTTCGATGAGCTCAACATAAACAGCGTTCTGTCAAGTTCTTTTTTTGTTTGTTTGAATGAAGTATCTGGGCGTTGGCCACGGTAATTCAATCATGATGATTGTTCTGAATACAACCTTACTACAACCCGGAACATCTTATCTGACATTTTCGCTTTTGTCACAAACCAAAGACGGACAGCTGAGCCCTGGGTCAAATTTTCTAAAGTAGCGAATGGAGCTGTAATTGTGTCCACATCTTTTTTGTATTCCCTCATCTCTGCAACACCCATGAGTTCATGTTTTTATGTCTGCGGCATTCCAAAGGCTTCATTAAAATAAAACTTCGAGCCATCCTACATATACAGGTAACACTACATGTCGCTAATGAAAACGAGCATTTTACAAGGCCTATTCCGTTGTCTCGAATATAACCTAATCGCCAAGAAGGTTTCGTAAACAAATCATTTCAGTACTGTAAACGATTTACCATCAAAAAAATCAATTTTCGTGGAAAAAGGGAATTTTCTCCGTATCACGAATTCTTTCTCTACTCGTCTATGCACTTAGATTCGGTGTTTTATTTCATTTTTAATTCAATGTTTTAGTTCTAAATGACTGTCCAGTCAGTTTTAAAAAAGTTTTTAAGGTATAAATCATAAAGGATAAGTAGCTTTGCAGGATGGATAGAATATGTAAAAAATATAAGTTCCAGTAATTTTCAAACGCGTTCTGTGTACACGTAGCTCACTTGTTCGCACAAAATTCAGAGATTGTCAAACACAGTTAGTTTTAAGAACGTACGTTCGGGGGAGTGTAAATCGTTGTAATCCTATGCCATTTAGGCCAACAGGATATAATTTTTTGCGTCATATGATTGTGAGTCATGATCTATCTCACTTTGTTTACTTCAAATTTTCTGCAAACAAATTAGTCATGATTTATCTACAAAAATACCGATAACAAAGACAAAATTCACACTAGCTATTTCGACGCAAACTACTGTTCTAACGCGGATATCTTTTCAAATGCGAACGGACTGATTATTTAATGGACCATAGTTTTCTTGCTTGTGTGAATGGGGCTAATGTCACCTTCAGATATCCTTGTCTGTGTAGTGAATCACTTCATTAGAAATTCACGACAACCCAGTTCAATTTGCAAATTTAAGCAATCACCTTCGTCTTGGCAAGTTTAAACTGTTTTATGATGGATGGAAAGGAATGTCAGTGTCCCATGCCAACTTGTCACGTCACCTATCCAGGTAGGACAATCTCTCTCTCTCTCACACACACACACACACACGCACATATACACACTGCGCGCTCAGCGGGTATACCGGGTACGTACTCTAAAATAGGGGCCAGCCTAGGGATGGAGGTACACGTGTAATTCCATACATAAATTCTCGTTCACAGTACAGAAAAGTGGATAGAATTAACAAGAGACTAATTTGTGAATCTTTAGGCCTAGTGAAAAATTAATCTTTGGCACTGGCAGAGGAAACGCTGAGTGCAGTTGTGAGTAATACCAGTACCATGCTAGATCTACTCCTCAGTATACTAGCTGAAGGATACGGGTAAGCAGGTTTTACTATTTTCAGGTAAATCTAAAACCAAAGTCGCATTCTCAGCCATGTGTACTACAAATCTGATGAACGGCAACGCCGCTGCTGATCTTACATTTCAAAAGACCCTGACAAATCTTGGGCGAGGCTTCGATGACGTCTCCTCATTCCATGCACCGGTCGACGGAACCTACTTCTTCACTTTCGCTATTCACACCGGTGACAGACTGCAAGAGTGTACCTGCGCACCAACGCCGGCTACGTGAATGAAGCCTTTGGGACCCCGGGCGGTCAGACCTCGACCAACCAGGCCATACTACGTCTACAGAAGGGAGACAGGGTGTGGCTCCAACAGCAACCGAATGGAGCTACGGTTAGCGATGCAGAGCACATTCATGTCTCGTTTAATGGATTCCTTTTGTATGAAGATTAAAGAACACACAGACAAGCAGAAGATCGTGTGCTCATTTGCAAGCACCCTAACACGCACGCGCACACACATTTAAACATACCCAAACACATATGCACAAACACATGCACTGTATTTTGTCATAATATAGGAACGAAAAAGAACAACTGCAAAATAATTACTAGTCACCAAAAAACTATTTCATAAAACTCGGATTATTATTCAACAACCTAAAGCATATAAAGAATGCATTACAATTTTTATGATGGTTATCATGTGTTCTTTACGCGTTGACTATTTCTTGAGCAATATTTTTGACTACTTCTGACTACTTCTTGAACAATATTATTATCCTCAAATAAAATGATACATAAAATGGTACTTCGAGTGTCCTTGTTCTTAAAGTCATAATAACTCTTCATTTTGGCCAAAAATTGGATTTTCCTGGAGTAAACGGCAATTTTCCCGTACTTACCAATGGTCAGCGACCCCATTCCTGCATTCAAAGTTAATCCAGGGTTTTTTTCCTAAACGTACGGTTTTTTGTTAAAATCTCTTAAGAGATTTTAACTGACGGAGCTCTCTCTGACATCGCATAGTCACTGTTGACCTACTTAAAACCGCGGGAAAAGCAGACAACAACAACACTATATAAGATTCATGAGATATATTCGTCTTTTTGTTAAAAATACATTAATATCCACAATGTGTGCCATTCTGGGCTTTTCGTTATCCGACGCACTGTACAAAAACTCGCAACTTACGTCTGCGTCTGCATTAATGCGTTTGCCGCCATATGTTATTTTGGTCTCGAATGAACGCGAGAATCCGCGTGACACCATTACGTCATTAGCAACGAATGCCTTGATGACCGGGAAGAAAAGCATCGTAAGCCCTATTGACAAGCACAGATTTTAGTTTTACTACAATAACGGCCGTTTTAGTGGTAAAATACAATAGAATATATTTCCATGCGTTGTTTACAATGTATTTCATGCGGAATTTTGAATCTCAAAGGAAGAGTTATTATTGCTTTAAGGCTTGTCAAAAAATTGTTGATTTATGAAAAAGTACCACTTACCAAGCCCAGAGTAATAAATAAGATGTGTCTGAGGCTTGAAGCGCAAATAGCACAACTGAGCTACATGTATTTGCTGCGATGTAAGTGTAACTGGCGCAGAGTGCGGTAGGTGTGCCCATTGTGTTTTTTATTTCAAACGAAACGAGTTTGCCTCATCCGAATGTCTTCAAGATTTTTTGCCATTCACTGAAAAGCGCTGTACTTACTGAAACAGAAATAGATCCACTGTAGATATTTGTTGCCAATAACTTATCTATATTTTTTCAAAACTAGAAACAAAGAACATTTTTTACTGAATCTTAAATGCCAAAATGGTAAAATAAAGAGATTACAAGGTATTCTCAGAACTCCTATTTTTCAGTAAAAAGTATTTTACTGCTGATAAAAATCAACAAAATAAATGCTTTACTGGTTACAAAAGACGTGACACTAAGTTGGATTATTACTTCCTGTTTTTATTAAATATATATTTCAGATTGGTGATGTGGTTTAAATAATCGCAGTGTTAAAATATTATAGCAAGACACGTAGCCTGCTCGCTGCACCATTTGTATTAAAGATCAGGCGCCTCTCCCCCCATTACCATCCCACCCCTACCCCCACCCTTACCACCATCACCGACAGCATTCTATCAAAGTACATGTACACTTTGTCTTTACCGAACTGTTTCCCAGGTAACTTCATGGTCTGAATTTTTGTCTGAACAACACATCAGTTAAACTATAATCTATCTGTGAGTATTTATCAAATCGCTAAACTAATAAAGATTAATAAATAAAACCCAACACAGGGGATCCTTGGAGACCATCTTTTGAAGACCTTAGAAATGTTCTCGATTTGGCTCACTAACTTAGGAACTCGAGTCCTTGCTGTGCCCGTCTAATGCCCGTCTAATGAAAAAGAAAGGTTAACACATTTCCAAATAATGACGACTACATGTATTCGACGGAAACTGTAACATGTTTCATGTAAATTTGTCCATACAGAATTAGCTCACAAGACATTTTAATCTAAAATCACATTGTCAATTTGATGCCATTTTATTTCTAATAATTATGGTATATACATTTAAAATCAAAACTAATGAAAGTTATACTGTTTAGAAAACATAAATATAAAATGTTGATCAATTTAAACTTTTTAAAAAATGGTTTGCATGCAAGAATAAGATGTAAACAGCACTAGAACTATAATTAGCTTTTCATGCAAATCAGACTTTCAATTTTAAACGTGTTATTTTTATAAAATTAAAACAATTTGTATGTTGATACCCATGCCCCAATTTAAAGACATAGACCTGCATTACCAGTCTCTGGACCCATCATATAGGTATCAGTAGGCCATCTTATGGTGACAATAGCCCCTTTCACACAGGCAAACAAACTGTGGTTCAATTAACTCTGATTACATGTATCAGTCAGTTTGCATTAGATTCTAGATCCTAGTTACAGACTAGTCCGTTAGTAACACGTTAGTAACGGACTAGTCTGTAACTAGGATCTAGAATCTAATGCAAACTGACTGATACATGTAATCAGAGTTAATTGAACCACAGTTTGTTTGCCTGTGTGAAAGGGGCTATTGTCACCATCAAATATCCTTGCCTGTACAATATAAACCACTTCGTTAAAAGTTCACGACAACACTGTTCAATTCGTTTACAGACCTTTACAAGCGCTGCACTATGCAACTTTTAGCAATCACCTTCGTCTTGGCAAGTTTTAACATCCTTATTATAGATGCAGATGAATGTCAGTGTCCCACGCCTACCTGTCACATCACCTATCCAGGTAAGANTTAATCTAAAATCACATTGTCAATTAGATGCCATTTTATTTCTAATAATTATGGTATATACATTTAAAATCAAAACTAATGAAAGTTATACTGTTTAGAAAACATAAATATAAAATGTTGATCAATTTAAACTTTTTAAAAAATGGTTTGCATGCAAGAATAAGATGTAAACAGCACTAGAACTATAATTAGCTTTTCATGCAAATCAGACTTTCAATTTTAAACGTGTTATTTTTATAAAATTAAAACAATTTGTATGTTGATACCCATGCCCCAATTTAAAGACATAGACCTGCATTACCAGTCTCTGGACCCATCATATAGGTATCAGTAGGCCATCTTATGGTGACAATAGCCCCTTTCACACAGGCAAACAAACTGTGGTTCAATTAACTCTGATTACTTACTAACGGACTAGTCTGTAACTAGGATCTAGAATCTAATGCAAACTGACTGATACATGTAATCAGAGTTAATTGAACCACAGTTTGTTTGCCTGTGTGAAAGGGGCTATTGTCACCATTAAATATCCTTGCCTGTACAATATAAACCACTTCGTTAAAAGTTCACGACAACACTGTTCAATCGTTTACAGACCTTTACAAGCGCTGCACTATGCAACTTTTAGCAATCACCTTCGTCTTGGCAAGTTTTAACATCCTTATTATAGATGCAGATGAATGTCAGTGTCCCACGCCTACCTGTCACATCACCTATCCAGGTAAGACTCTCTCTCTCTCTCTCTCTCTCTCTCGCNAGGTAAGACTCTCTCTCTCTCTCTCGCGCGCGCGCATATACTCAATTTTAGAGGCCGGCGGAGGGATAACTCACAGTACAGAAAAGTGCAAAGAATAACAAGAATTATGTCACTGAATATCTAACGTTGAGTATAGTTATGAACATTACTAGCACCAGGCTAGATCTAACCGACAGTTCTACAAGGCGTATGCTACATGTACTAGCAAGTAAGTTTTACTATTTTCAGGAAAATCTAAAACCAAAGTCGCATTCTCAGCCATGTGTACTTCAGATCTGATAAACGGCAACGCCGCTGTTGATCTTACATTTCAAAAGACCCTGACAAATCTTGGACGAGGCTTCGATGACGTCTCCTCATTCCGCGCTCCGGTCGACGGAACCTACTTCTTCACTTTCACTATTCACACCGGTGTCAGGACTGCAAGAGTGTACCTGCGCACCAACGCCGGCTACGTGAATGAAGCGTACGGGACCCCGGGCGGTCAGACCTCGACCAACCAGGCCATACTTCGTCTACAGAAGGGAGACAGGGTGTGGCTCCAACAGCAACCAAATGGATCTACGGTTAGCGGTGTAGGGCACATTCATGTTTCGTTTAACGGATTCCTTTTGTATGAAGATTAAAGAGCACATAAACAATCAGAAGATCGCGTTCTCATTTGCAAGCACTGTACAAACGCACCATGCACACACGCACACACACACTCATCCACACACGCACAAATACATGTAGTGTATTTTGTAACGAAAATAGGAACGAGAAAGAACAACTGCAAAATGGCCACTAAATGGTCAAAATGTTTCCTTCTACCCAATAACTATTTCATAAAACTGGGATATACTATTCTACTTCCGAAAAATTATTAAGAATACAATACCATTATTTTAATGGTTTGCATGTACTCTTTGCACTACTGT
This sequence comes from Lingula anatina, assembly GCF_001039355.2. The sequence continues at coordinate 888,723 of NW_019775635.1, read as the reverse complement.
GACTATTTGAACAATATTTTTATCCTCAATAAAATGATACATAAAACGATACTAGTGTTTTTGTTCCTAAGACTTTGCAATAAATTGATGATTAATGAAATAATATAATCTACCAAGTCGAGTGTAACAAATAAGATGTGTTTGAATCTTGTAGCGCAAATATCACATCCGAACTATATATATTTGCTGCAATGTACGAGTGACTGGAGCAGATTGCGATAGGTGTGCTCATTGTGTTTTTCATTTCAAACGAAACGGGTTTTCCTCCTCCCAGTGTGTCGACAATTTCGTTCCTATTTCTTTATTTCTTCCTTGCTTTATTTAAATTTTTGTTCATCATTTTCTACCTAAATAATGTAACAGCTTGTTGGTGGTGTAAACCTATGTATGAATGTGACATTCATATGTATTTTTTACTAATACAAAACCTTGTCTTATTGCAGGTCTTTTTCCATGAGCATTGTCAGGCAAATCATTTAGATTTGTCCATATCATTAACCAAGGCCAGGCTATTATAAGGGTGATCTATTCATCGTCATTCACTAATTATTGTTTTTGAAGTTTTATTTCACGTTTGTTTGTTTTCAAGGTTATTTGCCATTCACAGAGCCTGTGTTATAAACATAAAAAAATATGCCGCCGCTGAAAAGCGCTGTATTTAGGCCTACTGAAACAGAAATTGATCCAATATAGATATTTGTTGTCAAAACTAGAAACAAAGAAAAATATTTTACTGAAACTTAAATGCCAAAATGGTAAAATCAAGAGATTGCAAAGTATTCTGAGAACTCCTAGGGGAAAAAGGGGGAAAACGTTTTTTTCAGTATTAAGTATTTTACTTCTGATAAAAAACAACAAAATAAATGCTTCCGATATACAGATTACAAAAGACGTGACAGTGAGTTGGACTATTTCATTTGCTTTATCTCTATTAGAGCTGAGTTGAGTCTATGTGCAATCTCAGCGCTGTAAGAGGCATTAACTCAAGCAGACGATCTTATACTATAATATTTTATAACACTTCTCAAACAAATGTTACGTAAATAATCTATCTACACTATAAATATACAATGGTAAGAGCATCTGAAAAATCAGACAGTCGTTGGTTTCATGAAACATTTTTCTTTGTGCTTTGATTATGTGAGCAAAGTTCCCACCAAACGAAAGTTTGGCCGGACCGTAAGAAACATAAGTTTTTTCTATCCTCATATTAAAATTCGTAAAATACGCCAGAGTTGGATTATCAAAACTCTCTTCACCATTCCAGTCATACCTGTAAGACCCTTTCACTAAAGTGTACCGCTCGATGTACAAAGGGCCATAGTCTCCTCCAAGGATAACATAGAATTAGCCACATTCCTTTGAAAAGACCAATCCTCGTCCCTATTTAAGGAGTTCAGATCAATATTTTTGTAACAATTTCTCTTTCCACACATTTTGCCAAGTTAAGGCTTTTAACTCAACAGAAATTTCAGTCATTAACGAAACTAAGTGCATAATTGAAAATAAACGCGGCAGATTTGGTACATGTAACAGTCTTCCTGTTTAAAGAAGCCTCTCCAAATTCACATCGAATTCTCGATCACCAATAATAGTCTTTTTCTTGAGCGTCCCACTTCACGCGTAATCACTGTGGCATTCCCCCAGGGATTCCCGGATACGGTACGTGCTGTATATACTCCCTAGCTTTTAGCCGTAAACTGGCTATGCTATTGTCAATCGTAGGAGGAGAGGGAGACATGTATGAGGCATTGGCTAGGGCGCAACTTGATGACGTAGAAGACGGCACGGGACTCATATTGTTGGCGTAAGACGCATGCGCTGGCGCCGACCAGGAAAGATAGTCTGCTGAAATGGGCGTCGGTCTTGGTGTGATCGGCTGTTCAATTGCTGGTCCCTCAGACGGGCGCCCATAAAGTTGGTTTCGCTGAGCCATCATGTTTCGCTCATTTCGACGGAATTTCGCTCTTCTGTTTTGGAACCATACCTATAAAATTTGTGATAGAATGTGATTAGTACAATGCAGTTACTGGTCATCACGGAGTTCTAGAACTCACTTGTCAATGACAACAGAACGCATTATTCCTTATTCTTCTCTTACGCATCTTAATATAGAATGGATACAGCCTTACAAATTTTTCAGCTAGACCTACATGCATATGCTATCATCTACATTTTCAAGAACGCTTATATTATCTGTCTTTCTATCTAAATTTGCTTCTCTACTAACATATGATTTCCAATCATGTTCAGTTCCCAAACTCTTTCGAACCCGTCTTTGTACTAATGAGCAATTCAGTAAGCAACATGCTCTTCCTATGGACCATAAAATGGAAAGCAGACGACTCCCTGTGTTACCCTTGCTAGGTGGAGCCATTGCTACCGACCCTATCATCGAGGGTGATTAGTTAAGTAAACCGAGAAGGGGAGATGAAAGGGGAGCACCTGTCCGATATGTACGTACGCCCATTAGTGCGACATTCAGAGAAAACTGAAATTGATCGCACGCGAGACTACATTTTTTTCCGAGAAGAGGGGGCGGGGAATCGATGAGGGTAGATTCGATAAACATAGAAAAGCGGTAAAACGAATATGTGTGCGTGTGTTCGCTATGTAGAAAAAAATCTCTGTTTGAGTAATTCTACATATGCACAGACGTTTTTCTAAAGATGATTTAAAACGATGTACTGTCTTTCGCAGTTTTAAATTATCAAAAAATTAAATTCGAGTTCTAATTATATAGATATCTCATTTTAATGACATATTTTCATTACGAAGGCATACTATATCGAGCAAGGCTGCCGCAAAGGGGTAAAGGATGCCGTGTGTTATTCGCGTTATCCAGAGCTGAGTAATTAATCTCGAACGAAGGAGAGAATGCTGAGTCTTTCAAGAAAGCTCGTGGTCTTTTTGAAGTTAGGGAAGTTTTTCGTCTCTGTAGTAGCTCAAGCGCCAGGAAGTCTCGCCTACGTAGTGCAAGTTGGACTGTAAAATGCATTTTTTACAGAATTTCAGTAATGCCTCAGGAAGTCGAAAACAGGGGAGAAAGGGACACATGTTTCTTTTGTTTATATTGTTTGCAATCTGTGTGTGTATAAAACAACCAAATTTTCTGTCAGTTTTCAGCACGTTTTACATGATAATACTCAATCAAGATGGATGGAGTTTCGGAAGCGGAGAATCCAATCCAGTGCACTGTGTGTGCGCGCGCGTGTGTGAGTGTGCGTGCGAGAGAGAGAGAGAGAGAGAGAGAGAGAAACAGAGAATGCCTTTGACTCATTCAATAATTGTCGTGCGCGTAAAGCGCATACAGCTAACCAAGTATGAAATAACTTGGCAAAGTAGGTTTCTTTTGGTTTGTTCATTTCCTCTTTTTTCATTTCCATTGGTATTTGCTTGCCTGTTACAGAGCAGACTACAAAAACGATCCAAGACTCGATTCCTCACGTAAAATGATTTATGCAAATTTTCATTTCGTGTAAAATATATATCACAGCTACACGCTGCTATAAAAACGCCCTTCAGCCACATTTATACGACAGTTGAAGAGAAAGGATATGCGACTTTTATAGATATAATGAGAGATTGATTAGCAGTGCAACAGAATTTTTATGTGTAATATTTAAACTAAAATCAACTTCATTAGTAAAAAAAAACACAGGAGTTTCAAGATCACCTACGGCTGTTTCCAGTGGTGAGGGATGACAGTAAAACAAAGATATAAAAAGGTTCAGATGCAGTGTTAAGAAAATACATGTATAAAACATAAACTTTTTATTAGACATTAATGTATCGAAAATTAGATCAAGATAATTTAATGAAGTATTTCGCGTCAATAAAGCAATGTCTTTATACTGTATTTCATTAATACACTCATCACACAACCAAACAAGCAGCCAAATGTAAGCAGAAAAATATAAATATTTTTGGTAAATACTGATATTCAAAGTACTACCGCGAATAAAAAACGTTTTTCGGTAGCTGCGTGCGCGTCTGCGCTGGCAAATTCCATGAACCGAGTCCTGTGCTACGCATCAGTCTTTTTCGCGAGATCAATTCCTCCTGATTAATGGGATCCTCAACTCGAGTCGACAATATTTCTTTTAAACGGAGATTCGCCTACCAAGAGGATGTTTTGAGAGAAAAATTAAGTTTTGGAAAATATTTGGTTAGTTAAACTGCCAGAGTTCTCAACTAAAAGCACACACTTTTATAAATACGTTATGGTGTTGGATCTGCGACAGAATTATGGCTTATTTTTTTTTTTCATATTTCACTTTGCATTTCGCACCCGTAATAACCAGTACATGTATGTTGCACATGCTTTCGGTCTATAAGGCATATAAACTGCACAAAAGAAACTTAGAGCTAAATAAATGCGAAAGGTTTTGGATATACATTGTTGGATATACATTGCCTTGGTGATTAAGAGGAAAATGTAGAGTTACCACGCAAATTATTTTTTTGCTATATAAAAGTCTCGGCATCTGCATTTTATTGTTGTTTAGTTACAAGTCTGTTTTCTACCTACATCTTGAATTATTTTTTGTGAACAACAAAGCATAATCTTCAATGTTAAATATAAATTTAGTTAATTTAGAAAAATAGATTAAAAGAAGCTTCCGAAATAGAAAGGAAATACCTTTACATTTTAACACAACGTGTGTGTGTGCGTGTTTTGAGGGTCGTCATGACAGGCATCAATTATATCACAAACTAAAACGGAAAATTCAACAACAATATCAATGAAAATTTAACTATACCATTTAAACTCTTACCTGCACCCTTGCTTCACTGAGATTAACTCTGCGGGCTAACTCCTCCCTCACGAAGGCGTCTGGGTAATGTGTCCTTTCAAACACTCTCTCTAGAGCTGCGAGCTGCGTACTGTTGAACGTCGTCCTGTTTCTCCGCTGTTTCCGCCTTCTCTTGCCGTCCTTGTCTGTAACCTCTCTCCCCTGCTCGTCATCCCCTGAAACAACACGATTCTGTAGACTCAATTTCAGTATTTTTCCAGAAATAAATTACATGCATAAGCATATTTACGATGCTCATCGAAAACACTGAAATGAAACACCAAAAATAAAGACAAATTAAAGTCACCCCATATAGACATGCAACTTTTCTAGACTTATCAGTAATCGTTTGATTCTTTTTGATGCTATTTAGCTCCAGGGATGGTATCCCCAATTTATCTTCGCATGTCTGGCATTCTGTATCTCATTATTCAAATGATTCGGTAGGATTTCGATCTCAGGAGTATGTCAGATATGCCCGAATGCATTTTAATTCAATAAACACCTTTTCCATATTCTAATGGCACCTAAAATAGCATGAAGCACTTCTTCAAAATATTCTGACTCAATTGTGGATAAATTATTAATTCAATAAACATCAAAGTAGATAATTCAAATATTCTGACGCACTTGTAATTTTATTTCATAAGATATGCTTGATCTGACTTTACACTACACATCAGAGCGATAAATTTTACTTTAATACTTGAAGACGTTGACTTTATGCAACTTCTTATTTTGGTGCAGCGCAATACTGCCATGATCCAAGAGCAACAGATTCCCAAGCGCTTTACACAGAAGATATAAAAATTCATTTTGCTAAAACTCGATTCTTTGTGATTATGATTGAAATTTCATTACACGAAAATAACAGATTACCTGCTCAGTGGGGTAAAAATCAAGACGATGTTAGAGTGCCATCATTATATAAATAAATAAAGAAATTATATGTTAATGCATATCTTAATATTATATACAATATCCATTCCGCCTGAGCACGAAATTCCAAGTGTCACCAATACCCATGTCCATCAATAGTTAAACGAATAAATGCGTGTCACTGTTATTGATATGTAAGACAAATTTGTGGTGCCATAATGCTGTGGTGGTCGGTCTTGAGTAAGCGACCTCGTGATATGTGTCACGTGAAATACCTTTAAGGCCCACTTAAGTGCCGTTGTGGTCCCCATTTTAAAAACAATTGATCCTGAAAGTTTCTCTACAGAAGTTCCTGACGTTCGGTCCCCGCTGTAGATTACAAATAATAACTTAATTTGGTTTATCGCCCATTATGTTAGCGGTATTCAATTCTTGTCTTCAGTTTGTACGTTTGTCGCCTAGGGATACATTTTAGATACAGTATGAGTTTACATAACCTAATTCCTGTTTTTACAAAAGAGAGTTTCTGCCTCACCTACGTATGCCTCTACCAATCTCAGCTTGATTTTAATATATTAATTTCAAAAATTTGAATGTGAAATTCACACATATTCCCCAAAAGCGTATAAAAATATCTGTACTTTGAAAAACCCACGTTAGGCTCTCATCATATTTTTCGGTGTACTGTAACGTGTGATATATGCTAGGAATTTAGAAGCTCCGTAGAACTTGTTGAATGACAAGCATGGATTAATTAGGGTCTTCTGCGCCTGCTGAAGTCGAATGCGAGTAATGTGCGTTTCGTGGGCTGAAGATAACAAACAAACTTTTAGCAAGATGCTGTACATATTTGCAGGGTAAATATGCATGAATCGTTTTACCTTCCGTGTTGAAACGGATATTTGAGCTCATAACTCTGTCATTGTAACATGCAACATGCAAGGTGTCTTTCAAGTGCCTCGTCCATGTAATTTGAACGTACAGAAAGGGGGTTTGTTTTCCCCACACCTGAAATAAGTACAAAATAGAAACCGCTCATCTTGTAATGTTCAACGCCAGGACGCCATTTTTAACAGATTTTCTACTGCAAATCTCTTTTTTGCAAGATGTGAACATATATATATATATATATATATATATATATATACAACATATTTATACAACATATTTAGTAACAATCGCTCTAGTGCTTTAACGAAGTTATGTTACCTTTAAAAGTCAAAAACCGATGTCACATGCGACAATACTGCGTAATATTTTAATTCAAAATGCAACAATCTCAAGCTATAGCGAAAATAAGTCTAAAGCAAGTTCACGTCTTTTACCTCTATGCTCTATCCTTTGTTGCTCTTTTTTTCAATTGGGAAATGAAACCAGTCTAACGGCGTCCGAGTGTCGGTAAAGTACATTTGTGTGTTATGTATGAAATTTGGGGAGCAAATGCTTCGCCAATATTTTTGATTTGATTCTGAAACGAGCAGACTAGTTTTGAAACTTACTCAGTTTTTCAAAAACAACAACAACAACGACTACATCTCAACACGGATCTCTCACACCTGTCACTTCTCTCGCCTCTCTGCCCTTTTCTGTGGTATTATTTCTAATGCAGGTAGACAGCCGTTGTACCAAACACGTGGCCAGGCGACAGCTCACTGTTGGAACCACTCTGGACCCCGTACCGTGATACACAACTCGGCCAGATTGCCCGTACATGACGCAACTAGCCTTTCAACAGGGTGACAATCTGCGTCAAGGGTTTGGAGAAACCACCCCGAGTCTACATGTGCCGTCTCTCCTGTAACATGCTCTCCGTTGCCGTTTGGAATCGGTGGTAAAGAGTGTTACCCACAGAGGCGAGTTTTCAGATTTACCTTTGGGGTTTATCAGGTAGGAGACAGAAAACGTTGCGAGATTTCAAAACAGGGAGAGAAGACGCACCTTGATGCCCACTGAAGTAAACGTATAACGTATGCTATAAATGCTATATTGTGTGGATGGGGGTTCAGGGCGTAGGGAAATGGCGAATTAACCCCCTCCCTAACGCCTAGATCCGGCCCCACTCTGAGGTTATGGTCTCATTCGCAGTCAATCCTTAATTCAATTGGGAAGAATCATATTTTGATATGAATTTTAATACGAATTTTATTTGAAAACATTAACAGAAAAAAATGTTTTTGTGAAGAAATATCAGCAGACATAACCAACACGAATATTTTGCAGCATTATTATGTGCACCTATCATATTTACAGGTCCTTATAAGAAAAAGATTTTGCTTTACAAATCTCACTAGGCAGCAGTCAAAGACGACACCCACTATCCAGAAGCCCAATTTGAATTTTAATAAGGAATTTAAACACAGGATACCATTTTTTTCTATGACGTAATGCCTCTGTCATTTAGTTCCACGCGGGGCGGCAATCCTCACCATGTAACTGGCAGGTCAATTGTTCTGGCACTCAACATGATTTCAAGACCTGTCAGGGAGAGACGCCGTGATAGGTTTTTAATTAACACTCTCTCTGCCAGCCTTCCGTGACTTCTTGCATGGAGTGGCAATTAATTAAAAACTTATTGTCAGAATTTTGACATTTAGAAAGTTAACATTTCCTGTGGTGATGTACTTAAAAATGCTTTGCTCTTTCTAGTTTTTACTTAGTTCAGTGGAGATGTCCCGTTTTATATGTTTATATATATAGGTCCGTATAACAATGATATCACACATCTGTGTAGTTATTTTTAAGTCACTACGGGTTTCTGTGTTTACTGAGTTAAAAACAGTCCTTGTCATCTGTTTCAAAACAAGACAACGGCGTTCGCCAATTTTCCTTAATAACCACGGGGTCGTCACAGCACGAGAATCGAGTCAGGCCATTAAGAACCAAGTGCACAAGTCACAAAAAACTCGGCAACAACAACAGTAAAATAGTAGAAATTGCAACATATCCTTTCTAGTTTGCTTATTTTACGCGTCGCTTTGACCCTTAAGGAATCTGATACCTTTTATTAGGTCTCATGAATAACAAACCAAGGACATAGACAAATAGCAGTGTTTGGAGCCATGCTCCCTTTTTACTTTTTTGTATGGGGTCTTGTGACAGAGCTCCCTGGGCTGATGGTTAAAAGCACTTTACACGGCCATCGACTGCCAATTTTTTTTTTTTTTTTTTTTTGAATGTTGGATGATGTAGGATTTTTTTCGAATGTTGATTGCTGCATGTGTATTAAAGTAAATCATGTGAAGTGGTGATGAATTTCATTTGGTAGCATGGACTAAAACAACACTGAATAAGATGGAATGCTTTTCATTATATGCTTGATGCTTTTGTATTTCTTTACCAGCTGTGTATTCTTTCATTGCACCTAAATGTAAATAACACTTAACATGATAACGATATGAAAATCAATGTGATATTAATTGACAAAACCTTAAATTGTAAGAATTTTATATGAATCAGCATAAAAAATTCATGATTGTTGGATCGTTATAATTGTTAATTGAAAAAGAAATTATTTCATTCTCAATGCGTCAATCTATTACTTTTTTGAGAAACCATTAGTATATTACATGAAAATATAAAACTTACAAAAAAAATTCAAACGGTGATGTGACATACTTTAAGTCCTCTTCCTCTTCTAATCATATTTAATAATTCAATCATTTTTGCCTGTCAGTTGTTCTTCGAAATCGCCCACGAAGCTACCTCGAATTTGTTGCCCAGAAAATACCAAACCGCGGTTGTCCTGCTGCGCAGACGACATACGCGATTTTCACCTTGGCGGTAATGGCTGACCCCAACCACCGTAATATGAACGGAAAAATATGCCAAAAGTGTTTATTTATGGGACAACTTACAACCGTGGCGACCCCGTTCCCCAAGTATGTCTTTCTTCAATTTACCTTTTCTTCCTAACGTTTTCACCCCTCCAATCTCCAGTACATTTGTTTGCATGAAATTTATCTGCTTGGACCATATGATATAATTTTTTCTATAAGTATCTTTTTTCTGTTTTCTGATTTTAGTAACCTTCATTTGTTATATGTTTTGTTGGGGAATGACAAGCATACAGGACAAAAAACACGAAGTAAAAGTTAGAATGTAATGTTTTCTCAATATGGCGTCGAAAGACCAGAACGGCATTTCCGATTATCATACCTTCATTCTCTGAGTCTTCATTATCCAGACATTTCGGTCAAGTGAACTGTTCTAATGGGAATTTTTTTTTTAATTCTTAAGCATATTTAAAGGTAAAGTACTTTCTTTTGTTACGTTACGCAGAGATCACTCCTATAAACTTCTATTTCATGTAAAAAGCGTACATCATTTTGTTATTGTTATTATATGTGTGAAGTTGAACTGGAGTGTCAGACTGTTGGGTAGCAAGTGGTATTGAAGGCGCGAGAGGTGTTTAAAAGGATAACAATAAATGTTTCTTGGGTTAAATTTAATGTTGATGCTGTAGTACTTCAGTCTCTTTCATTCTTAATAGTTTGAATAAAGATTGGGGCTATTATAATTTTTCGAAAATATTTTCTTGGAGTATTGCAAATAGGCCCTAATAATCTGAGAATCATTTTGATTAAGGAGAAGGGAAGAACTTAATTTGTTAAATTGCACTGAAAATTGGAGAGGAAAAGAAAATAAGTAAAATAATCTCCTTTTCTGCCTAATTTAAAAACATTCACTCAAAACAGTATGTGACAGTTCGATAATAGAAGATTTGGGGTGCATTTATGATAATTAGCAAAAGGTGTCAAATTCATGCAGCAACCTTATTTCACTCTCTAGCTTGACTGAAGGACCTCTTTTTGCAGTTAAGGTCTACAATCTCTCTTTTTCCTGTACCACAAGCATACAAAGGAACCGGACAAACCTCCATCTTGCCCGGCGCGACAAGGTGGCACTAAGCAACTGGGGGCGACGGCACTTGGTCGTGGCTTTTTTTGCTGATTAGACTTCGAATGGCACGACAGAATGGGTTTTTGTTTTATGGGGCAGCTAGGGCTGTAAATCACAGATCAAGAGAGGCTGTCGTCGCAGCAGACGATCTCTGGGAAGTCGCGGCGTCAGCGCGCGCCAAGGGCGGAACCGAGGCTACAAGGACTTGCCAAAACCAATCAGCGCTCTACTACGCTTACTTTGATCTCGTCTCGACTCGCACGTTTACTCATGGCTCGCCTGGTCACGCTTATCGTCTCCTTAGATGTGCACAGCTATGGCTACTTGCTACTGGTCAAAGAGCCGTTTGGTGTCTGACCCAGAGCAATCACCAAACGATGCTGAACATACACGACCTGCCTGACACCGTCCAGTCAAAATGAACTTCCTTAAATACCATCTGTTGCACAAAAATTATTTGAATAATAAAATGGAAGTAATTAACAATGGAATAATAATAATATACAATTGATAAATAAAATGACAACCATGTTTGACATAAGAATTATATAAGTTATTGTTTAAACAATCTAATATAGGCCTACCAATCTCGTCGTAAATCTCCATTCTCTTTCTTATCGGTAATCCGTTTCAATCATTTCTCTGATTGTTGTTTATACACAATATATCATACATATTGTAAAATAGACAAAAAAAGTTTTGTTATTCAGCTAGGGTCTCATAAAATCTGAATGTGAATAAGTCGGGATAATGTGCCTCCTCCGTCATTTCGCAGACGTCACATTTATCTTCCTTTGCAAATGGTTGTACGAAGACATTACACAATTTAGATATTCGTACCCCCATAACAGAAAGACATCTAGGTAGAAAAAAAACTATATACATTTTATGACTGATTTATTATTTCCCTTAGCGGAATCAAACTGTCGACTCGAAGGCCTGATTAAACTTTAATGCTTCCTCGAAACTCACTGAACATCCGGGCACTGTGAGCAGATTACTGCGCACATCCGGATTTTAATGATTGGGGCCGCGAAATCGACATTATCACACGCTGCGAAACTAATGATTTATTTCACATGTGTTAGGTGAGGGGGGATAACACGCATTTAATGATATATCATGGCGCATTAATCCATATCGACTGTCTACACAAAAAAATGAGATTTTAACGCGAGGTCAAGTTTATGATAACATAGATATAAAATCTTGAGAGCAGACATGATTAAATGCTTTGTGGTTTATGACTTTTTAACTTTCAAAAAGAAAAAAAACTTTGATAATTAAAAAACATCAGGGAGTGGGAGTGCTACAGTAAGAAAAGACAAGGTCCAATTTACTTGACTTAAATAATTCACAATCTTATATCACATTTAAATAAGAATAATGAGAGAGAGAGAGAGAGTAAATTCACAATATTTTTCACATAATGCGCGATATCAAATATCGAAATACCTTGTTGAACGGCCTTGTTAACTTAACCATTATAACCAGTTATAATGCATAAAATAAGGCATAGCATATTACATAATAGCATTGGAAATCAATACAAACATTTAATTGCAGGTCACTTTGATTGGACAATCCCTAATAAACGGGAAAATTCAATTTGGCAAAATCCTCGTCTATTTTCAATTTTATCTGTGCGTTTTTTCTTCTCTAACTACTAATATTTATCATTATAAATCTCAATATACAATGTCAAAATGTTTCTTATAAATGTCGCTCCCGAGTTAAGCAGCGGGAGAAATACCACAATGTTCCAGCTTAGCATGAAGTCTTGATTTACTAAATGTGCCATGCAAAAAAGTCAGCAGGTTTTCAAAAAACATGATAACTGTTTCGACATCAAGTCATAAATTTCATTTCACCTTTACGCTTTTTTGCATTTTTTTCGCTATTTGGAAGTTTCCCGAATTTTCCTATGTCTTCATCTGTCCTAAAACTGTGACTGAAGTTTTCGATAGCAATCCCTTATATTGTTAATACCAACATTCAATTGAGATAGATTGTGAAATTTTCCTTGTCTGTCTTTTTTCAGTTGTTTTTCAGATAAATTGCATGTTTTTCTTCTCTTTTTAATGGTAGCTAACCTTTATCCTTTGTTTTTACGTTCTATTTAAAATTCAACGCTTTTTTGATATTAAAATATCTTAAGTAGTGACATAATTACAAGTTCAATTGTTAAAACACTGTGACAAAATTTATGAGTGGATGTTTATATATATATAATGAAGATAGGTTATTAGCTCATTAGGTACAAATGTACTTTCCACGTTATATCAAAATAATTCTTACATTAGTAATTTCTCAGTTTGAAGTAAAATAATTTCGAACCTAATAAAACACATGCTGTTTAGAATTGCCTATCTTTACAATGATTGTATAAAAAAATGTTTGTCTTATCTTAGCAACAAGTCTTAATTTTTGCGATGAAAAAACATCTAGCAGGAGTTCAGGACCGTGTTACCTGTAATAAAAAAATGTGGCGTATTTAAAATGCATGATGCATTATGTCGTGAGTGGTCTGCCCTAAGTTTGAGGCAATCGGTAGCAACATGTCTGAAAAAGCCAGTCCTTGGCCAGAGTATGATACCAGGCGGACACTTTTTAAAAACTGGATTTTTTTCTCTGTCTTTGTACCAATGTCAGAAAACTTATTCGCGGCTGAAATTATATTGAAATCATGTTAATTAAATTGACAATTTCCATATGATGGCCAGAGGGGCCAGACCAGAGAAGTCACGAAGACGTTTGAATAGAACATATGGAGGTAGAGAGTCGGGGTTGCTATTGTACTCAGATAATGTAAAGCCACAATTAAAATTACGATATTAATTCAAATTTTGTTCTTTTGTCCGTACCACTGCTCTCGCAAAGTTAAGTTTTATTTTGGACAAACACCTTTCCGATTTGTCACTAAACCAAATTATTGTTCAAAATTTATCCCATACATGTACCTTCAAACATTTTCACAAACAAAAAATAAGTAAGATAAAAAAATTAAAATAAAAAACCGGTATGGGCTTTCAGCATATCTCACGGTTTATGCAATAAATTGTAAATACCAACGCCCGCTTATCATAGCAGACCAAATAGCATAAATCTCAGTGAACCAAAATAGAGAAACGTCTATAGTTGGGAGTACACCAAAGACCAACAACAAGTAAATGGTGGAGTTAGAGTAGATGGGAAGGTAAGGGAGACAGCCCTGCTTAACATTGGATCTTGCCTGGCAGGTGAATGTCGGGTATTAACAGTTGTACGTTTAACCATGAGAAGGGGTAACAAGCACGAGCCCTTATCTCGAGTTTCCCCGTACAGGCGAGTCAGTTCCAATAGTTCTCCCAAGCAATCCACCCAGCTGTTTTCAGTCAAAACTTCTTGACCTCAACCACTGGAAAGGTGTGTATGCTAACAAGAAACAAATCGCAGGAGGAATTGGTTAATTCAATTACTTAATAACTCTCATATTTGAGGAGGTAAATATGAAACATACGAGGCCCAAGTTGCAGACGATTAAAAACACACTATCCCACCACGCACATGCGCAAGGCAAGCGCGGTTAGATTAAGGTCGCGTGCTTCTTGTTAGCGATAATTAGAAACCAAATTAACAACCTGGAGCTCAGAAAAAATACAGGAAAGGTCGGCCTCTCTAAACAATCTTCTTTCGAGTGAAGTTAAAGCTTAAATTCAAGCTAAAAATAAAGACAATGCCAACGCCAAAACAATGTGTGACCTAACGGTTTAAGACGAAAAGACGTATTAATAAACCATGCTGAGTATCGACTCTAATCTCGCATTAGTCCCCCTAATTATCAAATGTTACACTTTTTTTTACCTATATCCATCTTTTCAACAGTCTGTAGAATTAGATTTGAGTCCGATTGAATTTCCCCCTATTGTCAAAAAAATAGCATGCTTGCTGACTTAAGAGCAAGGATGCTTACTTGATACTAACAGATGAAAAAATACATGCGCTTTAAAATGAAGGAACAGGCAAGTAGTTGTAAGAAAACAACAGTGCCGTCGTTAAAACGTTAAAATACGTGAAGGTGTTAATCAATAAAGATTCCACATAAACTATTTGTGTTCAGTTTATATGAGCAATAATATGAGTGAACGCATTTTAGATTCCCTGATATAGGTATAAGTCCTCAACCATAGGGGAGCCCATATGAAAACATTTGGAAAACCATAAGGTTAATAGCCATTTAACCTCATCATTTTAGCAAGATTATCCCGCGGCTCACTTTTGTCAAGCTCGATAATCTGTCATCAAATGAACTTTCCTCGGAGTTTTAGTCATATAATGAACTCAGTTTTCGTTGTGTATTATCGGGATGCCAGTTGTACTTTACATCAAAATGTTACAATATTGTCATCTTATTGATTGGATATTTTATATTTTGTACAATATTTCATGTAGGGTAATTGTTTGTAAGAATACAAGTTTTTATTTTAAGATATGATTAATCTCGACTGTGTCAGTAATTGCCAGCAGAAAAAATACCAAGCATATTGTACCTCTAAAGCAGTATGAGGTGTTTATAATGAACATAACCAATATAAAAACTTTTTTATTTACATTTTCTTTCAAAACTGTAAATTGACAAAAAAAAAACGTTCATTTTAGGTATCAATCAAAGTATCAATGACAATTCTACGCAGGAAAACCACACTCAAAGATTCATTTCCGAATTTTGCTAGTGTACTAGTACACTTATTGAGGGGACTCAGCGTCGCTATCAGCTCACAACAAAAACAAACTCTCGTCTGTTTGAAACTGAATGTTGCTGAGATTTCGAAGGAAACCGCAATATTCGCGTATCGTGCGCCTTGCAGCCGAATTACAAGCCCCCGCACCAATCCATTGATAAATGTAATAACGCTATGACTTTCAAGGGTGCGTGGCATAATTGGAAATTATTCCAAATTATAAACACCTTGTTAAATAAGTGTTAGCGTCCGTCATTCCTCTCCCAGAAATTATTGCTTCACTAACTAGGAATGATTTGCTACCAATAAAGCAATTTTCTCTATTGGTAAGTTGAAATACTAACCCTATATTTAAAGTGGCTTATTGAAAAAAGATGTTTCTCGAGTACGAGTACTTCTCGTTACTACAAATTACTCTCGCGGTATACCAGCACATGTCGGAGTGAGTCGAATTCCACTAACATTATTTTTCGGGAAATATTTCAAAGGAGTTGAGCTCCAGTCTGCAGGAGCAGCATGCTTCCATGTATTTATACAGCAAGGGCACCAATGGCTGTTGTAACTGACATACTTTGTACATCACAGTGAATAAAATCGATGACAAAGTAATTTTGCCAATATAATAATAATAATAATAATAATAATAATAATAATAATAATACAGATAATAAATAAGACAAAAAAATGTGTATAGCCTTTTAGTATGTGGGACGCCCGAATTTTTAAGTATTTAGTTTTCACCTGGCTTTCTCCAGATATTTACAATTTTATAGCTCTAATTATCGTGCTTATTCATTATTTTGATGCGATATTTATCAAACTCAAATGTCTAAACATGCATTGTTACACATGACGTGAACCGAACATAGGGGCCTAGCCTATGCAGTGTTTCAAGACGCAGTAATGTTTATATCCGGACGGTTCAGAGTGAGATGTCATCACCATCTAGAACTGTCAGAAAGTGATCGTCTGCCTCGAGATCCCGCGGTTGCCCTCCGGGAAAACGTTATCCCCTTCTAGTTCTGGTATCAGCAGTGGTCTTATCCATGGGTCATTACGTGATCGGCTCCGGCCATCCGACTGACCAGAGTCGACCACTTGTAGCTTTCATTTCGTTTGTATGCGGCTCATTTCCTGGGAAAGAGAGCGCCGGGGAAATGGTTTGCGATCTATGTTAGATAAGATACAATGATATGTGAAGAACGTATCGGAAAGTTGAAGATTAAGTAACAGGGATTTCTGGCGAGTCATAAAACTGCCCAGAATTTGGCTGAACAAACAGATGCAGGAAATTTCTGACGGAGAGATTATGGGATTTGATTTGACGTTTATGTTGTACTGAACTTTTTAATAAGGACGAGAAAAATGAAATAATAATCAGTCATCAGATTTTCAAAAACTCATCTTTGCTTTTACCTTTAAAATATTAAAAACAATAATCTTTTTGAATTGTTGGTAAATATATCCATAACTAATTTTTTTCATGGAAAGATGTTTTTATCGCAAGTTGACTCAATTACTCTTGTAGGCCTACAAGACAAATAATAAACAATTCACGGAGTCATAGAGAGTGAAAGGCAGTATTTGAGGCATCCCATTTCGTTTTGAATATCCTGTTGCATAAAACCAGTACTTTCAGAGATCAAAATGGCCAGCTTTCAAAAAGCTAAGATAAATAGATAGGACACAAGCTAGGAGACACGATCAAGATGGCGACGCAATCGTCCCGGTGTCGTAATCTTGTTCCACTCCACATAGAAGACGTCGACGCCGACGTCACGTAGCGCGGGCGCCATGTCGTTGTTGCCAACTGGAAACTCCAGTAGCCATCAGGACTCATCGCAGCACGCCTGTCTCCGTAGGTTTGCCAAGGAGACAGCTGGTCATTTCTGACCAGGGTCTGTCGGTGCAAGCAGTGTGTCCGAGTACCAAAATTGTCTTTTTTTTTAACCCTCCACCAAGGTTGATTATGTCTACCAGATTAATAATGTGCACTTTTCTCCAACGCGTGGAGAAATGTGAAATGAATTAACCAGATACATATCTGTGAATATATAGTGAAAAAATCAACCTGTGGCTCTGGTAGAGGGTTTCTTCTTTTTATGTTTAACACCAACTCACAGATATACTGTCTATTACATATCCATATAATTAATCAATACATAATTAATATATAGACCTAATATTTTTTTATAATTTATGTGCGGGGGGGGGGGGGAGAGAGAGAGAGAATTGGATGATGAATAATGCTTAATAAATTATGCAGGAACCTTGTTGATATTTTTCCAGCTTCAAGGTATCTCTTTTATCACTCAAAAATAAAACGACATACTTCAACACGTGCAAACAAAGTTACGAAACCTTATGGAAAAATTTAAAAAAAAAAAAAAACACGTGAAAAAAAATCTCAAAATTGAAGAGCCTCGATAAAACGGCGGTAAGTAGTTTTATTCTTGTTTAAGAAGGACGCGTAAATAAAATTTTTTCCTCATTTTTATAAACTGCACATTCGATCACAAGTCTCTAAAAACATTAGATCCATAAAACAATGCATATTTTTTTCTTTTAACACATTTTCATTTCATAAAGCTATATCTTGTTTCTAACTTTCCGATATTTTACGATATATACGTTAAAGGAAATATATTAAGCTATAAAGCTCCTGTTCGCACATGGCAGGTTTAATTTCAATTTTTAAACTTTTGTTGGTCAACAAATGTACAGGAAAATGGAGAATTAAAGAAAAAACTTATTTCAATAATTTGGCAACAAATTAAATTACCCCTCCCCTTCCCGTTACTTGCAGTATACTCTCTCATGGGGTGGTGGTCCATCTTAAAACGGCCTGTTCCAATAGTATACATGTACTTGCATGTTTAATTATTGAACTTTGAGATCGCGTTAGAAGAATGGGCTCTTAGTTTGTGTATTTTTGTTTACCGTACAGAAATAACCTTGCTACACGTGCTTGGTAAGTACCCCGCGATGAACGATAAAAGGGCGATTATGACTTTACGCTCTGCTTTCTGCTTCAGTCTGTTATTTTAACACCCAAGGGGTATCTTGGATTTGGGAACAATCTTTTTCTTCATCCAGTTGTTATCTATGTAGATTTCGCGCGCACGTGTTCGGCATCCTCGTAAACAAAGTCCAGTAATCCGTTTATGCTAGTCGGCAGTGCTTTCATCATAAGTTATTTGCCGCTAAGAAGTTGTCTTTGATTGTAATACTTCAACATTTTGGGTCAAGCTACTCTGTGTTTGTATTCCTGGGACAAAAAATCGTGAACGGAAATAATACAAAGTTAGCAACATCTTGAATTCTTTTGGTTCGAGTTTTTTTAAATATTACTTTAGAACTAGCAGAAATTGTTCGAAACAACTGTCTACTGTTGTAATGGATGTACAAATCAGATTGAGTTACATATTTCACAAACATTAAACATATGTGGCACACGTCATTTTAAATTCTGACATTTGGAAATAACTATTACTTCTTGGTTTGATAGTGCACGCTCACAAAATTTGCTTTTAATGTACAAGTTCAATATTCCTTCTGTTAGCAAACTATCCCGACGTTCTTTCCAACAGTTAACAAAGTATCGTATGTATAGCATTAACTTGCCGTCCCTTTTTTATTATCATGCCTTTATTTCAGAGTTGAAATTACTTTCTTTTAAAGCTTTATATATTAACATCCGCCTTTCCAGCATCTGATAGTTTCTTGAGTAGTACCATGTGGTTTCTTTGTCTCCATCATGAAGAGATATTTAGAGTTCAGTTACAAAGTTTGTATTTTTTTAAACCATCCTTACTCCCGCCCAGCAGTTGTCAAAACTTTTTGAATAAAAAAAAAAATAAAAAACATTATTATCAGTTATGGAAACTTTTTACCACTGCAGTACTTCTTGGACTCATGGACCAAAAGGTGGATTAAGCTTAATATAGATATCAGAATATTAATAATTATACCTAAAAACTGATAATACTGTGACAAGCCTTATTCGCATTTTTATGCAATCTCATAAATGAAATAACCCTTGCTAATTTTTTGACAAGTATTTCACCAAAGACATAACTCGCATATCTGTGGCGGAGCGATGGCCTCGTAAGTTAAGTTTATTAAATGCTTTAGCCAGGGTAAAGCTATCTGCCGAATATTTCTAGGTTAAAGACAGTTGTTCGCTGTCAGAGGACCTAGCTTGAGTGGAGCTGCCAGTGCTCGTAAATAAACTCTAACTCGTAGTAAACAAACAGGAAGTGGCTGTTCGGTTAAGATGGCTGACTGTGAAAACATTGTATCGGTATTACTAATATCAGCTTCGTGTTTTCTCAGTTAATTACAGAGGCGCGCATCTGTATTAGTTACAAGACTGCCTGAGTACAGTATGACTGTGATTGGTGAAAAAATGTTGAAAACAAAACTCATTTAAGTATTGTAACTGAAAGAGAGAGAGAGAGAGAGAGAGAGAGAGAGAGAGAGCTCGTTGTAGCATAAAAAATAACAATTAGCAGTGCCTTATGAAGCGTTAATTACAAGATGTGTAAAAGTTTAGAGGTCGTTTTTGAGGTCAAAATAAATCCACCACGGTTATTGAACAACGTGTAAGAAGGTTTTACAGAACACTTGGTGGATCAAGAGTCTCAATTTGCGGCACTTGAAGAAAGCCCTATCATTTTTCATCTCCAAAGTCAATAAAACGTTTTCCTTTACTGTTACCTTTAGTTTCTTTTGAAAAACTGGGAAAATATCCAATTTTTCACACACACACACACACACACAAAAAACCATGAATGTAAATACGTGGAATTTCTGTTTTTATCCAGGCATTTGCTACCTATATTGCAGCTTGTTTGTGAAGTTTGTACACATATAATGGTCTTCTCTTGAAGACGTGGATTGTACACATCTTAATGATGTACTCACTAGATTCTATCTACATACTGCAACAATAACACAACGACTTTTTCATATTATCAGAAAATAAAATACTCTGTTTCTCGAATTAATTAGCATCCATAGGTAGTGACTGCATACGGCAGCAATACAATTCTCTTTACCAGATGAGTACGCAAGGAAACAAACACGCTCAAATTCTGCCAGGGAACTAAAAAATATAAAACAGGAAGACGGTCGACCTTCCATTCCGTTAAACCACACGATGAAGTAGAACTTCTTTTCTTTTAAGATAAAATCAGGAGACGTTTGAAACTGCATGAAAAAAGGCTGATAAGAAAATCCGAAAACACTTTCCCTATAAAATGTTGCTTTGCGACCTTGATGGGGTTTAGTAATCTTCGGGCACCCGCTGAGATACCAAAGTTTGCAAGTTTGATGTACCTAGCACTAGGGAATAATCGGTCTTGACCGTGTAAATGTGCTGAAAATTGTAACAAATTATCCTCACGCCGAGAACTGTAACAGTGTAAAGTACCACAACCACCATAGAGATCAACCGGTCCTAATCTAATTATCTAATCAAGTGTGATTAATAAATTAAATTAAGTAATCAAAACCATGGCTTCACTTACCTTCCCCATTTGAGCGCTCGGCATCTTCATTCAGTGAGGCCCCACAACTCGGTGGAGTTCGTAGCTGTTGGTGGGGTTGCTGTTGTTGTTGCTGTTGCTGCTGCTGTTGCTGCTGTTGTTGTGCCTGTTGCTGCTGTTGTAAAGTATTGTCAGGGGGCGTACTCGCATACATGGCACAATCTTCCCTTGGCAACTCTTCCAAGTCAAGGAATCGACTCACAGAAAAACTGTTCTTGTTAAATTGGGTGGCGAAATTTTGTGCCTTGTCGAATTCGGAGCCAAATTGGTGGTGGTGATGGTCGTTCGGCGCGGCAAGCGCGTATCCACTCATGGTCTATAGTCTAATACACGTAGAACCCTTTCCTGTGTATAAACCTTGAGCAATAACTAAAGCCGTCGGATGTTGGATGATCTGTGAGGTTCTCTCTGACGGTAAACTTCCCCTTACTTCAGTTTCAGAGTTGCTATGATGACTGACTGCGTTCTACTCCTTTGCTTTCCTAGTTTAGTGCGTGAGCTGAACTGCAATGCGCCGCCTGTGGCGTTGGTTGCCGCTCCGTCCAACAAGGCCCCAACGATTTATCACTCATCCAAAAAGGATGTCGTCTTTCCTCTACAGACCGCTGGAAGAACTGCTTTAGTCTGCGCCGACTTGTTGCGCCTCGTGTGTAATCTGGGCGCCCCTAGGGAGTATGGGACGGTAATTAAACTGGGGAAAGTTGATCCCTCTTCGCCCTAAAGTGCTCGCTAAGCCTCGGCTTTAGCACGTGCGTAGAACAGCATAAGTACAGTGTTCCATTCATAGGCAAGAGGCGTTGCTTTTTATCTGATTTTTACGACGACTGTTTTACTCCTCAAGTCCACGATTTAGTGTCTTTGAAACTTGGGCCAGGCCTTTGATGTGATCTTGCTGGTGAAATAAGCATGAAAGCTATGTGACGTCACTTCCAATGAAAAATTACCGCATCGTGGTTTATTGTTTTTCTAACGAAGGTAATCTGAAACTGCTTGTATACAGAGCAGGCCAACATTTTGGTAGCGGGGTTGATTTATTACCGGTATATTCGTGTAATTTGTGTTGCTGTTCAAGAGATATGGGGGAAACATGTATCGTAACGTAAACGGTTGTTTTTCGGGAGCTTCGATTAATCCGATTAAACGGATTTAGCCGATTAGCTTATAATTGTAGGGCACGCTCACTTTGATGTGCAATCAATCATAATATTTTATCAGCCTGCTCTCTCTCTCTCTCTCTCTCTCTTCACTGGATGATACAATTACTTTAACTATTTCTTCTATTTATTTTAACAAGGAATAACATTTATTCAACATAAACTATAAACCATACTTAAAAGGAATTTGCAAAAAGTGAAGCGCTCTCACATTTGCTCTCTAATGTCTTTTTTTACCGCTCCATTATTGTTTTCCAACAAAATCTGCATCTCTTGCACACAAATGATTGGTTATTTTATGTAATGTTTCGAGAAAAAAAGCATCCATACTCTTTCATTGTTCCCGTTATTTTCATTGCATGTTCGGAAAAAATGGACGAGCTTTGCGAGACGCTACTAGCCCTCAGAGCCGAAGTTAAAAAACTACCCGTCATGCCGACGTCTTGCTCTTCATGGCACATTCATCAGTGCCAGAGGTGGGGGTGCTATGGAAATCCGGGGATTAACGAGAGGGGCGGGGCCTCTGTCAGTCCAAGGGGTGTGGCCTCTGTCATGACTGGGATCGAAATGTGATTGGTCACTACTTGTCATTTTTCATTTTCATTTGAAATAGGCCTTGGGATCCTTTTCGAAAATATATGATGTAGATGGTTTTATTTGCTTTGGGATGTATTTTTTCAAAAATGCACACAAAAGATGGCAGAGTTTTCGATATTATTTCATTCATTCATTCAAGCATTTTCCTGTCTATCTATCTATCTATCTATCTATCTATCTATCTATCTGTTTATTCATTGATTTATTTTTTTGGAACACATTGCACAGATTGTCCATTATGCGTGGACATTGGTGCTATCAGCCAATCAAGATAACCAGTCATTATTAGGTAAGTGGGAAGTTTGAAATGCCATTAATGTGTATTTTCAGTTAGTTTAATCCAAATGCTCAGGTTGATTTTTGTTTGTGTCATTTGCATTGTAGTTGTCATCAAATATAGAACAAGAAATAAAAGAATAATCATGTTTTGCAACGTACTTTGATTTGTTTTATGACTTTCCATCTCATGCTGTGTGAAATACATCGAATGACTGTTCGATATATGTCTGCATATTTTTACATAAAAACTGTTTTCTTGATTTACTGCCAACAAGAAATTTCGTGTTTCTTTATAATTATTTGCTATAAACAATTATTTTTACGTCTTTTAAGACATTTGGATCTAAGGGCAAAAAAGTAAAGTTTTTTCTTCCGGTTGCGTTTTTTCGTGGAACTCTTGTTTCAAATAAACACTTCTAAAATATACACAAAAAACATACATAAAGCAGGAATAAGTAGAAGAGATAAAGTGAAGAATTAATACTTATGTACATAGAAGCCTAAGTGATAACGCCTCTTTATGCATATTTTCGGGCCAGCACTATTTATAGGCGCTTCACTCGTGTGTTTGTTTTTGCAATTAGTCTTTGTTCGTGACCCGTGAGGCCATTCCATTTGAACTCGAGCTTGCGGCAGCTATTGAAGTTATGGATGTTGTTTCGTTTTTTACTCAAGTTCAGGATTTGGTTCATTACCTTTCCTGCTACCAGCGCCTGGACTCTGTTGAAATATATTTCGAAGAATTTCAACAGAGGGCCTTTTCGAACGATTTTAGTTACGGCCTGTTTTTCCTGTATTATATGGCGCATCCCCTCCTCTGCCTCTTCGTTTAAACCGCATAAAATAAACTCGTCAACAGGAAAATGGGATAAGTAAAACTTATTTGTTAAAATCATGTGGATGTAAAGTATGTTCTCTTTCCGTTTTCCTTTACATCACTACATCTGTAAAACCGCGACTGGTATCTTCTATTCACCCCGTACACTAGTTTCGCCTTGAGAAATGTAAGCATAAACTAGTTCATTGAAAATAGAAACATTTCTACGATTTAATTGTTGGTACATATCGTCAGTTTGAAAAAATAAATTGATTAATATATTAATAAATTCATAGATTAATAAATAGATTAATTGCATAGACAGACGGATAAGTACATGTATAGGAGCTTCAAATTAAAAATTATTTCATGCCAGCTGGACACACGTAAAAATCTAAGACTTACATATAAAACGAAAGACAAAAACAACAAGAACACTGGTGTCTTAGTGAAACAAGTGAAGGTTAAAAACAGGAAGACTGATCTAGAGAAGAAAAACGACCGGGGAAATAAGACTAACAATAAAAAGAATTACCCTCCGTGGTCGTTTCAGTTTCTGTTTAAGTGTAGCATTTGAAATATCGAATGTGTCGCTTCTAGTGAAGTTATTTTGTTTTTTTTAGAAAAGTAAACAGAAATACAAATATAAACAAACACCTCATTGTTTTTGAAAATAACAAATATGCATTTTATGCACAAAACGTTTTGTCGGAAATGCCCTAAAAACATGTTTATTTTGAGGTAGATTTTAAATAGTTGACTAATAACCTATTGTGGAATGTGGACATCCAAACATCGTTCGTGACCCCACTTGTAACAATGTGACCCAAAAATGACTTTGTTTTGGATTTCTCTTAACGGATATCAGAATAAGAAATAAAAAGAATCAAAAATGACATACAAAATGAAATATGCTTCAGTGTTGGGCATTTTTCTATATAGATGCCAAAGCACAGTGAGCCTCTTTTTGCTGAAACATAAAAAAGAGACAGACCGCAGCACATGACGTATGACACTGAGCGTTGGACGCACTAATTAAAGTTACGGTCTGGGGTTTGAGACCTGTGCAGCACATGGAGCCGACGCCAACGAGTCGGACGCAGACGACAGCGTCTGAAGGTTTTCGACCAATCGTAGCTGAGAACAGCGGAACTGGGTTACCGAAGGCGAAAATCAAGAAAAGCGTATTGAGTGCTTTTTAATTTTTCTTTTATATCCCCCGAATATGCGATTTGAATAGAATCAGGCTCCATATGTAATGCATAGCTAATATTCATCCTTTTTGAAGCACAATCTAAACTATTTTTTTTTTTTTTTTGAATTCTTATATTTCTATCTTAGCTTAGCTTCCTTCATTATTTATATTAAAACTACATTATTTGATTTACGGAAATCAACTCCTTTTCAAAATAATAGAATAATTCAAAAGGAAAATATTCATACATAGAGTAATAAAACAGAATGTTGCCGTTTCGTTATAGAATTATCAAGTGTTTTGGGGTTTTTTTCTTTTCTTTCTTTTTTTTTCTACACTATTTTTGAACATACATTAAATAAGTTTAATCAAATAAAAGTCAACGTAAATAAAATCTTACCACCTGAGGCCTCAAACTGATCAAAGAGCTCACGTGACGTTCTTTAGCCGTCTATCAGACTGGGGCAGGGGAATTCGATCTTAAGTTGAAAGAGTTGAGTTTAAACCCCGTGTCCTTCTCCCTTCCGTGCACACGGCAATAGGATTACCAGTAGCACGAGCCTCAGTTATTGACAGGAGAGCGTGTGCTCCTTGGCCTGCCAAGTTTGATCAGGCGCCCTTACTTTTAAAACCTTCTGAAGTTTGACTCGCCCTCTACATTTTCACCCTGAGTATGATCGCTAGACACTTTGTTAGCCTGTTTTATTTTTTTAGTCAATCAAGGACAGCGCCTTGTGGAATTTTAACTTCTACCTTCAAAAAGTTAAATTATTTGTACGATCAAAATTTATAATTTCTCAGGCCTATAATAAAGTGACATTCGGGCATTATATTGGCGAAAAAAAAATTGGCGTTAAAATATGTTACAGAGCTGACTAATGAGAATTATTTCCAAAGGAGACCAAGCATGTATTTCTGAAATATCGTTTTTATTGTTTGAGTAATAAAACGGTATATATGTTCTAAAACAGCCATTTGAGTCTCCAATTGGACTCGAGACATAAGGTACAAGCAAGCCCGTAGGGAAAGAGTTATGGTACATTCAGGATCTTAAATATTCATCCCTACTTATAGAATCGGTGATCGATTAATTTTCTTGAATGGACAGGTTTTATTCTTATATCACCTGATTATCGAGGTTTGTGGTGTTGGTCGCATCATTGCAAAAATTATATTTCGGAGGTATATGTTCATAAATCAACTAATATATAAATAAATAAATGGCTAGATTAAGAAACAGACGAGCAATTGATTCCGTAAACAAATCAATAAATAGAAAAAAAAACAGATCAAAAGATAATGCAAAAGTAGATTGATGACTTACAAAATAAATCTCCCAGGACAATTTTCTTATTGCTTGGTGAAAACTAGCAAAATTAGGCCAAAAATCGAACCGAAAACAACTTTCTCCATTTATTTCAACTGTACATTTTGCTGTTCCTGTGAAGGTATATTTCGTGCAATTTCTTTGGATATTTAGGTTTTTCTTAATTAGAATAGAACCTAAACCAGAAATGAATAGCTAAATGGGGGATGTATATTAAAAATTAAAAAGGAAAGGCTTTAGTTCTGTTCGATGACAACTTCATAGATCAGAACAGTCAAGGTACATTTCTCTGTCTCAGTCTCTCTCTCTAACAGCACATTCCTCTGTCTCAACCGCCTGTCACACCTACCACAATCATCAAAACAGCTGCTTCTCAGAGTTTGCAGGAAGCCGCAATGCAACAGATGAGAGGGCTTCCCGACGGAAGAGTGCGTCTGCTCCAACGGATGAAAGGTGAAAATTTTTATTTTAATATCAAAATATTCGTGAGATATATGTAAACTTATATTCATTCATATCACACAGTATTATCGTGCACCTTTAATGTCAAGAATGTTATACATGTACAGCAGTTTGGTCATAAAAATCTTTATTTATATAAAATTAATATTTATTCTAAAATTGCATAAAAATGTTAAAATCTATAACACAATTGCAGCAAGATATAGAAAGGCGCATAAAAATGGTTATTTACAGTATACTAAAATGAATTTATAGACTACTGAACATACAGTGGAATACTAGAAATTAAAAATAGAAATTTCACAGATATTTTAAAGGCAGTGTGGGATAAAGAGAGTATTTACATCTGTATATATTGTTTCCTGAAAAGATAATATTTTAAAAGCCATATCACATTTTTAATCACATTCACAATTATTCTGAATAAAAAAATCGTTGCACCTTACGATAAGTTTTTTCTGCAATAATTACGGTTTTCCTTTTTGAATAGTGAGTGGATGAAACTTGACAACAGCTACATGCATGTTGTAGAGCAATAGATCCCTTTTAACATCAAACGGTATACTTAAACGATACAGTCTATACTGGTACACTTGAGAGATTGACAACTAAATAGTTAAGCTAATATTACGTAAGAGAGTCGCCTTCCACAGAGCCAATGCATAAACTTAAGCTCTTGTTGCATGGCTTGGAGAACAATAATTTTTCTCGCTCAATTCGAAGTTGATGGTTTGACAATATTTGATAGACAACATCAAATTGACACATAAGTGTTCATGCGCTTGAAATATTGCAGCTTTTTCTTTTGTCGCCAATTCTGGAATAGACCAAAATTTCATTCCCAAGCGGTCGAAAGTCCAGTTTAACTATTTTATATACAAATGTCTTTCAGAACGTTGGCCTACGTCCCTAAAACACAACCCAAAACATCGCCTCTCATTGTAGGGTAGTTATGAAATGTCTGTGGGTTAATGCGGACGTACCGTGCGAATATGACGGGCATCATCTTGTTCAGACCCTGCAACGTATTCTGTTTCAGAGTATTGGTATCTGTGTTGCCCTGAAACACCTGGAACGAAAAAATTACCATTGCGTGAGAAAGTCGAAACTAATCACCTAGCCAGCGGCTATAACCTGTTATAGGTAGCCTAGCGTTTTATGACAGTTAAGCTATTTATTTATGCTCATTTACAGTCAAGCTTTTTATCTTTGTCGGTAATATACAGTAAACGCTATTGGTTATCAATAAGGCAAACACTGACATTGATACAGCAGGTGATAAATTAAGGCAGTCGTTAGTCGGACAAAAGGATTCTTTATCTTTACGAAAAGGGCCGCTGCCACACTATGAATATGATTTGAAACACCAAGATACAGGACAATTGGCTTTTTATTCGCTCATTCAATAATAATAATAACATTACCACGTCACTGCCACATTCAGTTTGGTAGGTTGTCCATGTCACCGCATCGCTGCTGAAGTGCAGTTTATAAGAGGTCACCCACTGGTAGTGGTTGTGGCCGTCCAAAGCTCTTCCTTTGGTAACAACAGCTGTGATCACATGCTTTGAACCCAGATCGAACTGAAGCCATTGATTGGTGTTAATACTTCCACCATCCACGGCCCATCCACCAAGGGTTCCAGAAGACGCATCGTTAGTGAGGCGGGAATGTTGGGGCGTGAAACCGAACATGGCGAAGGAACTACTGGCAGTGATATGCGAGTCTGGGATTGGGTTGTTTCCGCTCACAAGTAGATTTTGACATTGCTGGATATCTGGAACTGTAGTGTTTACCATATTTATTGCATTTTTCCAAGTAAGGACAATCCGCTTGTAATTTTGTATGACGTTACTGTTCAATACCCGTAATAAAATATTGTTTCTATATCATCCTTACATTCTGACATACGTTTTTGAGATAATGATAAATGAATGATGACGATAAATATCTGTTTCAAAGATCATCTTGTGTTCCGAAATATTAAGAAATTCTATGAAATCATGACGCGGGTGGTAGTTCCACTTTTTCCAAGGAGAAAAACACATGTACTTACCGCTGACGCTATTTTTCTGTGACTGAAAAAAGGACAAATGAAGAAAAATAATTTACATCGAAGAAGTGTATTTAGGCTAATACCTCTCAAAGTCACCTACAATTATAATAAACATTTTACTGGTTACCTACTATGATATAATAGAAGATTGATGGTTTTAATGAAGCGTCGTATGTCGGATGATAGATTACCAATTTTTTCAAAACTAGCTGTTTTAAATACTGTTTGATGATATTACCTCGAGTAGAGAGTTAGAAAAAAAAACAATTACCTTCAAACAAATGTATGCACATTACCTTGAAAATTAATAGCACTTCGAAATAATTTCAAGGTGTGATATTGAGCTCAAGATGAAAAGTAAACAAAAGAATACAAAGAGCACTCACCACCCACAAGTTCCAGGAAGTCCCAGCTGCCAGCTGACGTCTCGTCATTGCCTCGGTATACGAGGTAATCGTGGCCACACAAAGGATAGAGCCAGACATGTCGTTGTGAACGCTGTATCCTGCACAACCTGGTGTGCGCAAGCACAGCATCGGACACTGGTTGGATGAGCCGACGTTGTCAACAACGGAAGAGTTGTCCTGCGTGATTCTACACTGCGAGACACGCTTGAACTGAACGAGATCGCTGCTCCCGACGGCATGCGGAGCGATTGCTGATTGCATAGAGAATTATTTAAAGTTTATCAATAAATATTACTATTTGAAATCATCGAATAAATTCAAATTGAAAAATTAATTTTTGAGTCGCCATCATTTGAAATCATTACAACCATATAATTTCTATTTTGATGAAACATGTTTTATAAAAACAATTGCTTTTCAGCCCTCTAAATTTTTCTTTAATCTGGCCTTATCTTGTACAAATAAAATAAACTAACGACTGGCATTCTTACTAGTTCATTCCTTCCCTTAAAAAGAAAATTGATAGCTGTTTAGAAGATGAAATGTACGAATACTTACTTATAGATAATATTAAAATTGCCAGGCTTGTTTGAAACATCGTTTTAACCACACCAAATGCGGCTTTTTGAAACCAACGCTCGAGTACCTTGTCGTTAAGTGGGTTTAAAAAGCGATTTAGGTCTGCTAAGTAATGTTAAGTTGCATCAACATTTCCTATCAGAATAAAGTACTGGTAATTTGAGAATACTAATACTAATAACATTTATGTGAACATGACAGATATGTGAAGTAAATGATGTAGAAATCAATGGCAACAAAATAAAATATTGATCTAACGTAAAATGAAGCTCATGACTGTAATGCCAAACTATTATCTCAATAGCAAGCACTCAATTAAAGAAATGCCCCAGCCCAATGGGTAGCATTTTTTTCTTTCTATTATTATTATTGTGTGGGGCTGGTGCTATGTTAGGGCTCGTTCCCGATTAAACTACCGGTCTACGTGGATCGATCCAACTCTTCGGGGAGTCTCGCTGAATACAATCAGAATAACATATTAACACGCCTTCAGATGCTGGAAGCGGCAGAGGTATGACGAAAGTAGAGAGGCAAGTTTTAAGTGTTCTCTGAAACGTAAGGTGGTTTTGATCCAATATGATAATAATGATAACTTAGATTTATAATGTGATCTGTTTAGAATTAGACAAGGCGTTGCAGATTGAACTGTTTTTTTAAAAGAAAAACCTAAGCCATGGCACAGTGGGGGGGGGGGGGGGGTTGAAGAGCATTCGATAATGTGAAATATATATAGATTAATAAGGATTGAATGCGTCAATTGAAACAGTCAAAAGGGATATAATTATTTTATGTAATAAGTTATCATATTATGTACATTTGACTTTCTCGTGTGTATGGTTTCAGCAACAAACCCTAGCCTAAAATGGACCCTACTGGTACATGTACCTGTTGTTATTTACATAACAATAGGTTGCTCATCGCAGTGCGAGCTGCCTTCCATAATAGTCACTTGACAGTTGAGCACAGCATAGTGAAGACGCAGGATATGTGCGGTACAGTCGACAGTTGAAGCTTTTACTAGGCATAGAAGAAAATATATCTTGTAAGTGTTATTTCTTTGTCATTAAAAACTAAAACGCGTAAGTGTTGACAAAGTTAAGTCAAGTGTTTATAACACGTCTTTATTATCTTATGTGTCAGAGCACGTTGGTTTAAAATAAATGTCACTATGCTTTGACAGAAAAGATAGGGTGCACGTAGCTGAGCGTTGAGTAAAACCTAAATTTGTTTGAAATCTTTAGCACTGTGAAAAAAACTCTGTATAAACATTTGTCTGAAAGAGAAATCATGTGTGTTTGAAATAATGTTTTATGATCGCAATTAGTATAGCGAATAAAGATTATAGTGATCGTTACGAGGTCCTTCTGCAAAGATAAGCGTGCCCCATGTGTAAAGACGTATTGAGTTTGCATTTATTCAATACTTCTATGTTTGTTTTAGATGAATGGCAGAAGGCGCAAGACATTTTCTGCTGTTGATGGACAAACCCTTTCAGATAAGTACTCTTTATATGTTTCAACACAAACTCGCGCGCTCACACACATTCACACCGTTCATACATACGCGAGCGCACACATATCTCAATGCACAATATTTAATGCAAGTTGTTATTTACCTCATGTTGTCCATAACATAGACAGCCTGAAAGAACCGGCAAATTTTGTTCCTTCTTGTGCTCTTAATTTGCTATTGTATATAAATGAAAATTGCAAATTAGTTTTTTTTAAGTCATTTAAATCAATGTGCTGTGCTGTGAAAGGAATTCGACAAAAGTGATCTGCAACAATTTATTCCCTGAACACGAAATCTGTAATTTTATTTCCCAAACACGTAATGCATAGCATTAATTATTTTCAGTTGTTGGTGCAATAGCTTTAAAGCCATCGTACATTATGCATTGATTTCATACCCTTAATTTGAAGCAAGCTCAACCCAAGCTTTTTTCAAGGACTTTCAGAATGTCCACAAAGATGTAAGAGATTTCAATTATATAAGTTTATTTTTTATATCTTGTATATGCAAGTTGTATATTATCCTGTCAATCATTCTATTCATAAGTTTAATCAAAACAATTTTTTGCATTTCAGAAGGACCACATTTTCCGATATACTGCACCAAGCGAACCTGCAAGAAACCCAGTTTTTCGTCTGATTCACATCATTCTCTTAAACTTGAATAAACACATTTCTCTGTGGTTTTTCATTTGATATGAAGTCATTATAAAGATAATGATAAGGGGAAGGATTAATCTGTTAGTCATATAAAATTAATCGAGCACTCTCAAAAATTTCTGTAAAATTTGATATATCAATATTGCCGTTTTTTTTCTATTTTGAAATCTTTTTCATTATTTTGTTAATTTCCCCAAAAAATACTTGTTGTGAAATAAATCCCATGTGGACAACAATTTTTAGCCTACAAAAAGAATATATACAAAATACTTACCAGATACCTACAAGTATTTTAATTAAAATTAAAACTGTATTTGCAATCGTACCTTGTTAAATTTTCCTTTTATTACTCCTTGTCAAACTTGCAATGTTCGGTTTTATGATTAATATTTAATAAAAAAATTAAACACCAAGACCCACCTGTCACCCCTAAAAAACGCAATGGACTCACCCCACCTGTCACCCCTCAAAAATGAAATGAACTCGCCCCACCTGTCACCCCTCAAAATGAAATGGACTCGCCCCACCTGTCACCCCTCAAAATGAAATGGACTCGCCCCACCTGTCACCCCTCGAATTCAAATGGACTCGCCCCACCTGACACCCCTCAAAATGAAATGGACTCGCCCCGCCTAAATGTCAATATAATGCATGATAAGCAGAATTTTAAATTGTTCAGTGTTAACGCCACTATTCAGGCAGTAAAATGCTCACTTTTTTCTTTTTGCAAATGTTTTAATTTCCTTTTCATAGTTTTGCTTTTAGAATTCAAACGCTATTTCACAGAATATATTCTAACACCCATAGAGCATGCAAACGAATATGAAAACGAATGGAGGAGACTATTTTAAGCAAAATTCATATCAAAGTTTGTTTTAAGAGAAATTTGAAAGAAAAACCAGCTTTGGCAGATTTTTATTTACTGTTTTCATTTGCTAAAATATTATTTCCGCACAAAATATTTTAGCACGGTTAATGAAATAGGCCTAGGCAAATCTGTAATGTTATACTTTATCTATCTAATAACAATTGGCAATTCAACAATTCAAGTAACAAGGCAATGGATCATATGAACAGTGATCTTAATGCACAGCCCAAATTGGGGCGAAACTATCATTTTACAATTTGCAAAGTTTACAAGAAAAAATTAAAATGTTTTGAATTAGTTCAAAGAATACAATTTGGATTGGATTATATTTTTAAAATTATATGAACCTAAAAACCATTTTTATTTCCGTCTCCGTATCCCTAGTTCAAACTGAAAACTAAAAATTGCATTTATTAGGGTGAGACGGTTCGTCAATTATAAATTTATAATTATATCATACATTATAAACATTTAGAATTAATAAATACAATTTTACAATTTCAATTATGATAAAATATCACGTGGCAGCTGATCGACTTAAATGAATTATCTTACTAAAGACTCGATCAACAATAAGGTGAAATAATACATCTTTACCCTCAAGTTTTGATAAATTGTAAAGACAATAAAAGGTAGCCGAACGAATTTCGAATGGAATCATAATTATCCGAGCCCGTTGTACGGTACATTCTGAAAATAAATTAGGCTTGATGTTAAAGGTACATTTCTTATGACATCAAAAGACCATCTTCAACTTTGAGAAGATCAACATAAAATCCTTAAATGTTTTTATTTTTAAATCACGCGCCTATTCCCATCGTAATGATTATACTGGTATGTGAACGTGCGCGCGTGTGCATGAGTGCCGTCCAGTTCCTTAATACGGGTTGAAGGCTTGACATGGATCTAGCACTCACATGTGCATTCTGCAGTCAGCAAATGCGATCGCAGGTCTGAAATATGAAAATATAATGTTATCAGTGAAATCCAATATTCCATGGTGATCAAATACATACCTTAAGACCGAAGCAACTTAAAATGAAAAAGACTGGTCACATTGAAAAAAATAGCGTTGGCTGAACATCAAATATATACAAAAAAATAATAATCATAAATAAATTTTAAAAAAGTTAGGGTAAAAACAAACATACGAGAGTTATATATATCTGAACAAATTTCAATAATTGCGTCTTACAGTTTAAAACGTTGGCCAGGAAAAGTTACAGGAAGAAACGTAAAAGTAAAAACCGACACCCTCATTCATCTGTTTTAGTTGCAAAATTGAAAAATGTAAAAAGATTCAGTAGATTTTAGTACAAACTAGTAAATAGTACAGACACCCAAAGTTTCATACAAGTACAATGAACAAATGTTGAAAAAATGTCTATGCTATGGCAGCGTGCTTTCAAGAATTTTTAAAATGGTCACCGTACAACTTATCGTACGTAAATCTAAAGAACCATCCAGCTATATGTATCATCCGTCATTTTAGAACATGGGAACAAGTTAGGACAGTACATGATACTTTGAACTCTCAAAAACTGAAACTACAGAGAAAAATGCCCCACATAACACCATGATCATTACCGACAGAAGACAATGAAAATATACTCAACAAAGCTGCCATTTTAGCATACCATACCCTAGGCAAGCATACTGAATCATGGAGTTGTGTACTTTAAACGTAACTTTCTCTCATTCTTAACGTCTTTAACAAAAGATTGTAAAAGAAATGCTACTTACAAGAAAGCTTTGTTTCAGTCCAGTGAAAGTTCGGCCTTGTGACTTTACCTAATTTATGCTGTCTTTATATGACTATAGTCATGTGACTATTCTGAAAACAGCTCACACCGTACCAGGTGACGTCACTAGACACTGCCACGTGACTTATTGTTATGTAAATTACTACAGGTGTGCCACATGAGGCTAGAAGAGTTGCTGCTGAGATCCATGTTACAATATATTGGCGAATATATTTATGTATGATCTGACAGATAAATTGATGAAAACAGACTTTTTGCCGAGTTCTAAAGTGATGCATATGACCGTTACATTCGTGAAAGGTATAACTTAAAATATCCATAATCAATATAAAGGTCCATTTAACATTAAAAAAATATTAAAAGTAAGCGAGCGGAAGAATTGTTTGTCCAAGACCAAGTGGAACTTTACTAACAGCAGTCTAGCAATTTAAATCATTAAAAAATAATTACAAGAATTATATGTTCTTACACTAAAAACGTAGACGGACTAAACTTAAACCTTAGTTACCCACCATCTCACATTTTCCCGGTGTCGCAGGGTTTTGAAAATTGAAAATTTTGGCGCGGGCCATTATTTTTAGTGGTTTGATGTTTTTGTAATATTTCACCCATTAATAAAATTTTCAATTCAGTTACACCCATGATTAGCTAGACGATATAGTGACAGGGCACAGTCAAACGTGCACCTCGTAAGACCCCTTTGGCACGGTCTAATTTTTGTTACTGTTAACAACGCGCGAATATTTTCCAAAAGGTTGTTATTTTTTAAACTTTTGTTACTAAAGCCGGCACTGAATACGAAAAATCCCCATACTAGCAAGGCACGAATTTCAAAATTTAGGAGGATTCGATTTTTTTCATCTTTTTTCTCTCATCTGAATTTTAAAGTACGTAATTTTGCAACAGTTCACATGGCAATAAATCACCTCATCAGTATGTCGTGTTGGTTGAATACCAAACGTCAGGACGAATGAGATTATAACATTTTACGAAACGACAGTAGATCTATCGTTTTATACATTTTATTATTAATTCATGGGAGGGGGTGGTAAAACCATTTTATAGAATCACAGTCAGCGCTACAAGAACGCGTCAACAGCTCAATTATTCAGTGCGACCTGGTGTGACAGGAATGGTACCCCTAGGAATGGAAGTCCGGGGTCTCATGTGATAAGTACAGGTTAGGGTTTGTCGTAGTACTGGGGCTATAATTTGGGACGAAGGTCACCTGTACAAAGTAATGGGGAACAACGGACTGCGGTTTCCATCGGACTGCCATTCCTGTCACACCGGGAGCGTGGTCACGTTCGACTGATCAAATTCAGTTAATTTATTTACATAATCTTAATGAACAATCGATTTTGATAATTACCATCGTTGCATTTAAAGGCTGCATGATGACGTAATTATTGCGTAATTCTTCAAGTCTTGGATCGACCAAGCAATTCGTGACTGTGGTTATTGATCCTAAGGCTTATGAACGCGGTATCCGATCCCTTCAATAACACTGAGTTTTTTGTACATATTACCACAGTAAACTGCGTTTCATGTGAAATTCCATCGAGTAGTGATCATTGACGTGTGAATAAAGCATCGTGCCCAATATATATAGTGCAAATAAACACAACCCTGGTTGCTATAAAGCCCAGTGCTGACACATATTGTTGTCAAACCCATTGAAAGGATTATACCAGAAGCCAGGTCACGCCCATACTAGCACCTTTATAATATATTGAAGCATGCAACTGACTCACGAAGACATACATGCACATGTATGAAGCTGACCGTTTCCAGTTATTGACAGCACAGTTTGATCTATGATTGATTAATTTGATATCTTATTGCAACCGTTATGAACGGGATGTATGGCCTTCTGCAGTGTGTATTACTGTGCGTGTTGAAGGTGGTGATGGTACTAGGAGAAGCGACAGGACAGACGGGAGGACCGACAGGACAAACAGGGTCTTCACTTCTTCCACCAGGTAGGAGACAGGACGATGTTCTTAAGTAAACACTTACTTTGGGGAAGCGTGTTTTGCAGAAGATTAAACAGGATTAACACGGTTGTGTGGATGTGGGATAGGGGTGAGGTACTGACACATGTTTACTTAACATGACTGCAGTCGGTCTCAGCAGAAGAAGATGCTTTCGCAATATTTTGTATTTTGCGGTATTTTGACACACCAAACTTTGTCAATACAAAATATTGTGTTTTGCTATATTGAAAGGTTGCCTCCACACTGATGGACCCATTAAATACGACAGTTTAAGTCGCTTGGGCCTAGAATTGATTTTTTTTCACTGATTAATAGACACTATAAGCCTTAACAATTCTATAACTGAAAACGACCTGTAATCCTGATAGTCCGAAAAATGGCACTTAAGTTTACTTTTATATATTTACTATTTAGTGCTACTAGTACCGTTGTATGTTTAGCATAGTACAGTTGTACATTACGACAAAAGCATATTGCACAAGACTTGCTGCGTCATTTGGAGTGACCCCTAATACAAGGTCAATAATTGTAACATGCAATGACGCTTGTCTCACCTGGCTGCCCCTGCTGTGTGACCAACATATAACGGGTGGCAGGTGCACGAGGTAGGGAAAGGAGGACGTGTTACAAACGAGAATTCCATAAATGGGTTCAAGTGCACACAACATCGTAAGGGCCGTTAAATAGCCAGTAAACACATAACGTTTCATAACGTTGCCATAATGTTTTTGGTCATATTTATAAACGTCATGGCAACGTTATAGAAACGTCCGTGTTTGCTGGGACCCTCGTTAATTTTTTTTAGTCCTACGCCTTCGATATAGGCCTACGAATGCATTGTACAGGGGTAGGCCTTATTGTTTTGACTCTATGTTTTAGTCACTGTTTTTCGCTTTTTTCTCAAAGGTACTCAAGTTGCCAAAAACTGTTCTACAATCCAAGATGGCATACTACTGTGGTTAGCTTGTCCTGTTGACCAAGCAATACAAGTTTTGAATGTACGATATCGACAGTCAATATCGACAGGTGGCTGTAGTCAGTTGGCTGACACTGTGGCATGCACTGACGTAGCCAACAACCTGCAAACACGTGCAGATTTGGCGAACGAGTGCGATTGGTTAGACATGTGCCAGGTGGAAATACATCCACAGCCATATGCCCAGTGTCTTTTGGAGGCGGCAATCACATTTAGATGTCTACCAGGTAATGATCCAATATTTTCTTTCAAAATATATATAGTAAGAAAGATTATTTAAAATGAATTTCCAATTTTGAAGTATGTTCTGTTCTTTGCTTTATCATACATGTATACATACACACATACATATACATGAACGCTATTATCATTCTAGGAAAACACTAAAAACACGTTTACTGATTACAATACATTTTTGAATATTTAATTAATGCAGTAAAAACATATGGAATATGAACGAATTCCTCAAGTTTCACATTTCTCTACCTCCAGTTCAATACATGTGTGACGGTGATGGATACAGAACGGAACCAAGGATCTACCTGGCCAGTATTGACTTCCCGTACCCACTGCCTAATGATGGGTCTACCTGTGTTTGTGAATTTAGGGGGGAAAGCAATGCAAATTATGTCACGGGAAATCTGTTATTCAGTAGTAGAACTCATGTATCGGAGTGTCAGCGTACCGGCGCAGAAGAGTCACATTTAGAAATATCTGGCTCGGCCTCACTGGGACCTGACTGCACCCGAGTCAACCAATACAACGTGACTACAAAGTTGATAACAGTGACATTGTATGGTGGAGGCAACCCAGACCCTTTCTTGTTTATATTTGAAGGTAAGTTACGATAAAGCTGTTAGCTATGTACACATACGGTTTTCATTCCTGTAAAGTGATTCAAGCAAAATGGTTTCACTCTGTGGATTTGAAATAAGATACTTTAGTTGTGAAATTTTCAACCAGTATTTACTTTGCACTCGAGTAGGTTTTTATATACATGACCAAGCGTACACCATATGAGTAAAAAAACACACACCTAATCTGCATCTACAACTGATCTTCTCCGGCAAAGGTTTAATGCAGTTATTTCGACATTGTCGAAAATGTGCAGTTATACCAGAATCTATTGTCATTCCAACAAATACTATACCAAATGTGTGGGACTCAGTTTTAATTTAATTTAACTTAAAAATTCTTACTGCTGGCTTTCGAATATCATCCATGGTTATTTTACAGTAAGGTTTTATGTAAAGTGTGTGTACATGTCTTGTCGTCTGATATGTTATTTTTTCTGTTCTAGCTGCTGACCCTGGATACTTGGTGTCAATCAGCTGTAACATGATAACAGTCAGTTCTACCACGAAATTACCGCCATCCAATCCACCGTCTACCACTACCTCAAATGGACAGAGTGGTTCAGGTTCAAATTCTGGTTCAGGTTCTGGTTCAAATTCTGGTTCGGGTGCGAATTCTGGTTCAGGTTCAGGTTCCGGGCAGCAGAATGGCACTGGACAATCAGATTCTCTTAATATTGGTAACTGTTCATGATGATTTTGCATGAGAGTTTTGTTTTAAAAGATAATATACCAAAATTAAATTATATTTGAAAAATCACTGTATTTTTACCGAAGTATTGCATTCATGGCATATTGCGGCATTAATTGCAGTACCAAATGAAAATAAGAGCAGGAGGATAAAACATAATTTTATAGCTTATGTTTTGTATTTCATTACGAGAAAAGGTCATTTCGGCGTTAAAATCTTGTTTTATTCCTGCTAACTCTCCGTAGTAACTGGAAATATTCATTTATATGTTTTAGGTATGATTGTTGGGATCGTTGCTGCTGCTGTGGTAGTTGTTGTTGTTGTGATTGCTGTAACTGTCATTCTGTTAAGGTAAATTCTAAGAGATGAATTAATAATCATTTTGAAAGTTGGATACTCAATCTTCATCATGATGTGTTTATTACTATTCCTGAAAATATTGTGTTGATTTTGTAAGATGCCACAATTTGTTAAAGTCAAATACGATTGATACTGTTACTGTACAAGATGCTGACTATTTGAATTTATTTTACAAGGAGAAACAGAGGGGCTCCCGAATCGCAATCTCGTCCAGCTCCCAACATGGCCACACACCCGTCATCTGAAAAACTAAAAATGAATAGCAGAGACAACAGTACCCGGAGCAGCAACGCTTACTCCCCGCCACCATTCACGCGGCAGAAAACCTCCGACACGCTTTATGAAGAGATTCCCTATGACAATCCAAGTTTTGAAGGGGAGGGCGCCAAAGCACCAGCACCGCCCCCCAGACCCATCTCCACAATGGCACCTACACCTGGAGTGTACGCTGGGGAGTACATAGATATGACAGCAGGGGAGAAGCAGCCCTCTGAAAATGCGTACATGGGTTTAGTTGGACCCCATTCAACTGCTGAATATTCTGGGGGTACAGGAAGTGAATACTATCTTACTCCAAATCCGTAGAGATCATTTGTATCGAAGAGAGGAGAAAATTGGACCAAAAGGACAGAAACATTTAGTGATTTTGTTAAAAGCGGAACTGGGCCGATTGTGATGTAGTCAGAAATGCATTTTGCATTTTTTTTCGGGAGGTGCGAGGGGGTGAATGGGAAAAATTTACAATTAAGCCCAGGAAACTTTTTGTTAATGTTCCCATGCTCGTAAGTCCCCAATCTGTGGATTGAGCATTTCCTCTAAGATAAAAAAAACCGAGCGTTCCTGAAATTTAGATGCTAAGCCCTATTAATATTAAACGTTATAAAAATTTGCACTGTAGACCCTGAACACAGAGTCGCCGCTCGTTACCCAACCTATCAATTTTGTCTGGTCAAGGGGTACATTTAGGGGGCATGCGCGTTTAGTGCAATTACCTTACACAAGAGTTGTTTTCTCAAATAAATATGCACTATAGGGCTACTGCATTCTTTTTGTTTCCGATTTGTTCGTGGTTGATATCTATCAGTGCTTCTGAGCAAGTTATAATAAAAGCAACACGTTTTTGTGATTTGAAATATAGAGAGATATCTGAAAAAAGCTTCGTAAATGAAAATTATATATATATATATATATATATATATATATATATATATATATATATATATATATATATATATATATATATATATATATATATATATGGAATTGAGGAGAGGCATAAACAGAAAATGAAGGTCAAATATTAACTGTAAGCAACTGGTTAGGGATCATATTTTGTGACCAAATTTAAGGTTGCACACTAGGCCACGACATCATTTTATTTAAAATGATAGACTGTAATAATGGTTTGCATGAATGCACACCGCCAGGACATGTTCTTGTACAGAAGAGCCTACACCAGTACCTCTACATTGCAGATGTACTGTGCAGCATATAGTCATTTGTGTGCAGCATATAGTCAGCACAGTCATTTGTGTGCAGCATATAGTCATTTGTGTTATTGTCCAAATAACACTAGTCTTTTAATA
This sequence comes from Lingula anatina, assembly GCF_001039355.2. The sequence goes on along the minus strand of NW_019775635.1, from coordinate 847,740 downwards.
ATTTCATTCATTTATTTACTATTCAGTAAAGGTTGACTCATAAAAATGACTTGTGAATACCAATGTTTACAATACCGATTTACTTTTTAAAATATCATATAACATATTTATTTCTTTTATTACATCATTGCATATTTATATTTCACAATTATTAACTGTACTGTAATATTTTGCCAGTATCCCCTTCAGCATTCCAGAGTATTCTAAATGTATGAAACTTCCTGCTTAGCTATCCGATTTACGGACCAGCTTACTAGTCCAATGGGTTTTTTTAAATTCATAAAAGACATTCTCTGACAGGTTACATAGTGGGAGAACTCTGTCTATATAATGACACATAAATATGCTATTGTGAGGAATCACAAATAAAAGTTCTTTGTACAGTCAACTCTCTTCTTCCTGTTTCATTTAGTCTTAAGCCAAGGTGTGAACTGTGAAACCTCTTTCATATCTGCTCCATTTATAAGTAACTACATGACAAACACAACAATACAGCATTATATCTGCAACACTAACCAACAACAACACAAAAATATTCATTTACTTACAATGAACCATTGGATATTATATAGATGACAAATATATCAAAATGCACCAATGGTTAAAAAGCTGCACAACCATAAAATGGCAATGTCACTATACAGACCAATGAGTCCCCCAGTGTTACATTAACCATATAGTTATATTCTCATTTACACGTTTATTTACAAAATTAATTATATCGAGTATCAAAATCCGTACAAAAATGTGGAATTTGTATATATCATAAAATAAATTAAAGAATTGTACAATTGGCAGGTTCTGCAATGCTAAAAGGCACTTAACTGTCATTTGGGTTTGATTAGATATTCTTTCAATAGTCGAGTAGNGGAAAAGGTCCACTCTGGGTAAAATTTGATCTAGGTACATGAAGTTTTTATGGAAAAAAGGTCCACTTTTTCAGAAAAAAATGCCCTTTTTGAAATTGCTGGCTACAGGCCTGAAGCGCTTATCAAAATACTGACTTTTTGATTCCCTTTTGGTATCTCCGGGAACTGATGTCGAAATTAATGACTCCCTTTTTTTTTGCAATAATGATGACCAAATAGTTATCGCATGCGACAGGAAATTTAAAACGTTGCAAGAGACTTCTCTCCCCTACGCGCTCCTTGTAATCTATTATTTATTAGTGCCAAAGAATGAAAACTGTGGAAAGAAAAATTGGCACGTGAGGTCTGATGATTTTCAGTTGATGACAGCAGCGCAGCACGTTTATGCTTATTTAATCTTATTCTATAGACTTACCTATACAAGATACAATTTCATTCGTCCTTACACTGCAGGTGACTTAATCCGTGTAGAGTATTTTTCTCCTAAGGGCAATGAAATGATATTGCTCGAACAGCGTGTTACTATAAGGTTTGGAGGTTAAAAACCTTTGGAAGGTTTCCGAAGTCATATTTATCTCCACCAAAGGAAGTTGTTTTCACCTCTGTTGTATGTTCGTCACCAGCCTTACACAAAATGTTATGGAGGGGTTTCCCATCTATTTTTATTTGAGGCTTGTTCAAGGTCTGACATTGTCAAACTATCTGATAGCTTACAAGCAATGGCATGGTCCTAACCCTCAGAGCAATTTCTTTTTCTGTTCAGTCTCTATACAGAGACGCATTTTAAAGTAGGATCTACAGTTTCTTTCATTTTAAAGACGACAAACATGTATTGAGTAAGTTCACTGATTTACCATTTTCTTTGTCTACCAGCCATATTTAAAGTTCAGTGGAGGGACATGACGCACCACCCCACCATTTCTTTTACAAAACAAAATAGTCGAGTAGCCAGAACGCTAACCCTGCAATGTTTTTTCCTGTAAACTTTTTTCGCTGAAATGCATTCCTTAGGTCGAGAGAAGCAAAATTAGCTTGGTTGCTATTTCCGAGACCTTGAGCATTTTTCAATATGGCCGTCAATTTATGAGAAAAAATAGAAAAACGAGCAGAAGTCGCCCGGTAAATTTTATTGACAGCTTTTTTGAACGTGTATCCTATCAGGATAGCACAACAGTACTAGTGAATACACTTAAGCCCGTTACATATAGCAAAAAAGCCAAAATGGCCGTCAAAACATATGGCAGAAAGTAAAAACAGCTGCAAAATAAGTTCGTTTTTTGCAAAGTAAGTCTTATTAAAAACATTTCCGCCGTTTCTATTTATGTCCATTATGATAATTTGTTAGTCATGATCCTAAACTCTCAGAAACTGCTTATTTGACATTAATCAGACGGTGCCATCTCCTGAGAGTCCATTTGCCACTCCGACGAGCCCCATAGTCAAAGCTTGCTATGTTATATCTTGCAAGCTTTTTTAAAAGAAATTGTTTCATCTGGGTTACAAAACTTAGAGAAGCTTATACGCTTGACTTTATTTGCCAATTGATACGTAGGAGATATTGACAATTTTTCAAAATTCAAGATGGCCGTCAATTTGTTATGTGAATAGCGAGAGCCATACATTCAAATAAAAAAATATATATATAATGCTTCACTCCATTGTTCATCATTGCATATTTATATTTATATCCATGCAAAGTGCGATTATTTATTTCATTTTTGCAAGTTATTTTAATAAAAATGGCCTCCAAAACATAATGGAAGGGCAAAGAAACAACTGTAAAACTACAAGGCTTTTAACTGAAATAGACTTTAACTGGAACAAATATAAATACATATATTAAGTGAAAAACGATATACCTGCGTTCAAGACACAGCACACAATAAAACATGTTTTTAGGTTAAATGATACAAACAAGGAAAACCAATATGTCCGTCAATGCTGCTCTATGATCAATCTAAACTTTGATTGCGGATATCTCAGTCCTGACAACTAGTTTTCCATTCTTAATCAAAAATTAATGAAAGGTATTATCATTCTAGTATGTGTAAACTAAATCATTTTGAAATAAAAAAGGCGTCAAATCGTTTTCTTCAGGTTGGATTATTCTTATCCTTTTCTTGTAAACTTTTTAAATATTTCAACAGTTATGGGTAAAGGTATTTTTGTTGTTTAACAATGAATTTTGTTATAAATAACCGAGATCCAAGCACGGGTATACAAACCCAGAGGTTAGGGCCCATGAAGTCAGCTATTTGGACAACGTGACATAGAACTGGATATGCAAGGGTTATCCATCGACATCATGTATTTGAAATGTTGTTTTTGCCAATATATACTTACAGATAATGGAAGCTTTGAGATAGTAATGTATGCATTTTTTCTACTTGTAGGGTAGATGTAATTATCCATTGTGCATTTATTGATGACTTAGTGCTTGGGTAGTTAAGATAATGATGAGTTGTCATGTTGCCATGGTTCATTGCTCATGGGTAAGCTTTTTTTTGCAAAAATGGACCAAATACACATTGAGCAATACTCAGTGGGCATCTGCACATTTTGAGGATTGGTTTTGGAGGCCTGTAAAGGCCCAAAAAAGGTCACCCATGTTGTTAGTCCAGTGAACGGAATCATGCCATGTCTATCATGTGAACAACGTAGGCCTACATCTCTGGGCACTGGGTGTGAGAGGAGTCTGATTTGAGCTATAATGTATGGACTGTTCCCACCCCACAATCAGGAACCTGGTTGAATGCCATAACATGCCAGGCTCTGTTAGCGATATACCGCAGCCAGGGCGAGAGAGTGTCAACTCCAGACCAGGATCGCTACACCAGGTTGCATCAGCTACGGGAGCAGTTTCGCCATGTCAGTCGTACAGCACAAGAAGCACCCGGCAGGAACAACAACCGGAGCAGCAGCTCCACTGTGCGTCGACGCTTGCTGGCGGTCAACCGATGGTGGTCGTTGATGGCAACATACCAGTAACTGCTCGTCACTACATAGATCAGATCCTGCAACCTCACATAACCTCGTTAATGCAGGAGAAAACTGATATTACCTTTTCCCAACAGGACATGACCCGTTCACATTCGGGGTAGGGCATCCCAAGGGTGGATGTCCTACCCCGGCCTGTCTATTTTCCGGATATGAATCCGATTGAACACTTGTGGTACTACATATATCTTGGCCGTCCTTTGGCCAAGGCAGCAGCTGATCGAGACACTACGACAAGGCTGGAATAGGATTCCACACGACACCATCCCATCCACATTTATTGCCCGAGCATGCGCCAACAGATCGCTGCCTGCATCGAAGCAAGCGGAGATCGTACCGGCTACTGACCGTTGTGACTTTGTGTTGGGCTGGGGCCATTTTTGTTTTGAAACTATTCATGAAACTTAAGATTTTTGGTTCTGTATACCAATGCCCTAAACAAATGATTCATATGAAAATAATCCAGTTTAGAGCTTCAGAATAACAATTATGGCCTCAAAGATTTTAATGGCTGTCAGTATATAACCAAAAGATTTGTAGGATGTTTTGCTTATTGACTCTTAAAATGCAAAGTTAAAAAAGTGCACTAATAAGAAAAACCAGAAATGCTGTTATAGACTGATGAAATATTCTTACACGTGCCAACCTCAATAAAAAGAATGGGAAGTTTTAAAGCTAAATTTCATGTACATACTGAAAAAGTTATGATAAAGATATAAAATTAAAATATTAAGGTATGATCAATATAAAAACAAAAACGAAAAAAAATAATAAGGTTAATATTTTTACAAAAATTAAATTAAATTACACTCACCCCCCCCCAACCCCCGTCTCCACCAACGGACTTGGTTGGACTCCATGTTAATATAAGAGTACCGATTGCAGATTAACATTTTGGACTCCCTGTGCCCAAACCCCTGCAGAACCCCCTGTTCGCCCTTGACAAACTTTCTGTATTAAAAAGAGAACTTACGTAATGGTCAGTCCTATCAATGATCCTCTTTTATAGAGTCTTAGTATAACTGTACCTTACAAGTACACTTCGTCAATAAATAACAGGGATAGATATATTTTATTATACGCCGAATTATCAGTTAAAAACGTAATTCAACTGCTTTTTACCTTTCTTGGGCATGTTTTAGAGGTCATTTGAAATGCGGAATATTATGCACTTTAAACCCGACTCTTTGCTGTGTTACACAATTATTTATTTACAATATAATGATATTATGATATATTTTTATATTATTGACGGCCATCTTGAATTTTGAAAATTGATCAATGTTCCATATCTAGCCACTGCCAAGAAAGCCCAAATTAAATTGGCTTTTATACCCCCAAAGTGTTAAATTCTTTTAAAAAATTCAGGGAATAACATTCTAAGTATTTGACTATGGGACCCGGAGAAGTAGCAAACAGACTCTTGGGGGGTTACTGAACTGTCAGATAAGCTTATTCCAAGAGTTTCGGGTCATGACTAACAAAATATTATAATCAACATAAATATAAAAAGGGGATATGTTTTTTTATAAAAATAAATATGCAAAAAACAAACTGATTCTGCCACTTTTATCATTTTCTGCCTTATGTTTTGACGGCCATTTTGGTTTTTTGCTTAGTGGTACGCGATTAAGAGTATTCACTAGTACTGTTGTGCTTTCCTGATAGGAAACACGTTCAAAAAAGCTGTCAATAAAGTTTACCCGGCGACTTCTGGTCGTTTTTCTATTTTTCGTCATAAATTGACGGCCATATTAAAAAATGCTCAAGGTCTCGGGAATAGCAACCAAGCTAATTTTGCTTCTCTCGGCCTGAAGAATGCATTTCAGCAAAAAAAAGTTTACAGGAAAGAACATTGCAGGGTTCGACTATTGGGCCTATGGGAGTGGCGACTCGACTAAAAGCAATGTAATGCAACCTCACCCGAGTTAAGAAAGAACTTGAGAAATACCCGAAGAAACATAAATGATATACTTCACAGTCAGTGACAGTGCGCTTTCTTTCTGGTTTATGACGGAGTGTGTCCTCAACCCCAACTTTATCATGATCCCCGTTTGACTTCCTTTTTGGATTATGGACTCTCTCTAGAAAAAAGGACTCACACCATTTGAGAAACAAGCTCTTAAAATCTGATTTTCACAGAAAATGTAGGATAATTGACCTGGGTCTGCATAACCTTAAAAGAAGATAGAATCTGCCCTCCTTGCCCCCGTATCCGCAATTACATTAATATTTTCATCATGCTCGCACAGAGTTGAGGACCATCTTCCTTTTATTTTATTTATTTATTTATTTTTTTTTGATGACACCAATCCTCTTACACACAATTTTGAGAACACGCTGGGTCTATTAAACCACGCTGTGTTAACTCGACTCATTAACCCACGCACTGAGATTTACACCTATGCCATGAACATGATGGCATTATTTCTGAACGTACACGAACGTAATTACATTGTACCAGAAGTCAGCTGAATGCATGCTGACGTCAATTCTAGATCTGTCCAAATTATTTTTGCTGTTAGTTCAGTAAATGGAAGTACAAAGAACAAGCCAGAGAAATAACTGAGAAATAACCCTAGTCCTGGTGGATAGTGCACAGACGCATATATAGAAATATACTGCCTAATATTTCCAGTAGGCCTATATAAAATACCAATAGTGGGCTTCAAACTCATGATTTAAATCTATGCTTTATTATGATTATAAGATTACGATGGTGGTCGGTAACTCATTCTAAACGCAGAATTCGACAGACAACTTTATTTGCAAAAGTTGAAAAACGAAAAGCCTTTGAATCACGCTATGAGGCATGTAAGGTGAAGAAAGTTCAGTTTTAATGAGGTGGCCCCTTTAATTATCTGATTGCTGATTGCTGTTCTTTCACTGCTTTAAATGGATCTCAGAAAGTCTGGGAGCTAATTACATTTCGTGGACAAATATATACGACCTTAAATCTTCTAAAAACATAGGAGATATAACCAGGGCATTATCCTCTACTCATCTAATTATACGTGAACTAAACATTTTGTGTTCAAATACATTACTACTTTGAATCTAAATTAGCAAAAATATTCATTAGCTTGGTAGTTGGATCAAAAAAGGCCTTCGCCCAGGTTGGCCGTAAGCTAACGATGTGAAAATATTTCGGCTTGTGTTTTATAATTTTCATTTATGATACTTTGAATCTATTTCAAAAATTGGTAAGTATAAACAGTGTATTGTCTTTTACTTATTTTCTACCTCATGAATCGTGTTGCGTTCGCACAGATAATTTCACACCTACGGTATAATCTTGGTGACTGAATTCAAACAGAGAGTTCGAACAAAACTTTTCTTTGGGGAAATTAAAAAAGGCAGATAATTCGAATCACGCTGTGAGGCATATGATTAAACACATTAGGGTGAACAGAGTTGAGTTGTAATGAGTTGGCCCCTTTAATTGCTTGCTGATTACTGTTCTTTCGCTGTTTCATATGGATCTCAGAAAGACTAGGCGCTATTTACATTGAGATTGACAACAAAATTGATAAAGTCACCTATACAACAAATACCCACGTGTTACAGAAAGCATAAGTATTTAGAATATTTTTTGTGTCCTAAAAGTATAATGTGAACAGTTTGGGTATATATAAAACGGGATCAATTGTAACTAAATACACACTCTTACCGTGACCGACAGAACATTATATTGTATTATGTTACTTATTTACGGTACGAGCACATGATGCACAATACCATCTCTTTACNTTTGTTTTTTTATAAAAATAAATATGCAAAAAACAAACTGATTCTGCCACTTTTATCATTTTCTGCCTTATGTTTTGACGGCCATTTTGGTTTTTTGCTTAGTGGTACGCGATTAAGAGTATTCACTAGTACTGTTGTGCTTTCCTGATAGGAAACACGTTCAAAAAAGCTGTCAATAAAGTTTACCCGGCGACTTCTGGTCGTTTTTCTATTTTTCGTCATAAATTGACGGCCATATTAAAAAATGCTCAAGGTCTCGGGAATAGCAACCAAGCTAATTTTGCTTCTCTCGGCCTGAAGAATGCATTTCAGCAAAAAAAGTTTACAGGAAAGAACATTGCAGGGTTCGACTATTGGGCCTATGGGAGTGGCGACTCGACTACAATGCTTTATCAATTCTTTAATATGTACATTTTTGCTATGATGCATATTCCTTTATGTATATCATTTAACTTTGGGGTGATGAGACTTGAAAAACAAATAATCTAAAATAAAAACAAAAATACACCAATAATGGGAATTAAACAAACATACACAGTGAAATAACCAGAAAATTATTTTTCACCATGTGAAGCACTGTTGTGGCATAAGACATCCCTTCATAATCTCACCTCCATGAACTGAGTCAGGTTTTACTGATAACAGCTCAGTTTGATTAAAATCTAACATGAGATCTAAGTTGGCTGCCATTGTTGTTGCTGAGCTTAAAGACATATACATCTTAATGTTCACATAAAGAAAGAAATGTCATTATACTTAATGCCATACATTAAAAAAGTCTAATACTTTGCAATATCAATTAATGCTGCTTTCAAAACTTCACCTAACTGCGCATTTCTTTTACACCTCTCACAAGGATAACAATAAACTATTTAATGTGAAAATACATGTATATATGATATATATTATTATAAATTAGTGAATAAAATATATAACAATTACTCATGTTTCTTGGTTATTATTTTCCAAGTCAAGTCCAAGTTTTAGACAATTTCACGATGAAATTTTCAATTTTTTTCAAAATTGAAATCAGATAAAATTTTCCAAAATTAACTCAAGTGCAGCACCTACTATGTCATGTATATGCAATGTCTTATAGCATTAAGAAAATATAATGATTAAAAAATCTCTGCTCAACTTCCTGGTCAATGAAGGAAACTCAAAGAGAGCTAATCTGACCTCAAAGGTGAGTGAGTGAATGGAATCCTGCTCAGACTCTGACTCAATATTGGAAGCTCATAAAGAGTATGTTTAAGTCTCAAAACTCCATTAATGTCTGCAAGTAAATCTTATGCTTGGAAAACTTATCCTCAGCCTCATTCCATAATGGAAACATCAGCTTTTACTCTTCTTCCACGTTATTAGACTCTTTATAAGGTAGAAAGCTGGAGAAATGATTTTATCATGATTGCATTGTATCTTAACAGCTTATTTGTAAGGGTATGACTATAAGAATAACTGTCATCTAATATATTCTGTTAAATAATGAAGATGTAGACTTTGTTGTCAAGTCTGATTCTGAACGTCTTGCAGCTGCTGATCAAGTTGCCGCTGCCTCATTTCATTCTGACGCAGCCTTGCTTGTAAATCCACCATTCTGAAAGACAAAAATAGATTTTAATTTTAATTTATCAAATGCAAATCACTGAGCAGAATCCACTGCCAGATCTTCTAATAGGAGATACAAATCTTTTTTTTTCTTTTTTTGAAGAAATATGGGTTAAAAATAGAAATGGTCCATTTAACATTTTGTTCCACATTGGTAACACTAGTAAAAAAAAAGAAAAAAAGGGAGCACTGGCATAATGTCAAATAGTCAGTTTCAGCCACACTTACCCCTGCTCAGGGCTGAGATTCTGCTCCCATCTTCCACCATGTGACGTCATGGACATTTTTTGCTGGTGTAACTTGTCCAGTAAAGACACTGGTGAAGCTGCGTCCCCTGAAATATGAGAGAACACCATGGATAGGGATGCTGAAGTACAATGGTGCAGCAACTTACTCTTTCATTGACTTCTCAGTGTCAGAAAGTGTGAAACCACTTATCATTTACCTGATGATATTAGGAACAACATTTATTGTGACACAATGACTAAACCAATTTAGATAGGTTCAATGATTAATAGAGGAACATAAGACAACTAAAAATCCTAATTGTTAAAAAATTCAATTTGAAGAAGATAACTTAACAAGTAATACTAGTACTTTCACTACTAATTTTTTTCTACCTTGTTCTCCATGTCTGTCCTCCACAGCATCAAATGCTTTTGAAAGGTCTCTCTTGGGAGGACTTTCCCTAAGAGGACTTGTGCTAGTGGAGACCATCTTAGGTGGACTGGCTGGATCGTACATCTTGTTCACATGTTTCAGCATGCCTTGGAATGTGTCAAGATCAGTCTCAGAGTCTGAAGCTGCGGTTTGAACACCACTGATATTTGAGCGTGAAGATGGACGGGGTATCCTACTCCTCTGACCTCCTGACTTGTAACCACTGCCACCAGGATTACTAGGAAGCGCTGAGAATGTAGCCTCAAAGAAAGAGTCATCTGCACTGGTGTGATTCAAAGGAAGGCTGTCATTTGCTGATTGGTCCTTGAGACTACGCTCTGAAAAGCTGCGCTTTAGAGTGCCAGTCCTTTTTCTAGCTGACCTTGAATCAACACTTGGACCTAATGATGGAAGCATGTGAGGCAATCCAGATGCTAGGGAGGATGCCCTGTGGTGACCTTGACCTTGGTGGTAAGGGTCAAGGTCAGTTGCCCTTATACCAAAGGTTGCCCTCTCATAGCCTGAGATTCTTGCTTGTAACCTTGCAATCTCTGCATCCTGAAAATATCAGACCACAACAGTGAAACTAGTTTAACAATTGAGTTGAAACACGGTACAGGTAAAATTTTTGAATCAAATATTAATGCAAAAAAAAAACAAGCTTTGGAGCGCACAGGATTTAGTTATTATTTTCCACTTGAGAATTGAAAGAATGATTCTGAACTAGAGGNCTGATATATATATATATATATATATATATATATATATATATATTTTCAATAATGTTTATCTATGGAATTGAGGAGAGGCATAAACACAAAATGAAGGTCAAATATTAACTGTAAGCAACTGGTTAGGGATCATATTTTGTGACCAAATTTAAGGTTGCACACTAGGCCACGACATCATTTTATTTAAAATGATAGACTGTAGTAATGGTTTGCATGAATGCACACCGCCAGGACATGTTCTTGTACAGAAGAGCCTACACCAGTACCTCTACATAGCAGATGTACTGTGCAGCATATAGTCATTTGTGTGCAGCATATAGTCAGCACAGTCATTTGTGTGCAGCATATAGTCATTTGTGTTATTGTCCAAATAACACTAGTCTTTTAATAATTTCATTCATTTATTTACTATTCAGTAAAGGTTGACTCATAAAAATGACTTGTGAATACCAATGTTTACAATACTGATTTACTTTTTAAAATATCATATAACATACTTATTTCTTTTATTACATCATTGCATATTTATATTTCACAAGTATTAACTGTACTGTAACATTTTGCCAGTAAACCCCTTCAGCATTCCAGAGTATTCTAAATGTATGAAACTCCCTACTTAGCTATCCGATTTACGGACCAGCTTACTAGTCCAATGGGTTTTTTTTAAATTCATAAAGACATTCTCTGACAGGTTACATAGTGGAAGAACTCGGTCTATATAATGACACATAAATATGCTATTGTGAGGAATCACAAATAAAAGTTCTTTGTACAGTCAACTCTCTTCTTCCTGTTTCATTTAGTCTTAAGCCCAGGTGCGAACTGTGAAACCTCTTTCATATCTGCTACATTCATAAGTGACTACATGACAAACACAACAATACAGCATTATATCTGCAACGCTGACCAACAACAATACAAAAATATTCATTTACTTACAATAAACCATTGGAAATTATATAGATGACAAATATATCAAAATGCACCAATGGTTAAAAAGCTGCACAACCATAAAATGCCAATGTCACTACACAGACCAACGAGTCCCTCAGAGTTACATTAGCCATATAATTATATTCTCGTGTACACGTTTATTTACATCATATTGAGTATCAAAATCAGTACAAAAATGTGGAATTTGTATATATCATAAAATAAATTAAAGAATTGTACAATTGGCAGGTTCTACAATGCTAAAAGGGACTTAACTGTCATTTGGGTTTGATTAGATATTCTTTCAATGCTTTATCAATTCTTTAATATGTACATTTTTGCTATGATGCGCATTCCTCTATGTATATCATTTAACTTTGGGGTGATGACATTGGAAAAACAAATGATCTAAAATACAAACAAAAATACATCAATAATGGGAATTAAATGAACATATACAGTGAAACAACCAAAAAATTATTTTTAACCATGTGAAGCACTGTTGTGGCATAAGACATCCCTTCATAATCTCACTTCCATGAACTGAGCCAGGTTTTACTGTTAACAGCTCAGTTTGATTAAAATCTAACATGAGATCTAAGTTGGCTGCCATTGTTGTTGCTGAGCTTAAAGACATATACATCTTAATGTTCACATAAAGAAAGAAATGCCATTATACTTAACGCCATACATTAAAAAAATCTAATACTTTGCAATATCAATTAATGCTGCTTTCAAAACTTCACCTAGCTGCGCGTTTCTTTTACACCTCTCACATGGATAACAATAAACTATTTAATGTGAAAATACATGTATATATGATAAATATTATTATAAATTAGTGAATAAAATATATAACAATTACTCGTTTCTTGGTTATTATATTTTCCAAGTAAAGTCCAAGTTTTAGACAATTTCATGATGAAGTTTTCAATTTTTTTCAAAATTGAAATAATAAAATTACTCAAAATTCACTCAAGTACAGCACCTACTATGTCATGTATATGCAATGTCTTATAGCATTAAGAAAATATAACAATTACAAAATCGCTGCTCAACCCAGCTGTCAATGAAGGTAACTCAAAGAGAGCTCAAAGGGGAGTGAGTGAATGGAAACCTGTCAGACCCAGACTCAATATTGGAAGCTCATGGAAAGTATGTTTAAGTCTCAGCCTCATTCCATAATGGAAATATCAGCTTTTACTCTTCTTCCACATTATCAGACTTTTATAAGGTAGAAAGCTAGAGAAGTGATTTTATCATGATTGCATTGTATCTTTTCAGCTTATTTGTAAGGATATGACTATTAGAATAACTGTCATCTAATATATTCTGTTAAATAATGAAGATGTAGACTTTGTTATCAAGTCTGATTCTGAACGTCTTGCAGCTGCTGATCAAGTTGTCGCTGCCTCATTTCATTCTGATGCAGCCTTGCTTGTAAATCCACCATTCTGAAAGACAAAAATAGATATTAATTTTAATTTATCAAATGCAAATCACTGAGCAGAATCCACTGCCAGATCTTCTAATAGGAGATACAAATCTTTTTTTTTCTTCTTCTTTTGAAGAAAAATGGGTTAAAAATAGAAATGGTCCATTTAACATTTTGTTCCACAATATTCGGTAACACTAGTAAAAAAAAAAGGGAGCACTGGCATAATGTCAAATAGTCAGTTTCAGCCACACTTACCCCTGCTCAGGGCTGAGATTCTGCTCCCATCTCCCACCATGTGACGTCATGGACATTTTTTGCTTGTGTAACTTGTCCAGTAAAGACACTGGTGAAGGTGCGTCCCCTGAAATATGAGAGAGCACCATGGATAGGGATGCTGAAGTACAATGGTGCAGCAACTTACTCTTTCATTGCCTTCTCAGTGTCAGAAAGTGTGAAACCACTTATCATTTACCTGATGATATTAGGAACAACATTTATTGTGACACAATGACTAAACCGAATAAGATAGATTCAATAATAAAAAGAGGAACAAAAGAAAATTAAAAATCCTAATTGTTAAAAAATTCAATTTGAAAAAAATTACTTAACAAATTAAACTAGTGCTTTCACTACTCATTTTTTGTACCTTGTTCTCCATGTCTGTCCTCCACAGCATCAAATGCTTTTGAGAGGTCTCTCTTGGGAGGACTTTCCCTAAGAGGACTTGTGCTAGTGGAGACCATCTTAGGTGGACTGGCTGGATCGTACATCTTGTTCACATGTTTCAGCATGCCTTGGAATGTGTCAAGATCAGTCTCAGAGTCTGAAGCTGCCGTTTGAACACCACTGATATTTGAGCGTGATGATGGACGGGGTATCCTACTCCTCTGACCTCCTGACTTAAAACCACTGCCACCAGGATTACTAGGAAGCGCTGAGAATGTAGCCTCAAAGAAAGAGTCATCTGCACTGGTGTGCTTCAAAGGAAGGCTGTCATTTGCTGATTGATCCTTGAGACTACGCTCTGAAAAGCTGCGCTTTAGAGTGCCAGTCCTTTTTCTAGCTGACCTTGAATCAACACTTGGTCCTAATGATGGAAGCATGTGAGGCAAGCCAGATGCTAGGGAGGATGCCCTGTGGTGACCTTGACCTTGGTGGTAAGGGTCAAGGTCAGTTGCCCTTATACCAAAGGTTGCCCTCTCATAGCCTGAGATTCTTGCTTGTAACCTTGCAATCTCTGCATCCTGAAAATATCAGACCACAACAGTGAAACTAGTTTAACAATTGAGTTGAAACACGGTACAGGTAAAAATTTTGAATCTAATATTAATGCCAAAAAAACAAGCTTTGGAGGGCACAGGATTTAGTTATTATTTTCCACTTGAGAATTGACATGAATGATTCTGAAATATCATGTAGTATCAGAACAATGTGGCTATGACCTAAGACAAATCACACTGAGCAGCAATGTTGGGGAAAAAATTCAGAATGGCTGTCAAGTTAAGAGATTTACTTACTTTAATTACCACAGATTCATTGGCAGCATCTATTGCATCTTTCTTGGAGTGCAACTCCATTTTCACTCCCTCCACATCTCTCTGGGTCTCCTGTAGATGGTGCTGCAGTGCTCTTTCCTTCTCCTCAAACTCCTTCACCTTCAACCTGTATTTGGCAGCATGCTCTTCCTGTTGGGCTAAAGCTTCAGCATGCGCTTCACGCAAATGGTTCATCTAATATAGAGAAAAGTTGTACAAGGCATAAAGATTGGAATGGAGATGTCTTATTATGTGGGGCAAAAAAAAATAACAGGATAATATTTTTACAGCAGCAAAAACAACATGCTTTATACTTGAATGCAACAGCTGAAGAAAAATGCATAACTTTAAAGAATGTTTGTTGTTAATAACTTAATAATGTGCATTATTAGAAAACAAGCACGGAAAAAAATTCCTGGTACACATGTATCTCACCTCCTCTTGATGTTGTTCCTGTAGTAGCTCCACCTCGTGTTTCAATCGTCTGACTTCTGCAGTAAGTTTTGTGTCAGCCTGGGCCTCCCTGGCGTGGGATGCACCCAGTTCCTCAGCCAGACGAGCAATCTCTGTGTCTTTATTCTACATGTAACATAATTCATCAAAATCAGTTTAATTACATCTTGGTTATCTTACTTGATCTCATTAACAAATGGGTTCTATTTACTATATTGTTATAATGTAACATTAAAAAATATCAGCCCCCAGCCAAGATGTATGAAAAATTTCCCTCTATTTGTGCACCCTGAATAAAACTGCATGCCAGCAATAACACAGCAACTACTACTGTAACATAAAAATTTAATAAACACTTAGAAAGTTCCACAGGGTACAGTAAATGTCTACCTGTGCCATGGCAATAGTTTCATCCAGTTCCCTTGCCAACCTGTCTTGTTCCCTGTGACTCTCTGCAAGGTCACTCTTTGCCTCAGCTACCTCTACATACTGGTGCTGGAGTTGTTCTCTGTGAATTATAAGACAGTGGGTGATAAACAGGGACAGTAAATAGTCAATATAAGTTATGAATCACAATATTCTATGAATAATAGGTGAATCAAAGCAGCGAATTTGATTTTTGTTGTTGTTTTTTTTTAATTCAACGAGGACTTTTCAATTCAAAAACAAAGAAAAAGCATCAATTCTAATAGCTCAATATTCATCTCTCTCAATAAAAATAAAAATACCTAGCAAGCCTGAGCTCTTGTGATGTCTCCTGATTTTCTTCTTTCAATTCTTCAATTCTCTGCTTCTGTTTCTCAATATGCTATAGAAAAAAAAAGGACAAGTTTGATACTAAATTACTCCATTAATCTATAAATGTGCAGGGGTTGTTGATACACATATCATAACCTAACATATATGTTTCATATCATAAACTTAAGATTTATGTCAAAAAGAAAGAAAGAAAACTATAAAGCCTTGTTTTAATATTTTGTTTGCCTTATAAAAAGTGATATTTTTGCTTTTTTATTCCCTTATTTACAGTGTTTTTTCAAGAACCAAAATGAATAAGTATGATTCACATTAAATACCTTTTATTTTACTATTTCCATTTCTGAACATTCTTAAAATGAAATTTAAGGTAAACAAATCAATCTCACAACAATTCTACTCAATCTCTTCCAATCTCTCAAGTTCACTATCCCCCATAACATCAGAATAACATACCCTCTCCATTTCTTGTATCTTGGCAGCCTTGTTCTCAATGTCTGCCTTCAGTTTCCTGGCTTGCTGTTGTGCCTGCTGAAGCTGGAGATCTTTCTCATGGACATCCTGCTGTAGAGAGCTACACCTAGCATCCAGGTCTGACAGCTGAAGGGGAGGAGATCACAGGTATGAGCTACACTGGTTTTTCTATATATCTATATTTTTTAATCAGTTCTATGGACACTTTATATGTTATCTTATTTGTTGTTTGCTATCATTTCATTTTAATTATGTCTTTTGGCTCATTAAGCAAATCAAAACAATCAACATGTACATCTTGGCTGAGAATATTTTTAAAAAAATACTGTTTTCACAAAACCCACACTTACTTGTTTAGCTCTTTGCTGAGTTTCATACTGTGATTTCTTTAAAGCCCCCTCCAATCTTATCAGTCTTTGCTCAGTGTCCGTCTTGTGTTCTCTTATGGTCATATCCAGCTGGGTGACATGAGCTGCTCGTTGCGCCAACTCCTGTTGTCGTTCTTGCAGCAAACTGTCCAGCTCTTCAACCGTCTTGTTGCGTTCTTGGAGATCAGTCTGACTTTTTCTGGACATGATGAAGATTGAATGAGAGCAAAATTGGTGAAAATAATTCCCATGAGTATGAGAGGTCTATTTTAAATCAACACAATGAAGTTGCAGAAAGGTAAAAATCTCATTTATGATGAAAACAAGGTGTTGACTACCACCCTCTGTTAACTTGAAACATAAGGATACAATTACACAATTTATACAAGTATATCTGCTTTGAAATCTAGAAAAAAAGTGGATTTTTCATAATATACATTCTTCAGAGTAAAGAGCACTAAACTACATACTTCAGGGTCTCTGACATATCTCTCATAGTTTCTTCTTTATTCCTTAGGTCTGTCTTGCTCTTCTTAAGTAGGTGTTGGAGGTCAGAAAGTTGTGCCAGAGTTTGATGGAGATCTTCCTGTTATAAATAAGCAAGAAACAGGAGAACATGAAACTTGAACAATAATATATAATCATATGTGATGTTGCTGAGCAGCATTTGCTGACAAGACTTCACCATTATACACATTAAGCATGTTAAACCTTGTATTTGTATTTGGGGAAATAATATTACCCCAACTGTAATATGAAGCCAATAAATAGGACAATATCCTGATATCAAGAAAATAAGATTTAACTGTCCAAACCTGAGCTTTCCTGAGTTCAGAGTCAAAGTCATGGGCCAACCGTGTCTGTGCCTTTAAATCTTCCTCTGTTTGGTGTAACTGCTCTTCCATTGAAGAAACTTAAACATTTAAATCAACATACAATTATCATATATGCCTGGAAGGATTTTTAAAAGAATAAAAGGTCAACATTTTAGTTATAAACATTATATTGACTGAAAAAATCATCTGCCTTCATATGTTTTAATGCAGTGCATATGTGCATCACCTGCTACACACACTTCACACATTATTTTTAATCAAGCTCTTTATTACTTCTGCTAAAATTGAACTTTGAACTCTCTATGCTCAACTTCTTCTCAGAATAACTGAAAACCTTTATCACAATTTGTACATTTTTTAAAATCAACACACCTCTCTGTGACTTCTGCTGTAATTGACCTCCGACCTCCCTAAGCTCCGCCTCCAAACTGGATATCCTTGACGCCCTGTTGTCATTTTCTTTGCTCTCTTGGTGGAGCTGTCTCTCCAAGTCACTGACGTCATCAGTCAGCCGAGACTTCTCCTGCTGGAGCTCTCTGAAAAATATGATTAATAATGGTGTTATACATGATGCTAGTATTTTTTTTTCATTCCCAGTTTTAAAACTATTTCCTATTTACTTAGTTCAATAGCTAGGTCACTGGACATATATATATATATATATATATATATATATATATATATATATATATATATATATATATATATATATATATATATATATAATAAAAAGAAAAAAAGAACAGCAACTTAATGATATGTTAACACCACTGGGATGGGATGGGATGTGCTACTTTATATAAATGCTTAACGCTCTATATATTGTAATTAAAGTACTCAAAGTTAACTCATCTTTTGAGATACAAAGTGTAGATAACCCTCCCTGTTGACAAGTGTATCTGAGGCTGGCCTCTTTAGGATATTATAAAACTTTGACACGATAAAAATCTTGAGAGCTTAAAATTTACAAATTCAAAACTGATACCCACCCATTTTGCTACTGCTTTTCAAATCTTATTTACCTAGCAACTTTCAAAAAAATTGTACCAATTACCGTACATTGAGAAAATAACAAAAGGGACTAACTTGACCATGTCTGTGAGATCCTTGACCTCCCTGGCCCTCTCCTCCAGATCCAGGCATGCCTGGTGGAGCTTTCTCTCCATGCTCTGGACCTCCTGGACAATGGATGACCGCTCTCTGTGGAGATCCTGCTCCAGTCTTGACAGCTATAATAAATATACAGGGATGATAAGAGATATCTTTATAATGTTATATACGAATGAATGTCATATTATAATTTTCTGAGTTTGCAAGGGGGTCAAATACTAAAAGGCAGATGAGTCTAAAGTAGGGTACCTGCATCTCTAGCTGTGCCTGACTGTCCTCCAGCTCTCCTATCCTACCACTACTGTCCTGTAGCATCTGTTGTCTCTCCTCCAGGGCCCGCACTACCTCTGACAGCTGGTTCTCTTTGCTTTCTGCCTCCTTCTTGGCTTGTTTTAATGACTTTTCCATTTTTGTAACCTGTCAGATAAAAGTAAAAGTTATGTTAACCATTAATTGCACAAAAAATTGCCAAAGATGTCTGAACATAAAGTTATCATATTCAGTTTATGAATTTGATGCCCAGAAATTCAGTGCATTTATATAATATTTTGCACAGTTGTAAGTTTTTAAATTACAAAGATCACCAACTTCAAATTATTGGTGAGCAACATTACTTTCCTAATGAATATATTTATAAATATTCAGTCACAGTCTATTTAATAAAATGAAATAGGTCAATATGTTCTATTTTCTATTTATGACCATACCTCCTGCTCCTTCTGTTTCAGTGCCCTCTCATACTTGTCTCTTGTCTCCTCTTGCTGTGAGATACACCCTGCCAGCTCCTCTTGACATGTGACCAGGGCAGTCTCTAGCTGCTTCACCTGATTGGTTCCCTGCTGCGTCTGTGACTCCAAGCTTCTCAACGTCTGCTCATGCTCCCTAGTTGTGCCTTGGAGTTCCTGGAAATAAAGATAAAATGGTCACATTTGAATTACTTAAACATCATTTTCAAGGAAACAAATCCTTCTGATGGATGGATTCTTGACTGGATGATAAAAGGCTATTTTATATCTAAGTAAGAAATCTATTCCATTTGAGGCCTTATGTCAATTATATAATTTTCAACAAGTAATTGCATCTGATGCAATGGAAATAATCAAAATGTCTGTCTGTTATTGGTTAGAGTATTGATTTTGCTACTAAATATCTAGTCCAGCTGATCTTTAACAAATTTTTAAAAATTTGCCTAGATTATTGACTTTTTTAATGTGCTAGGCCACAGCCTTTGGTAGTCATAACTTTCAGAATCAGTATAACATTTTCAACATACTGAATCTCACAACTACCACAATCCTGACCCTCACCTGTCTGGTTTCCCTCAGCAGCTGCTCCACTTGCTCCAGCCTGGTGGCCTTGGTGGTCAGATCCTGCCTGGCATGACTCAACTCCCTCTGTAGTTTCTCTATCTGAGACACTTTATCCTCTTCTTTCTCCTGGAAGACTTCGATCTGCTTCTCATACTCTGCGCACTGCTCAGAGTGAAGCTGTTTCATTTTGGTTAGCACCCCACTGGTTTGCTTGGCTTCCTTACACTGTTTGTCCAACTCTGCTTGACAGTGTTTCAGCTGGAGGGAGGTTTCTTGCAGCTGGTTTTCCACCTCTCGCAGGCGGGATATGTGGTTGGTGAACTCAGAGACTTTGCCATCCAGCTGGCCTTCTAACGCTGAGATCTGTGTGGATTTCTTCTTAACCTGTTTAATTGACATAAAGCATGCACATTTGCGTATTTAATCCAGTGCCATCTTTCCAGGACTTATTTTCACATTTATGTATCCATATCATATGATAGATATAATAGCTTATACACTGTAG
This sequence comes from Lingula anatina, assembly GCF_001039355.2. Next base: position 827,407 of record NW_019775635.1, on the reverse strand, counting down.
TATCATGAGCACACTTTACCTCTCTCTCCAAGTTGGCCACCTCAGTTCTCCTGTCACTCAGCTCCTTCTGCATGTCTGCCACCTGTGTATTGGTTTGATTCATCCTGGTTTCTATAGCACCACATTCGCTCTCCTTGTCACTCAGCCTCTCTTCCAAGACCAGAAGCTGGGCCGCCATCTTGGATCGCTCATGCTCTAGCTTACTAATGATAGCCTCCAGCTCCTGAGATTTTCTGTCACCTGCAGAAGAAAATTACATGTTCAATTAGAAATGTCATTGGTTTGAAATGATACAAAAGAAGGTGATGTTAGTATGCTAACACAAACTTGAACAAATGAAAAAAACACACATATTGCAGTTTATTTCCTTAGGTTTTCAAAAACAATACAATTTATAGAAAACAATCAAATTCAGACAGAGATTGGGCAGAAAATTCTCCAGTTTTTGCCATAAATAATGTCATGTACATGATATGTGAAATGAACAAAATTCAGGTAAGTTTTCACTGTAACAGTTTTAAACCATGGGCATCAGTTTTAATACTGAAAAATATAATGAAATTCAGCTTTAAAATTTTTACAAATAGATGCAAAATCTCTAAGCTAATAAAAAGATGCCTTAATTCAACATTGAGACTGCTGCACTCAAGGCAGTTCTCCCTTAATACCAGTTACCTATTTTACTTCGCTCCACTATGGTAGATAGCTCATTTCTGAGGCTGTCCATACGTGAAGGAGAGCGGTCATCCTGGTCAGCAGCTGACCGCATGGACTGTATGTTACCCTGGAGCTTCTGTATCTCTGCATCTTTCAGTGCTAACTTCATTCTGGGAGAGGAGACATTATGGATGATAAACGCATTGTCATATAATACAAATTGATAAAGTTCATTTCACTTTAAAATGGAAAAAATCAGGATTGTTAGGTAGCTGAAGAGGAGTAAGCTCAAAAATTAGAAAGATTGATACAAAATTATAAAATTCTGCTGAACTCAAACTTGAAAATCATAGCAAGGAATATACATATCTATACATATTGATTATTACCTTGAAACTTCTACAAATGATTAAACGCCTTACCAGGCATTATTAACATCCCGCTTACCTAAGATCTGCTATGACTGCCCTAGCACTTCCTACACCAGGGGATGTTGGTCTCTCAAAGTCCAACTGATCATCAAAGCTAGCATCTACTTGGTTGTCAGGAGCTCTGCCCATGGGTGATTTGCTGCGTAGCTTGCTTGTACTGCTGACTCCACTATCACTGGCTACACTGCCATACTACAACAAGGAATATAACATAATGACTAAAATCAATAGCTTCATATCAAGACAAAATGCCTTTCACTTTAAGATAAACAGGAAAATATGTTTGAAAGGTATTTTTGTTCGTTTTTAATTTTATTATCCTCAGACTGGGTCAAGATAACTGGTATTTTTTCACCTGAGTGCATATAAAGCTAATTTAACAATACAGTCATCATTACAGTGATGAATGCACAACATTACAACCATACTACTGAAATCTGAATGATTTCCTTTCCTTTTTCATGTTAACTCACCAATCCATTTCCTCTTGCTCGTTCCTGGAAATGACGGGCAAGTTTTTCTAACTGCGTTAACTGCTGTCTGCTCTCCTCAATCTCTTCCTGACATAAGTCTAGATGGCGCTGCTGCTGGTCCACTTTGGCCCTGAGCTCAGCATTTTCTCGTCTCACTGCTTCTGCAGCATGCACCTCTCCCTCCATCCTCCCTATAAAATATTCCATTGTTGCTGTCATGCACCATATCAAATGTAATACCCCCATGAAAAAAAAAGGGCATCCTAAATGACTCTTTTTCTTATTTTACATTACTTATAGAGAAGATTTTTCACAACACAAGAGACAAGTATAATGGATAGAATGGTCAAACTATAAAAGACAATTGTAATTCTTGCATTTCAAATAAACTGGCCATCTACCAGGCATGTCATACAGAAATTCTTTCCATTAGTGAATCAGCACCATGTTAGTACAGGGTAGATAAAAACGCAAGTCCAAAGCTGATACTTCAATATGGAAATTTACTCAAATCTAGGGCTTGATATAAAAAAATGACATGCTCGGTCTAGGTGTAAATAAAACAAAGAAAAGTACATCCCCAACATATCTCTGATATACAGAGAGAAAACTTTCAATGAAAAGTAACAAGTGCTTCAAATAAATTACCTATCCTCTGAGTTTGCCTGGCTAGCTGTGCCCTCAGTTCAGTGTTTTGCTGTTCTGTGTCTGTCCTTGTCTCTCTGTCAACTGTCAAGTCATCCTGGAACCTTCTGGAAAATAATATCAAATACAAATACAATATTGAATAGCATGCAATAAATCATATTTAGTAAATTTAAAATCTTAAAACACATAAAATGTATCTTATATATCTGAAATATGTTTCCTTTTTTTTCTGATATCTTTAAATTAGTTATTTAGGAAGTTAATCACATCTATTTCCATAAGGAAGACAGCTGAAAATTTAGCTATCACAACATTAAAAAAAGTATCAATCTTCATAAATACAGCTACACATTTTACAACAATAACTTCTTAAAATCAAGAAACTTTTGAAAGTATTATGACAAATAAACAATCAGATTTTTTTTGAAAGTGAGAAGGATTCATGTGAAAAATAACACTTTTTCATATAATAAAAGGGATAAAATCTTGAACAAAAAAAAAAAAAAAGAAGAAAATGATGGAACAACTGAGATGTTTGAGTTGTCATCAATAAACCACACTAAAATCTAAGAACATGACATAAAAATATGAAATTTCACAATACAGTTTACCGTCATGATTTTTTCCTCTTACAGTATTTACACTCTTCTATGCCTGGCAGTATTTGGCAGTTTACTTACTTGATTTCTTCCTCCATGTCTGCCACTCGTTCTCTCAGTTTAGTGCACTCTGAAAGTAGTTGCTCTCTCTCCCTATCAGCATGGTGTAAATTGTCCTTAAGTCCATCTTCACTTTCTTGATACTGAAGTAATTTCCATGCAAAATCAACTTTACATTTATGCATCTTTCACAATTTTTATTGATCCTTAGAATTCCATAAAGTGAACTTTAATCTAGTACAGTTTTAATCATCATGGTATTGATAACACTAGAACTCATCCACTGCTCCTTCCTTATCACATGTTTTAAGTGGTTCTTACTTTTAAATATCAGTTCTTTTTGAGACTTAAAGATGTGAAATTAAATGGTAGAAGTGAAGAATGAAATGCATAGCATTCAATTCTTTTTTAAACTTTTCCTTTACCTTTTTTATTTTGTCTTTGGTTTTCTTTTGATAATCTTCCATGCTTTCTTGAAGTTCTTCTATTGTCTTTAAAGCTTCATCCCTCTGTGCTTCAACCCTGATCAAGCAAATAAAATTGAAGATAATATTCAGTATGTTCTCAAAGTAAAACAAAGTACATTTCACTACCAGGTTTTGCGCTGGGTAGCACTTAAAGGTCAAAAACAGTGACTCCTTGAAAATGATGATAATGATAATAACAGCTTCTTAACAAACTTGCCTTTTCCGTACTCTCTTTTCTTCTGTCGCCTCCACTGATACCTCGGTTAGTTGCTTTTGGACACTCTTCAGTTCAATTTTGGCTTCATGCAACTGCATCTCAAACTGCTCACAGCGGGACTCAGCATCCCTGAAATAAGCAACAATCCCTATGTCTCACATCTCTGACATCTTTATTAAGCAGATATTCTACCTTTTAGCTAGAGCTTTTAAAAAATATGTTTTATAATTATGTATTTCTGCAATAAGTGTTTATCTGAGAACAAAAGTATTAACATCTATTTATATTTAATGTGATCTTCCTTGAAAGACAAAAGTCTTACCTTTTTCATTATCTTTGTATCAAGTACAGAAATAAAAAGATCATAACTTGTGTTATCAGAGAAATATTTTGCATATTAAGATAACAAATATACAATTCATACCGAAGAGCTTTTTCTTGAGACTCTATCTCTCCATCCTGACATCTTAGCCTCTCCTCCAGATCTGAGATATAATCTTTGTTTTCATCTAGCTGAGACAAGTGATTTTTAACCTGATGTGAAAAGCAAAGTAATTCTGTTATTATCTTTCTGCATCAATTTTAATGAAAGGCAAAGTAGGTCTTACACTATCTTTTTATAAAATTTTCATAGTACACAATAATAATAACAATAAAAACACATATACACACAAATATACATCTTACTAATACTTATGAAGAGATTTTAAATCAATTTGTGTAAAAATTATTGCAAAATATTAGTTGGGAGGAGGAGGGGGTATGTGGTCAATTTACACGATTCAAGAAATTGTTGCATGAAGCAAAATCTTTTTTAAATTGTTGGTATCCCAAGAGAATTCTCCACCCTCATCATAAACTTACCTTTGTATTGGTTTGGTGCAACTCATACCCAGCATTTTCTAGCTCACTTAGGAGTTTATGATTTTGTGCGACCAGCTGAGAATTTTCCTCCCTGAGTAACTGCAACTTTTTTCTCAGGGTTTCATTCTCATACTCTGACACAACACTGGATGTACTGGAAGGGGGTTTCCTTGGTTCTACAGTTTTCTAAAAATAATAATAATAATAATAATAATAATAATATTAATAATAATAATAATAATAACAACAACACTAACAACAACAACAACAACAACAATAAAGGAATTGGAAAAACAAGGCATAAGTGCCAATATCATCATTGAAGCTTAGGTTGAGCACTGGGAGAATAACAAATATGCTGTCAAAGTATTAATGCCACAGTATCTGCCAGTATGTGGATGTATGTCAAAATCCACTACAGATTTTTTACTTAAACCATGAAAACCAATTTATTATACTTTTTTTTTTGTAACTGTATACACTAATTTACAAATCATTTTTCCGTCTTCATTGTCTTTCTCTATTGCATTTTTTTTTAAATGACTAACACCACATCAATATACAATTCTTTTAAATAATGATGGTGATATTGATATAACCATAAATCTTTCAGATCAGATACTGAAACCATATTTAAAGTCCAACACATGACAGTCTTACTTTAGGGGTGCTGTAACTTGGTGTATTCTTCTTGAAATCACTGTAGGAAGAACCAAGAGGAATACTGCTTCCAGATCTGTAACTTCTATGACCTCCTGCATCAGAGCCCTCTGGTGTCAGATCTTCCATCCTCAGGGGTGGGGGTGGCCTGTCTTGATCCTGTGATACCCTTTTTCGACCCCTAGTGTCATTGCTGAGCTGGTAGCTGTATGAGAAAATCAAAATATTTTTCTTATCATACTTGTGAAATCAAAATGTTTCTTTATGCTCTAAATGCTAAGGCCAATGGCATCACCAAGAGAACCATACTCTCGCTAAAAAGCAAATTATTGAGTGATATTTCACAGGATTTGGAGAGTGGTGTCAGAAATAATGGTTATCTAGCTAGTTATGTAATAATACCAGTATATACATGTAAAGAATAACAAATTTTACAACTTTACCTTCCTTGACTACCCCCACGTGATGAGCTAATGTCTATAGAGTTAAGGCTGTGAAGACTTCTTTCTGTCTGCTGTAGTCGTTTTCTCAGCTGCTGAACATTCTTCAAGAGTAATTCCTCTTCTGAAGCATCTCCTGACATCATGAAGAGGTTATTATTTCTTCAAACTGAAAAAAAAAGCAATATATGTCTGCAATAAATTTGATATAAACAACATGTAATGTTTGGTACTTAAATATAACATCACATAATGTTTGGTACTTTCAATTAAGTAAGTTAAATTTTATATATATAATTGTTATTTTGTTACGTCCATCAGTTGTCTGATAATAATCATTGTACATGTGGACATATATTCAAATCGCTATTATATGTACTCTCCATAATTTAAATTACATCTAAAAGTGACAGCAAGAAAAATGAAATTTGATGTTACCCAATAATGACATCAATAACTAAACCCTTAAAAAACATTTTACAACAATAAAGTACTAAGTCTTCGCACGGCAGACCGATAGCGATTATTAAAACTGTATCTCTGTCGTGTTTCTTTAAATCAAGATCAGAATAAGTAACTTTGTAACCCAGCGCCAAAGAGAGACTGGGCTAACTGGGCTACGTCAAACATCAATGATACGACCTTTGTCTTCGCGTACCTGACAACAAGTTACAGTGTACAAAACCAAAATACCTTTGCGTAGTAAGATGGTTCTCTTTCAATTCTATGTAAAAGAATAGACAGATATATTAATCATTTGCTTTTTCCAGGACATAACTCACTTTGCAAACCTTGTAAATGTCACTCTACCCAGCGAGCTTGTTTTCGTTTTCCACCATTTTGCAGATGAAAACCGCCGCGGGCCTCTGATTGGTTGGACATATCTAGGTCACCGTTTCCGTTTTACAATATTAATTTCTGCACTCTATATGTTGTTATCTGACCCACACACACACTAAAATGTGTATATAAAGAATAGAAAATATTAATTAAGAATATTTAACCTACTTTAAATGGAAATATGTACTTAACTGGTAAAAATATTTACAAAATTCTAAGTGTCTCGATATCAATGATCTGCGCATGAGTGATAGAAACTTCCTTTTTACCTGAAACGTCAGCCCCCAGCCGAAGCTACCTGGGCTAATCGCCTTTGAAGGCTTATAGCACCAAAATGGTAAGCTTTATGCCACATATTTTTGTCAATAATAAAGAAATAACCTTTGTCCTATCGATTGAGATAAAAATTCAGTTTGGATGAATTTGTTTTCCCGTGATATTAATTGATTCAAAATTATGACCTGTCTGTAAAATGTATAATCATGGCCGAATATACCAGCGTGGAAAATGAGTTGGGCGTACCGGTGGTGTTTATGTGAGTTATGTTTGAATTGATTTACCATGAAGAGCTAGCGTGAGCTTTTGGTCCTCATGTCCTTATGTTAATTTGAGCAGAAAATACTTTTCTCAGTAGCAGAGGTTGATCAAATATTAGCATTATGGCTTCGAAATTTTCTATTTGTAAGGCGACGGTGTGATTGATGAATATATATATTCTTGACTTATTAAAAACTGTGGATAAATAACAATGCAATTTTTGAACGAGTAATTCATTGTCAAATATCATGTTTCATGTAGTCACTGCAGCTTTCTCAAGCTTGTTATCAAGAACCTAGTCTATTGCACTAAACACCTTTATTTTATGGTCAATTTGTTAAATTAAATCCTGCCACCTGTCTGTATAGTTTCTTGATATCTGCTCATTACAAGACTGTTTATACAATAATATCCTTTAGTATTATAATTACATCACATGAAGAGCAGAAATCGTGTCTTTACCCAAGTTGTTTCACACAGTTATAAAAAGTAAAAGCACTGTTATCCATGGAATTTTTTGTCCCTCTTTTTCAGGGGTTTGTGAAAGTAGTGAAGAATAAAGCTTATTTCAAGCGATTTCAAGTTAAATACAAGAGAAGAAGAGGTCAGTTGAAACACTGTTATATTATACCATATGCCATATTTTTATCTGTACATTTTGAATTTAGTAATTGAGTTCAATAATGCCAACAACAACAGTAAGATGTAGACTGAAACAATTGGAACGAGACAATTTGCTCACAAGCAATAACTGGCTGGAAAAAAGTTATTTGCTAAAATATCAGTGATATATGGTAGAAAATATTAGTTTTGGGCAGGACCCAAGCAAACTTGCTAATTTCTTGCAAGTGCGTGATTGTAAATTACTTTGCCTTTGGCTACAGAAAGTGAATATTGAAAAGTTAGGTCCACTTGGTTTTCAAAAGCCTAAAATATTGATTCAAATTTAGCCTTGTAAATAACAAAGGTTATCAAAATCCCATAAATGCATGGATATTTCACTGTGTTTGTTTCCATTTTCATAGAGGGGAGAACTGATTATTATGCCCGTAAAAGACTTGTTGTACAAGACAAGAACAAGTACAACACTCCCAAGTACAGAATGATTGTGCGCTTCACTAACAAGGATATCACATGCCAGGTAGGGAAACTTGAAATGTGTTTGTGCACATATGTGTGCATGCATTCACATGCATACACACACTAGAAAGGACACGTTTCCTTTGTTAACATCATGTTGAGTAAATAAATTTTGGAGTAATGCATTTAAGGTTAGGGTGTGAATCAGTTTAAATACATTTGAAAAGTATCTTCTGTTTTTGTAGTGTGACATGCTTAAATTTTAAAACATAATTGTTAAAGGAAGAAATTTGTATTCTAAAGAATGTAACCCAGTGCAGTTATACTTTTTGCGATTCAATCTGGAAGATTATTTTTCCCATTGGAATGAGTTTAAAGGTACATACGAACCGAGCATCGGTGGAGTGTGGATTCCCAGTAACATATGTAAACCACTTCTACTAGTTTCTTATACGACTCAAATAAATTTGACATGCCAAGGGATAAACTGAATAGATCACTCAATCAGCCATAAAAGAGCTTTAGACTGCTTTCTTAAAATTTTTGGTCGGAAATTTAACCTACTTTCCTGACCTACTTTTCTGCCCCATTGACATACAGCATAGAATGCTAGCAGAAAAATCAATCAAACATCATTTTCGGGTAAAATTAAACATGCTTTTTGGTAATTCTCTTAGTTATACTACTTGAAACTATATGCTGGCATTTGGTTGGTTTTTGTGACAAAAAATTGACTTTGTATGCATCTTTAACTGCTTGACCAAAATTGTGGTTTTCCTCTTTGCAGATAGCGTACGCCAGAATCGAGGGAGACGTGGTCATCTGTGCTGCCTATGCCCACGAGCTTCCCCGCTATGGCGTCAAGGTCGGGTTGACAAACTATGCTGCTGCATATTGCACAGGATTGCTGCTTGCTCGCAGGGTAAGGCTGAAGTTATTGATCAATGTTAATTTGAGAGAACAATTGTAAAGAGGATTTTAGGTACTAGTACACAAGTCTCAGGTAACTTGTAGTAAAATTTGCAGTGGCTACTTGGCATAGTGGAATAGTTTAAAGTAAATTGACTGGCATTTTAGTGGCATTCACAAATTTAGCAAAGTTAATAAGATTACAGCATGGTACCCACCTATAAATGTGCAGTGTGTATCCTTTGAAGAAAGTTAGCCAGGCCAAAGTCGGTGGTAAGATTTTTCAATCCCATTGTGTGTTCATGAAATAAGACCCCCCTGTTTCCTTTTGTTTTAGTTGCTGAAACAACTGAACCTGGATAGTATCTACAGTGGAGTGGATGAGGTCACTGGAGATGAGTACATGGTGGAAGATGTGGATGGGGAGGCTGGCGCCTTCAGGGCCTACCTGGACGTAGGTCTGGCCAGGACCACCACTGGTGCTCGTGTGTTTGGTGCCATGAAGGGTGCCGTGGATGGAGGCTTGGACATCCCTCACAGGTCAGTTGGTGTGAGATGATATGGAAACTGTGTCCAGTTATAAGGGCTGTGATCATTGGTTTTCTATATTTTAAGGGCTAATGTGATGACTTGGATCATAGACCAGAGTTAAATTGTTTTGTTGTTAGTGACCTCTTAGTTTATGCAAATGTAGCTTTGGGAAAAGTTTTGACAAGCATAATCACTGTTGAGAAATTTTCTTCTGGTGCATGCATTTCTTCATCTTTAGTCTTAAAGATTTCATACTTGCTCAAGTGTTCTTTGGTTTTATCTTTTAGTCAAAAGCGCTTCCCAGGCTATGACGGAGAGAGTAAGGAGTTCAGTGCTGAGGTCCACAGAGCTCATATCTTTGGTCAGCATGTGGCTGACTACATGAGGAAACTGGAGGAGGAAGACGAGGACGCCTTCAAGAGACAGTTTTCTCAATACATTAGGGAGGGAGTCACCGCTGATTCTGTAAGTTTCTCAACTCCCCTGGGGCTTCAGTTGCCCTTTTTTTGTAGATAGTTAAATTAAGTTTTATTTATGGCAAATTGTTTAATGTTGTTTTGCTGATGGTCTATTTTTAAGGGAAATTTTTTATTTGAATTTTTAACAACCCAAATTGATATCTTTAATTTTTTTAATACAGTAAAATGAGTTTATCAGTAGTTGAAAAATTACAGTCACCCATGAAAAAGCTTTTTCTAGGGACACTTGTAAATGATGATCCCAATTTGACACCTCTTATGGGAGTGTTATACTGACACAATGAATAAAACTTGCTTACTGAGCATAACTGATACTAGTGTCCTATAAAAAAGCCAAAAGCTTGATGAATTACGCTACCATCACTGTTTCTTTTTTAAAATCAAGAGGGATTTTTTTCAGAAAATGTTTAAAATTCCAGCAGGTAATAATGTGTAACTATATTTTTTAAGATTGAGGAGGTTTACAAAAAAGCCCACGCTGCAATTCGTGAAGATCCAGAACGTAAACCTGGCCCAGAAAAAGATATCAAGAAGAAGAGGTGGAACCGTAGCTCAATGTCTCTTGCACAACGCAGAGATCGTGTCAAACAGAAGAAGGCATCGTACCTTAAAAAGCTGGAAGAAGCTGGAGATGATTAGATTTGAATAAAAAAAATGACTGCAATGCCAAAGGCAATACTTTGTAAGAATGAAAATTTAAAAAAATATATATTGAAGTATGTGCCTATTAAATGCCTAAGGCAACACGAAGTGAAATGGCGTGTCAATGTTTTTTTTTTCACACAACACTCAAAACATTCATAGGATAAGTACATCAAATTGGGTGAAAAAATCAATTTTCTAATGTTCGCTTATTGCAATCTGAAACTGCTGGCAAGTCGCTTCGTTTCACGGTCCCTTTCTTTTTTCTGTGAATGAGCAATTCTGTTCTGATGAAGCTGTTGCCCAAACATTGACAACCCAGTTACGAAACGAGGACTCTTCTCCGTTGAGCACATACTGGTTAGAGTTGATGTGACGTTAATGGGTCAAGATTCCCGCACTTGCCCGTAGAAATCGATTGGAATCGGACGCTATCACGTGGGTTGCCTGTACGTGACACCGGTGTTCGGTTACAAATTTCTCCCAGAGAAGTTGGATCGGACCAATGTCCCAAATTTTTGATAGAAAATTATGACTTGAACGTCCTGTTATCGTTTTGACGACAAATGATTTAAGGCTACAAGTGACGCGTAATGTTAAAAAGTAACGCTTATTAAAGCTCCGTGGAAGTGACGAGGTTGACTCATCTTTTGGCTTCCCCTGATACGAAACCACTAGTAGTGATTAAATGTGTCATTGTATTAATAATTGTATAGAAAGTCTGTAAAAGTTAACGACTTGCCCATTACAGAGCAGATTGCCACAAAACCCAAATGCACATCCGGATTTATCGCACTGTGACAGTTGAGATGGCTTACGCCAGCATAGAATCTGTTGTGGTGTAATTTCTACAGAAAATTAATAGAGGTTTGAGTTTTTACGAAACAAAAGTGCTGTATCAACCAAAGAAAATGTCACGTGTGTATTAAACCTGCTTCTGTGAAACAACAGTGATAGGTCATTTTTGGTTATAATTTCATAATAGGTCTATATTGACATAATTTCTAAACCTAATATCGTTTGCCAAAAAAATTAAAGAATTAGCCAAGCTCTTTGCTTATAAACTACTGAGAATTGTAGTTTTAACGGTAATAATAAAAATAATAATAATTTTATTAACGTCTCACGTTTTAAAGAATAAAACCCACCCTACTAAGAGATATGAGAGACTAAAACCTGTGACACTACATTTAAAATTCATAAAAGTTCTTTAAAATTATTACTTACCAATAAAACAAAAATTGGCAGTTTTAGCAGTCGACCCAATTGATTATACTCAAGTTATTCACAGGTGGGGATTAAAAGAAATCTGCTGAGATGCATATACTGTTACGCGAACAGTAGGGGCATAATGTAAAGAAGGGATTGAGGGAGAATGAGCCGATAAGCTCTATGAGTGATGCCATTCTATGGAATATGTATATTTCCCATGATGTGTGCTTTAAAACCCTTACCTGTATTTTTTCCAAACTTTGATCAAAAGCAAAAACGCTTGAATATCTCATCACCAAAGATTTTTTTCATCAAAATTAGCTAAAGATTAAAGAAAACAACTTATCTAACACTTACAACATTAAAGCAACTAACAATGTATTCAACTACGAATTTTAGAGCAGCTTCGGCGTCATTTGGTTAACATACACCATAAACTGTATATTATAAAGGCTAGACACATATTATCCATTGAACGACTATAGCACGTACACAACATTTGGAAGGTAAAAAAAAAACTGAGTTTACCAAGAACATGAATAAAATACAAGCTATCCCGTCTTAATTGATCTTACACTATCTTGAAACTTTCTAACTGTAAACAAGTATGGTGCTCACTGCCAGGTCCAGGGTTGCTGAAAGAGAAAGAGGGTGGCGGAGAGAGGAAGTTAATTTGCCAAGGATGCACCAAAAATCATTTCTGTAATGCTAGGGCGTTGGCTGGTTCCACTTCTTCCGCGTTGACAAGGGAAGTCTTCTGTTTGGTAACTTAATTCTTTGGGAAAGCGAAATTGTCTTTTTGTCTTTGATAGCCAACTATACTTTTAAGTTGACGTTGTTAAAATGTACATATCATAGACCTAGGTGCATTGGGATTTCTGAATGCCAGAAGGTATGGGCAATTACACCTGAATGCATATCTTAACGGTTCCCCAAAACCCCCAACTTCCATTCTTTCAAATTTCAAGCTAAAGGTCTGTGAATATCCGCAAATCTCTGTGTTCACGGGGAAATGACATCGTGTACACGGAGCATGATGGAATTAAAAATAGAACATTTGGCCTCGCACGCAGCCCCGGAAATTAAAATAAATGATTGCAATTAAGGATATTCTGAAATTTATGACACATAATTCTGTGAGTCCTCTAGTGTTGCTTTTTGTCTCGGGGATAATGGGCTGGCTTTGCCATATTGTTATAGCTATGAGTAGTAGTAGTGGTACGAGTGGTGGGGTGGGGGTAGTTGAACAAGGGCTCCCAATCCATCAGCCCGCCTTGTTGTTGTTGTTGAAGCCGCTGTAACAGGAATGGAAGTCCGCCAGGAACCGTAGTCCGCTTCCCATTACTTTGTACAGGTGACATTCGTTCCATATTCTAACCTCAATTCCCCAACTAACCCTAACCTGTACAATTTCAAATCATATGGGACCCGGACGTCCATTCCTAGGACTTCCATTCTGTCACATAGTTAGGCGGCTAAGCCAAAAAATTGTGCAAAAGTTGATAAAAGCATGAAACTTTCCACGATGAATGACCATTGGGTGTTTGTCAATTTTGGATCGGGGGGCAACTCCAAAATTCACAAGTACCCGGATGAGCAGCTTTCTTAAAATATGCTGACTCAGCATTTTATGTACATCCAGAATTCACGTAAACGAGCACTACCGGCGTTAATTATGAACATGAATAAATTTGAGAAACGTACACTAACTGCTAACATCTATTACAGCAATGATGACGTCATGATGACGTCACTGGGTGATATTGCACAATACAAAATGACAAATATCGACTCACTCGCATATGCCAAATAGTCGAACCCTGCAATGATATTTCCTGTAAACATTCATTACAGAAATGCATCCTTGAGGGCTAGAAAGGTTGAGTTGACTTGGTTTCTACTTCCGAGACTTTGAGCATTTTCAATATGGCCGTCAATTTTCAGAGAAAATAGAAAAACAACCAAGAGTTGACAGATATAATTTATTTGTGGCTATTATGAACACATTTCCCGTCATAAGAACACAGTAGGATAAATGACTGCATACTAGCATGTTTCTGTTATTGAAAAAAAAATGGCCACCAACGCATACAGCAGAGGATGAAGTATAGCAGTATAATCAGTCTATAACTTGTATAATTAGTCTAATTAAAACTTTTTATGCCTTCGATTTTTCTGTTCATTTGGATTTTANGAAATTTTTGGTTATAATTTCATAATAGGTCTATATTGACATAATTTCTAAACCTAATATCGTTTGCCAAAAAAATTAAAGAATTAGCCAAGCTCTTTGCTTATAAACTACTGAGAATTGTAGTTTTAACGGTAATAATAAAAATAATAATAATTTTATTAACGTCTCACGTTTTAAAGAATAAAACGCACCCTACTAAGAGATATGAGAGACTAAAACCTGTGATACTACATTTAAAATTCATAAAAGTTCTTTAAAATTATTACTTACCAATAAAACAAAAATTGGCAGTTTTAGCAGTCGACCCAATTGATTATACTCAAGTTATTCACAGGTGGGGATTAAAAGAAATCTGCTGAGATGCATATACTGTTACGCGAACAGTAGGGGCATAATGTAAAGAAGGGATTGAGGGAGAATGAGCTGATAAGCTCTATGAGTGATGCCATTCTATGGAATATGTATATTTCCCATGATGTGTGCTTTAAAACCCTTACCTGTATTTTTTCCAAACTTTGATCAAAAGCAAAAACGCTTGAATATCTCATCACCAAAGATTTTTTTCATCAAAATTAGCTAAAGATTAAAGAAAACAACTTATCTAACACTTACAACATTAAAGCAACTAACAATGTATTCAACTACGAATTTTAGAGCAGCTTCGGCGTCATTTGGTTAACATACACCATAAACTGTATATTATAAAGGCTAGACACATATTATCCATTGAACGACTATAGCACGTACACAACATTTGGAACGTAAAAAAACTGAGTTCACCAAGAACATGAATAAAATACAAGCTATCCCGTCTTAATTGATTCTACACTATCTTGAAACTTTCTAACTAACTGTAAACAAGTATGGTGCTCACTGCCAGGTCCAGGTTTGCTGAAAGAGAAAAAGGGTGGAAGAGAGAGGAAGTTAATTTGCCAAGGATGCACCAAAAATCATTTCTGAAATGCTAGGGCGTTGGCTGGTTCCATTTCTTCCGCGTTGACAAGGGAAGTTTTCTGTTTGGTAACTTAATTCTTTGGGAAAGCAAAATTGTCTTTTTGTCTTTGATAGCCAACTATACTTTTAAGTTGACGTTGTTAAAATGTACAAATCATAGACTGACCTAGGTGCATTGGGATTTCTGAATGCCAGAAGATATGGGCAATTACACCTGAATGCATATCTTAACGGTTCCCCAAAACCCCCAATGTCCATTCTTTTTAATTTAAAGCCAAAGGTCTGTGAATATCTGTAAGTCTGTGTTCACAGGGTAATAACATCGTGTACACGAAGCATGATGGAATTAAAAAACGGAACATTTGGCCTCGCACGCAGCCCCGGAAATTAAAATAAATGATTGCAATTAAGGACATTCTGAAATTTATGACACATAATTCTGTGAGTCCTTTAGTGTTGCTTTTTGTCTCGGGGAAAATGGGCTGGCTTTGCCATATTGTTTTGGTTATGAGTAGTAGTAGTGGTACGAGTGGTGGGTTGGGGGTAGTTGAACAAGGGCTCCCAATCCATCTGCCCGCCTTGTTGTTGTTGTTGAAGCCGCTGTAACAGGAATGGAAGTCCGCCAGGAACCGTAGTCCGCTTCCCATTACTTTGTACAGGTGACATTCGTTCCATATTCTAACCCCAATACTCCAACTAACCCTAACCTGTACAATTTCAAATCATATGGGACCCGGACATCCTTTCCTAGGACTTCCATTCCTGTCACATCACTACCATGTTTTATTTCACAAGCAGGTAAATTCAGACGAGAAAAAACAGTCAGAAAGCATATAAGTCCAGGTTCCAGCAGTGTTGTACCTCAGTGGTGTGGCAGTGAGTCGGTCAGCTGTCCTGTCCCGATATCAATATCCAGCTGAATTTTCATCCCATCCTTTCCAATTAGTGACCGTTTCAGTCTACCAGTAACTCAAATTGTACTTTATTTTTCCCCTTAAAAATATTCTTTGCCCATGCAGTGCACTCTATCATGATAACTACCCCTAAGGTTGGTTTTTTGAACTGCACCATGAGAAGTGGGTCCATGTATTCCTCTTCCGTTGTGCGAGGAAAGTAGTAACCCTCAAATCCTCTCTTTGGCCAGTACTGCACTCTGGACGTCAACAATTCCTGGTCAACAGGGTACTAAAATAACAAAATTTACATATTGCAACTAGGAAGTGTCACATTTTGATTATTCTTTTTTTTTTTTTTTTTTTTCACAATGAATTACTCCATACCTCCATCCAATACGGTGATTGTCATATGAAGGACACACAATAAAAGCACTTGAGTGCTTGTCTTGTGTGTGTGTGTGTGTGTGTGTGAGAGAGAGAGAGAGAGAGAGAGAGAGAGAGAGAGTTTTACCCACCTGTCCAGTACAGGTAACTGGGATATCTCCTGGGAGTGGAAGATCTAATCCAGATTGGTTCAATTGTCTGACCATGTTGTCATATTCAATGTCTGTTTTAACGTATGGATCGGGCGTCCAGTGAACAGGCTGAAAGAAATCAACGGTGAAAATTCCAAAGTATCTGTAACAAAGTCCTAACAATTTAGACCTCCCTCAAGGAAGATTTTAGAATCAACCCCATATACTGGCTGATAAAGGATTGTTTTTTAAAGGCCTTTTGTCCAATATGTAACATTTAAGGAATAAAAGGGTAAATGAAATACAGACTTCGTTTCTGAGCAGTTTTCCAAAACCTGACTAGTCAACGGCAAATTGGCAAAACAATATCTACTTAGCCAAAATAACTTCTTTTAGCTTTTGGGTAAAAAAAAACTCATGAAAGAGTGGGTCTAGTTAACCCTGGCCCGGACTTAGCTGCAATACCCTAGCCCCTTACCGCAGAGAAACGCAATAAAATACATGGTGCTCCCTCTGGATATCCAAATTTTCTGTTTTCTGTACATTTCTCTCCCAGTTTGTCGATGCTGAAGATACAACTCTTGCCTGGTTGCGCCCCGGTAGTATCATTACAGTCTACGAGATTTGCCTTTGCTTTATCTGATAACTCATCTAGATCATAACCTGTAAAGTGGGGTAACAGTCGTGATCCTTCAATAAAGACTATGTGGAGGATACAAAAACGGAGGATCGGAAATTAATACATCCAGTTTCACAAATATGTTCCTAAATACAATTTCAGTAAAAATGAAACATGACACATGCAAAGATCGATTTAAAGTGGTTTGTTTAGATGGAAAGATATTGTTCATTTATGTCTAAATGTGTTTGTCTAAATGTCTTTAATTAATTTAAGTTTGAATTAAGGCAGTCTATCTAAACTCATTCCCGTATTCTAATAATTTGCCACAATTATAACTGTTTTTCTCATTTAATATTGGTATGAAATTGAATATTGCTTAGTTTCTGGCACAATTCCACAGTATGATGCAGTACCTTTAAGAACGCCCTGGATAAGATCAGTGGCAGTTTTGAATGTATTTTCTTGCTCTTGGTCGTAACGAATGAGTGTTGACTTCTCATCTTCTATTCCCCTGGTAATAAGCTCCAAGCTGGCTGTGAAAAGAAAATTTACAGGATTGAAACATTATAACATATATACGCACATTACATGTACGTTACTTCAAACAATTCATATTATAATTCATTACTCCAAAAGTATGTTACAAGTATTTTGATGTCAGAGGGAGGCAGGGGAATACCCAATGAAGCATTACTATGCCGAAAAGAAAACCTAACTGCAGTGTTCTCTTTTTTTTTTTGTCACGTGCAAGCACTTCCTCTCTCTCTCTCTCTCTCTCTCTCTCACACACACACACACACACACACACACACACACACAGAGAGAGAGAGAGAGCGAGAGAGGGAGAGAGAGAGAGAGAGGGGGGTTGTGTAGTCTATATTACCTATTACCTCACCTTCAGCTTGGTTTAACAGCAATCCAAGTACGACACCTATTACAATGACAGCAATCACAACGAGCACTACAGCAGCAACAACAATAATGAAGATAACCACCCTCCTTTGTCGCTTCCTAGCAGCGGTGTCATCTTCATCTGACTTTGTCTCTGGAGGTCGGTCAGTGTCGTCTCGAAAAGGCTGCAGCTCCGCACTGTCTGGCTGAGATGACATAGCTATTCACAAATTGGTGTCCTATATTCTGAGAACACGTTAAGTCGTTTGTGACAACTAGCGTTTAGAGAGCTGTGACCTGTCTGCTTTTTTACCCTGAGAGTTACAGGTGCTCGGTTTTTAACCCTGTTTAACTTCACAGTATTAAACTGTAAGACAATCTGGTTTAATGCACTGTTCTGGATTGTGGGTGCTCCTCTAAAATTTGCCAAGTTCCCTATAAACTTGTGCTGTTACCAAGGTGAAATGACGTGCAGTGCGTTCTTTGGAATCGGTGTCGGTTGGAAGGCCGTATACTCGATGCGATCTGCGCGTATTCCCTTTCAACCACGACCACTATGCAGACTATAAGTTGTATGTGGAGTGGAAAAATTTTATGTTCAATTTCCAAAATACGTACTCTTGATGGCCCTTTACATCTAACCTTTGCACGATATGAAATGCTCGTGTAAGGAACGTAAGCAGTCAGACGCTAAGCGTTCGCCACTCCCCGACGCCGTTACAGAAGAGTTATTTCCAGTTAATCATCTTTTCAATGCCCCGTTGACCCAGTCGTCCCGCGTCTATTTTTCGTTGTTTCTGTCGAGCAGCTGTCGGAAGAGGCTGAGAAAAAAGAGACATCAATTATGATGCGGGGCGGCGAATTACATGTAGCGTTGACCTTAGATGGAACTCTAGTGGAACTCTGCCATTTTAGTACATTATTCTGAATGTAATTAGTGGTTAAGTGTTTAAAAATGACACTTGAGTACTCAGCGTTTTTTCTCTTTCTTTCTGGTCTATTTATTTGGTTGTGAAAATAAAAAAGAGTGATATAATATAATATAATATAATATAATATAATATAATATGTCGGCAGCAGTTTTGTTTCCATCACGAAGGCAAATGTGATGTAGAACTTCGTTTCAAATGCTCACAGTTAAAGTTACATCAAATTATGTAGTTCTACTGTACTGCCCTATTTTTTTCACTTCTCAGTCACGCACGCACGCACACTTTGTTCTATCATCATAACCCCGTATCCTTCATATCTTTACGACAACTTAAATTTCAACGTAGTGCGTAGTCAGCACTATTTATGAAAAAGAATTGGGACTAAATCCAATTGCCTGGAGTGCGATATTTAAACCGCCTCATATCTTCTTTTCATCTCTCCTCTACATATATCTTATCCCCTCCCCATACCCATACCACGTTGCTTTGACATGTCAAATAATCCTTTACTTACATTTCTTGAAAAAATTGTTTTCTTGCAGCTTGTCAGTGCGGCTGGGTAATTACGATCTCTCCTTTTAGTTGTTTGAGAAGGGTTAGCAAAACAAAAATGCCAATATGACCTACATTGACGGGCGTATGCTTTTCCAGAACGCATAACAGGCGTAACATTCTTGAATATGAAAAAAGTCAGCGATAGGTGCATTTTACCATAGAGGAGTAACCAGAACTTTATGAAGGTGTTACCTGTGTAAAAGGCGCATCGTGTTTTGTTGAACTCATAAATCAGCGCCTTTCTCTGTAAGTTTTGAGTCGCGGCATGCTGGGTGATTTGAGGATATGGTGATTGCACTTGGCGTTTTGTCTGTTTGCTTAGTGTCGATCCCCGGTTCAGATACTCATTTGCTCTATCCCTCACAAGAAGGGAGCATCTTACTTAATATCAATGCTGGATCTTTTTTCACCTTACCTTAATATGCTGTATTCCAAACATTCCTCTAAAACTGTTTCTGCGTTTGTTATTTTTCCATATCTTTATTTATAAATTAGTACTAAACTTGAATTTTAATCGTTTTTTGACGATTATGTTTAATAAACCAAGCTGGTGGACTGACTATTTTGTTTCATATTTAGATTTATACCATTTAAGAGTTGAAAAATAATAATTTTGCGAATCAAAGAGTTGCAGAGTTGATGTGAAAGAAACTATAACCACAGGGACATAAAAGACATACATTTGGAATTCGATATGGTGGCATATTTCAAATTATTCGGATGCAGCGTATAAAACAAACCCTTTTCATGATTTAAAATATGTTAGATTGTTCTTTTCAAACTTCGTTCGCCAGGATATATTTTTGCAATAAAACAAAATTGTACATGGAAACAATATAGGCTCATTAAAAAAATTTATCCTTGTCACAAGATGATAAAACCATTGCTTTTAAATGCTTTTTAAAATCTAGATGTGAAAATAGAGTAATAGTAAAAAAGCTTTACTTTCTGATAAAATAGTTTGGCAAAAGTCAGTGATAATTTCTTTTTTGTCACACTGTTCTTAACGTAAATAACTTAAATGTTCTGCAGTCCAAACTAAGCACTTTTGCTTAGGTCAAGAAAGTACATACAGTAAACTGCCGATTATTGTTCCTAGAGCCCTGCTTAAGAGGCTGTTGTACACCTGTGATTCATTGAAAGTCACGTGACCTCGCAGCACGCCCCAGTAAACCACGTAGTACGCTATAAATAAACACTTAAACCCTAGCCTATTAACGTGTGGCCTAGATATTCGTAAAAATGGCGGAAAACCTTGGAGCAGATAAGAGTAGTTTACCGTCAACCGGGGCGCAGAGTTCGGAAAATCTCCCCACTCCGACCAAGAACTCGCCCTCGCAGCTGAGGAAGAGATACAAATACAGTTTGATCGCGGGGATTATAGTTGTAACATTGATCATAGCAGCCGTGGTTGGGTACACCGTAGGGAATGCCTTTAAATATCACGGACAACTTCGACAACAAGGTAGGCTTAAATGAGTTCCCTCTAGATAGCATGGCGTGCTATCGTATGTTTCGATAAGACGGAACAGTTTGAATGTTTTAGTGATCAGCGTAGGTTTATCTGTGTTTACGTAGGTACGCAAAACTAATCACGTTGTTATAAGTTTGATGGGTCCTTGTTAGTGGGTCCTTGTACTACATTAATGACATTTGGATGCAGCTAAAAACCCAAACATTAAGTCGTTGTAGAATGTTAATAGACATTACCCTATTTAAAGTTAAAAACTCAAAAGAAAATTATTTTAGACAAAAGACAGCCATAAAACGTGGTTTACAAATTGATCTTTAAAAGTTGACAATGAGTCAGATAATGGCCCACTTAGTGCAAGCAGTGAGGTATACCAGGAAGTTGTCACCTGATCATTTTGTATTATCGCGAGTATTAAATATCCATTTGTATTGGTTCAGTTTATAGTAACCATGTCTGATTCACCTGTCGAGTACAACATTTCTGTAGATTCTGTAGATATCCTTTAGCGCAGGGTTATTCATGTTGCCACCGTTGTGCCTTTTATCAGACTCTAAATTTCGAAAATTCTCTTTTCAATCTGTGTGCTTTTTTTACTGGGAAGTGGGGGTTTTTCATCCATTTAATTGTGTTTTTACTCCGGATGGCTATTAATAGAAAATTTAAAAAATGAAATTGTATTTTTACTGGTGTTAAAATGTTGAAGTCGTCATCAGATCAATACATCTACTGGTGCACTTACCTAATGAACATTCATATTAACAAGTTTTAATAAAGTATGTAATAAAAAGGGCTGGGGCCACTAAAATTTGATACGACTATAGCACAGGTACTACTGATACAGGTAGTGTCGTCAAATTAAAATTATGTTCGGAGGCTATATCCATTGTGCCTAAACATACTTAGCTGACTGACTGGTCTTAGTTCATAATTTGAAAGAAAGAAAAGAAAATCTGAAAAACTACGACTAGTATTGAGATATTCTTTTTTTCTCCCACCTTCCATTTTTATCAAGTTATTAAAGAGGGTGTGATAACTTGTTTTAGTGGATACAAATCGGGATATTAAAGTTGTTGGGGTCAGCCTGAAATGAATCAGAACAATCTTGACCACAAACAACTTGCTCTCGGAATTTTCAAAGTAGTTCACTGACGCAAGCAACAAAGGATATAAAACGGTTTTACAAAATGGCACACATTGGTGTTTAAATGTCTATAAAATTGATGAATAGTAATGTGCTTAACACTCCATTAGACCCACAGAAATGAAACGAAACGGCGTTAAGTCAGAATATCACACGTTGTATTTGACCCAGTGGTCACGGCTTCCACTGTTGGCACGTGCATTTTCCAATATGTATGTTTAAAACACGAATTATTACCCACAGCCGAAAGATTCCACGCTAGTACCTTTCTCGAAACGTCCTTTTGTATTGTCTTGGATTCTGGTGAGGTGCCTTTGAGAGACACATGTAGCTATGAGATGTCCCTAAAATCTGAAGACAGCCACTAAATCTTCATTATTTACCACTTAATATTTACCTGTGATGCTTAATGTTAATTTCCTCCTATCATAAAACAAGACATTCCTTTAATGGATTTCCAAGATTTAGAAATAGCACTGAATAAAATAAATTTCAAATCCTTGTTACTTTATAGTTTGCAATATGGTACTTGCAAGGTAGGGTCATAGACACTATCAGTATCCGTGGTTTTCACTTGCCATGCTAGCAAGTTACGATCTAAAACCAGCAACGCTAACTTGACAACGCCCGTAAGTTGATACTCTTACATGCCTTCACCACTGCAACGCGTTCTTGCTGTTTTATTCGCTCTTGAGAATGATCGAAAGTGTCTATTTTCGACAACGGTGTAGATAAAGTGTTATCTGTTTACATTATAAGATAAACTCACCAACAAGGCAAAATAATCCGACCAGTAACCTCTCTCTTTAAATTTGACATTTAGTTTATTTTGAAAAAAATACGAAAGAAGTCACATATAGTTATCTGGAAAGAGCTAGAGTGTATCGTGAAGATATAAATTAATCAAAAGCCTGGTAGATTAAACGTAGCTAGAAGTACAAGGAACAATATGTAATGTCTCTAACGCATCCCCTTTTTTCACATCTGTATTTTACCCCATTTTTAGTTTAAATTCATTTAAGGTGAAAAATATCCCAGTTGCGATGACCATTATTCAGTCATTTTTAAATTATCATCAACTTGTTTTCATGGCATTCATACAGTTCACTTGATTGGGAGATGGTAAGGATATAAAAGAAACAAAAAGCAAACAGGTGCGTGATCGTATAACATAAACAGATGTGATTAACTTTGAGCATGTCTTTATTTTGTCTTGTGCCTGACACGTAATGTAAAATACACATAACTCAAAATGGAAACAGAAGCCAAACGGAACAAGGTACATGTATATGTCTCCCTGTTTACGTGACGAATTCAGTTCTTTATATATCTTGATTAAAGGCAAAGAAAAAAGAATATTGCAGGCGACTCCTTGTGAATTCACTCGACAAAACCGCCCATAGTAACCTTATAGTATTTTTTTGTTTGATAGCTGATTCAGATTGAACAAGGAACGAGAGGTTTCATGGTTTGAATTACATATTACATCCATGAAGGTGAATTTACCTTGAGCTCAGTCGACATAATGCCAGAGCCTTGAGAAATCGGTTTCAATTCTTTCCATCTTATTAATAGAAATACAGTCAGACGCTCATCGAAGAGGGTGGTAAGGGCAATGATCATGGCAGCGATGTAAATACCCTGGCCTGATTTGCCATTGGGTTTGATACGATCTCTGATAAGAAAAGTTAGACGAGGTAATAAGTATCTCTGTTTCTGACCTTCCTATAAATATAGGCGATGAATGTCAATTAACTCGGGCACCTCTTTAAAATTTGGGAGTTTTTAATTGGTACAACTACTATTACAATTATTTTTCATATCACTTTACTTTTGAGGTTGCCATAAACAGCAATAAAAGAAAATTGGTGATCTTAACCACAACGAAGAGGTAAAGGTTTCAAAAAAAAAAAAAAAAA
>NW_019775635.1:701515-801972 GCF_001039355.2 Lingula anatina | reverse complement strand
AAAAAAAAAAAAAAAAGAAAAAACTAACCAATGCTTGCTCCTCCTCCACCCATGCTATATAATGTTTTATTATTGTGAGTTAAGTATTAATACCGCCTAGGACATTCCTATCACATGTGGTCAGCTAGTGAGAATGTTTTCTACAATGTCAAGTATGTGGTGATGCCCTGGTAAAACAGCAGTCACATTCTCAACCGAGATTCTTAATAGCTCATAAAAAGCCACCAGTCAAGGACATTAAAAGAGGGTGGTTAGAAGTGTTTTTCTAAAAATGAAGCAGTTCGATATTTCCTTTTTCTATTTAGGGCTAATGACAATCTTGTTATTTTTACTTGTTATATTTCATGTTTTTTTTTATACAATTTTCGGCATTGTGAAATACTAGGCATTCTTTCAAAAAAACAAAACAAAAATACGACATCAGATTTTCAAAAGTATTTCATGTATAAAGACGAAGAAATCGTTTGATTTTTGATGGTAAGAAAAAAATTAATAGGTCTTTTTTGTCGGCCCTTAGTGCAGGCAGTGTTTTAAAAATATAGTTTCTTATAAAATACATTTTTCAAGATAAAATTTCACATTAATTCACATATAATATTGACTAATTTCTAGGTCTTCTTCACTTCCCTGCATATGTCGAAGATCCAGAGTCGACTTTAATCCTTTTTCGGTATGGAAAACCGTCCTCCTTTTCTGGATATACAGATCAAATAGAGGGGGTTTTACGAGGTAAGTTATAACATGTTCAGCATATAAGCAGTGAGCTCGTTAGTACACCGTATTTCCTATAAAATACTTATATCATGAAATACGGCGACCTCGAGAAGAAAGTCAAGTATCGAGGGAAGCTTAAAATGTAGAGAAGAAACTTGACTGTGTAGAAAAGGTCAAAAATCCTATTTATTTTAAATCCCATAACACTGCGTTGTTAAGCCGATTTGGATATTCACTCCTTCTCATCTGCATCAATACTAAAATTAGAGATAATTTGGTCATCAATATTGTTCAAATTAATAAATTCCCATTTTTAAAATCGGTGTTTATGATGATAATTTTATTTCACGCCAAGGCTATAGCCCAGTCAACCAAAGCAGTGACAACGTGCAGCTCTGTATCAGCGGTCCTCCAGACCCCCTCTCAGGAAGGGTGTGTTATTTCCCATTACGGAACCTCGGGGGCAGCTGCACGAGACAAGAGGACTACGGTTTTGACGAAGCTTCACCTTGTGTGCTTTTGATGCTGAATGGGGTACGTTTGCGCCATGTTTAGAATGCGAAAAAGCGTTGCTACGAAAAAGCAATGCGGTTGTCTTTTTTCCGCTTTTTGACATTTTTCTTGGATCCCCCCTACCAAATGACATTTAATAATTCGTGAAAACTTTCCTCAAGCACAAACAAATGAAATTCAGACGCTTACATTATGTAGATCTGCGAATATCTTTATCTGATCACGACAAAGGCCCTTTCCAACTAAGCTCTCCCAATTTCGACGCGTATATGATTATTATATTCCATTACCCGCATAGTTCTGTTTCGTACTGTTTATTTGTAGCAACTATATCAAAATTCAGCTCAGATAGATTTAAACAATATCGCGGAGACTGGAATCATAACCAGATACACAATGAGCACATTCCGATGCGTTTTTCTCAACAATACGATTCTGAAAAGATATTTATATCACGGGAAGAGAGTGCTTGTGGATTGATACGGAGGTCGTAATTTCAGTATTTTCTTAAACCTCTACATTTCCTCGATTTTTGTATCCTTGCCATTGTGAAAAGAATTGCTCAGTGAAGAAATTATTTTGATAAAACATTTTTTATCGCTGTCGAGTAATGTTTGTAACAAAACGTGACATGGCCTCTTTTAACTCGTTTCAGCCGGAAGAATGGACGCCTAATGGATATACAGAAG
Source organism: Lingula anatina (assembly GCF_001039355.2). Next base: position 800,056 of record NW_019775635.1, on the reverse strand, counting down.
ATACAGTACCGAAACCTTCCAGAGGACAATACCAAACCAATTATTCAATCGGCTCTTGGGAAAGTTTTGTTGGAGTTCGATGTGAATTTGAGGTGTGTTTACACAAACTTGAGCGGCGTTAATTTGTTGCGTATAATGTGAAAGAAGTGGGAAAATAAATTGTGATAGCATACCGTCCTTAAAACATTAATCATTTCACGCTACCCTACAGACGTTATGTTAGCATGCTTTTATGACGTTTTTTTTTCAGCTAGTTTACAAGTTGTACGTAGCATATCAAACATTTCACAATTTATTTTGTATACAGCTATGCTTTCGATTTGTCTACCAGTATGCTAGGCATTTTTCCCATTACAAAATCATAGACATAAAAATTACAACCTCAATGTGTTATTATCCAGTATATGGGGGGGGGGGGGTAACAAGGTTTTTATCAGGGCTGTTTTTTTCTACATTTAACTGTTTTAACTGTATTACGAGAATTGTCGTTCAGGAAAGACTAACGACTTTATGGAAAATATTGAGAAGTTACGTGGCTCAGCTCCATGTGCATGGTGGTGTATCTCTAAGTATGCCATAGGAATTTTTCATCGAATAAAAGCCCTTTTCTTAATTTTGCAGGAACCTGCCGATATTGAAAACGGCGGACCTATTAGTTTTTATCCAGCACATGGATTCTCCACCAAATATTTCCCGTTTCAAGAGGCCAAACACTACAGATCTCCACTGGTTATGGTTAAATTTGACAAACCAAATCTTGGGGTACTTTTCAAGGTCACGTGCAGAGCTTTGGCGCGAAACATCAACCCAGGGGACAAGCGCTTCCAAACGACTTTCAGCATTAGAATTGATTAAAGATTTGTTTATCAAGCATTTATTGACAAAAATATTACACGCGGGTGCGCTTTGAAAAAGCCTTAATAACTCGTAAATATGCAGTCAAGTTCTCATTCAGTAAGTATCCAGTTATAAAAGGAGGTTGTAGGAAAGTTTTAATGGTTAGTAGCGTGGAATGTTGCCAGGATTTTTTTTCTTTTTATGAATCCGCCCATGATATGTGAATGATAAAGTTATTTTTGGGGAAATTAAAAACCCCTTCATATCAAAATTGTATATTTTGGGTAATTAAACGTATTTTTATAAATAAGTTATACGTCGATAAGGGGATTGTACCCCCAATGCGACAGGGACTTGTATAGCAATGCGCATCTTTTTATTGTGAAAAAAATGTGATAGGGTCACTTTTGATAAAGCGTTCCCATCTTTGTTTTAGATTTCACCAACCAACCAACCACTCGCATGACAAACGTCTAATTTATGCAATTGCTATTTTAGCATAATGAAATTTTGCTAATTGTTGAAAAACCGATTTTATCCATGTTATATTTGCCTTGTGGAACCCAGTTACATTCGCATGCATTGCAATGAAATCGGACGCTGCATTTAGCTGTACACTGCCCGTAAAGATGCCTTTGGTCAATATGTGTGACAACAAACTTCGTCACTCTCAGCGACGCCGTACAGTCTGTTTATGGCACTGGGAAAAAGCAAGTGTGTCATAACTTCTTTTTGTACGTAATGGTAAATTCAAGTCTTCATTCAAGGTGCTATTTCGTGTTTTTCATAACTTGTAGGAAAGTATATGCATTTTATTATGATAATGCTGTTAAACAAGGCTACGATAGATAAAGAATAAAAATTCCTTTAAGATGCTCACTCGATTTAGTGACTGTATTAGCGTTCCAGTCTGTTTGAAGACTGTTAGATGTACTTTTAAAAGAAGTAGACTGGTAAAAAATCAAGTTCCCCTTATGACGAAAATTTAAATTAGTTACTCTTTTAGTTTATACATATCTGTCCATATTGTAAATGTTAGTTTTATATACTTTGTTGGTTGAATTTTAAGTTTTAAATATTAAAACCAGTTTTAGGTGGAAACTGAAGTAAATAATCCAAATCTGCAATAATTGACTGCATGGGTTTTCTCTGCAAGTGATTTGTATTGAAAATTAATTATTTTTTAAGTTTTACAAAAATAAAATCTTGCAAATTGTGGTAATAAATGAGTTTGATTCTATGCAAAGAGGAAAACCTTCCTGAAATTTGTTTATAGACAGTAAATGAAATCTTCACGACAGGTCGTGCACTACTTCTGGGCACCCGTTTGCAACAGTATTCATCACTAAAGATATGTCTCAATTTATTGAATTCCTTATCATGGATGCATTTATAGTACATTTATGCATTTTTTCCCTTTAATTATTGACATATATACGTTAAGTCACAATCTCATACACTTTTCAAACAACATTTAGTAAATACATCTAATGATCCTACAGCAGCTTTTTCTGCATGAACAAAACAGAATCCATCAATTCGAAAATCAAAATCCTTGACCAAGGAGCTTTCTATTCGAGGCACAGTGAGAAAGTTAGCCAGGGTAATCCCTCAGATTAAAAACATCTTAACTTCGGATACATTCCCCACTTTATTATCTGACAATCACATTATGAATATTTCATATTCAAAACACATCCTGATTTAATAAAGTATTTCAGGGTGAAATTCTTTAGATTTTTGCCATGAGCAAACCACTGTTACTTTGTCTTGTGAAGAGGCAATAAATAGTGTGAGTTTTTGAAAGATCTTGGAGTGACACATTCATGGTCCTTTTTACTAGGCAGTTGCAACAAACATTGATGGGTTTATTTCGACTGCGTCTGTAGATCCCTCAGGGTTTTCTTGATTTCTTCCACCATTTTGTCTCTTGGTACCTCTTTCTGCAAAATCAATCAGTCATTAACATGAAACTCTTTGAAATGTTTAAAAATTTTTAATATGTACTCAGAGTCCATAAATAATGCAATCCACTGCCTAGTTGTTCTAAATGGAAATCAGTTTCATAGACATTTCAAACAAAGTTATTTTTGAAAAGCATTTTATTATTCTATATAAAAAAAATTCACAATTTAACATATTACCATGGATGCAACATGAACTCAAACTTAAAATATGGTGACACGAAAATTGGGCAGTAACGTTTTTTTGCAAACCCAATGAACAATTAACACTCAAATCATTTGTTAAAATTCAGAATTTTATGTTCTAACCTCTTCTCTAGAAGAAACATTCCTCATGGTGACCACATTATTCTGTAGCTCAGATTCTCCTATTATAATTGCCAGGGGAATCTGCATGTCTTCACAGTACTGAAATTGTGTCAATGGTTTTGGGCTCTTCTTGCACGAATGCTCCGCCTACGGTTATTAAGATAGTGTTTATTATTATACAAAACATAAAATTCTATAAACAATGCTGTAATATCTTTCCTTTTTTCTTTTTTCAAAACAGACAAGTGAATTTTAAAACCTGGGATAATTTAAGCTTCCCAGGCTGAAAAATTAAACAAAAAATTCACATCAGTTGGTCATTCACCTTAATATTAGCATCCCACAGTTCTGCACACAGCTTCATCCTATCTTCGTGGAGATTTTTTTGTGCCGACACCACATATACCTCTGTCTGTGTGGTCCTGCTTTTTATTTGGGATGCCTGGGAAAGTTTAAGTTAACAAATATTAATACCTATCTTTAAATTTCATACACTGGAAAATTCAAGTTCCCTCATAATTGTATTTTTTCTACAATTCACAACAAAGAAAAGCGACCCTGAAAAAAAAATTGATTGGTAATCATACCTCCAAATTTTACACAAGAAAGATATCTCTAAAACCAAAACACGAGAAGCAACAAAAATCCTTACCTGATACTTGGCCTCGATGATGGAGAACACCCTCTCTACTCCTATACTGACACCAACACAGGGTACATTCTTGCCCTTGGCATCAAACATTCCTACTAAGTTATCATATCGTCCCCCTCCCGCCACACTGCCCACTCCTAGCTGCTCCTCTCCTGCCCCTGCTGCTGAGGGGGTGTTTGTAAAACCTGGGTATAGGATATATAATGATTTGTTTACGAAATAAAATAGGTTGAGGATGATCTTCTAGGTGACGGGTGCTCCTCCCCCTCATTAACTGGCGCGTGAGTGTGTGTGCATGTGTGTGCACGCAAGAACATGCATTCTGTATGTGCTTTGTTAAAAACTTGACTATATATTGATGTTTAAAAAATGTACATTTTGGTGAGGAGAAATCTCAGAACAACATGTAAGTGCCAAAATATAGTCAGATTCATCTTTAACATACAAGTAAAAAACAAATTCCTTTAAAAACTGTTAAGACTGACAGAGAAAGCAAATAATGCATTAAAAAGACAGATTTATCTTTAAATTGAAAATAAAGCAATTTCTTAATTTTTTTAAAGATTAACAAAAACTTGCCTTTTAAAATGGCTTCATATATAACCCCTGTGTAATAATCTAATCCACGAGCAAGGCTCAGGTCAAATAGCACCTGTGAATTACAATAAAATATTCAATGAGATACATTGTCTATGGTAGTAATCTAATCAGGCTCTGAATATTGAATAAGAAACCAAATATTACATTCACACTTGTCAAACTCAATCTAGTCATAATTCAAAAAAAAAAAGTTTTAATGACTTGATGGAAAAGAGGAGGAACATTGAAAACCTGTCTGATGTCACACAGAATGTGAGACATGACAAATATTGTGTTGTAAAGATTGCTAAACACACATGCACATGGCAATTTGGTTCACAGAAGACATAACTTATCCAAAGACATATTACCCATTAGTCATTATTCAGTACATGAAAATTTTAAAAATTCAGAGCCTAACACAAACTGTTAAATAGTGGATTTCAAACTCACCTTATCTTTAATTCCATACAGTTCACAATACCTCAAGAGCAACTTCATTTGTTCTAAACCTTCTTTGGCATCTTTACTTTTGGACAACCTCTCATCTTGCAGCAACATATCTATTAATTCTGTCCCACCTAAAAAAGTTTTTAAAATATCATTTACAGATATGGTGTACTTTTGCATCTTTTTAAATGTGTGGATCAACTTTTATCACCATATCAAGATTTCTTTAGCACATCTGATGACAGTTTGGCAATAATTAGACACTATGAATGTTTTTTTTTAGCCAAAACTGAATGCTCTAAGTGGTGTAAATTTTACGTGCTAGTGTGAGTACTGTTAATCTCACCACAGCATCACATTATTATTTTTGTCTTTCCTTCATCTCTGTCCAACTTTTTGACAGATTTGACTTGCAGGAGCTACAGGAGTGACAAGACGAAAATGCAGAAATAGATGACAAGTGAAGGAAAGAATTACACATAAGCATACAATAAACCTATGTCAAATGACCTGATAACAAAACAAACATGATGAAAAATATTGTGATAATTTACCGCTTTGTTTAACGTAAGTTCCTATCAGATCTGCAGAAGATGGTTCTAAACCTTTCTCATCCACCATTTCTGTTCTGACATCATCCCAGAATGTCTGAAACCAAATACACTTTTATGAAGAATTATGTTCTCAGGAAATCTGGTAAGCGTTAGTCAGCACAAGCAAGAAGTGCATGAGTAAACAATATCCAGTGTGCATACTCAAAGCACGCCAAACGGTGTACAGAAAAAAAAATTGTTTCATTTTTTTAATAACTTGGTCATGGGAAAATTGCTAGGGGTAAAACATGAAAATTCTTGGCAAGTGATTCTGTTTAATCTGCACTTTATCCAAACACTGTATTTCAAACTGCTACCCATCAAATACCACTGATAGTATGTTACCATCTGAACTGAATAAATACAACCACTGAAGAGAATTCAATACACATACACGTGTGAGACTTTTGTCTTAATATGTGTTAAAATATTCAAGTCACACTTTGAAAAGAAAATCAATGAATTATCATCATTGATTCATATCTCATACATACATGGGTTGACTTTTAAAAACCCATGAGCTGCTTTGTTAAAATTATGCACTTTTTACTACCTACCTTGTCTAGCTTATCAACAGCAGAACATATAGATCTAAACTTCTCTTCTGGGACACCACAGGCTCCAAACATGCCATCTAGAATTTTCCTGTGATTCACCTATTAATGACAGAAGAATGGCATATCAAATTTCATGTTGCTATAACTCAATATGATCAATCTTATTTCTGTTATATGTATATCTCACACACACACACTTTCAATCACTTGATACCAATTCACAACTGCACATTTTTTTAATGATCTGTAATGAAAATTATATTATTATTAGGTTGTAAAAAGAGTGTTGATTGTACTGGAATAAATCTTAGAATGTCTTACCTTTATCACAAATTCTCCAAGATTTAATTCTTGTAAAATTTCGGCTACAATCTTTAAACACTCAGCATCTGGTAGCATAGGGTCATATAAGCCTGCTATGTCAAAATCCTGAAACATTAAGCAAAATTTTAATATTAATTTTGACTTTCTTGCCAAATTTACATGCAATACTGTCTGGTACATAAAATGGAGATTTTAAATGATGTAAATCATGAAGTACAGGTTCATATTCAGTAAAATAACAACTCAGGAAGTCAGATGTCAAAACTCCTCCAATCCCCTATATAATCACATTTGAGATAAGGCATCCCATGAAGCTTACTCCATATACTCATAGAAGTATACATACTTAAAATTTTCACCTCTTAAAAATAAATGATTTTGACTTTTTTTCTGTGATATATTTTATTTAGTAATATTCTTTTTAAGTTTCAACAAGTGATCAAGCTAACAGTCAAGGGGTACGTATCATATTGAAGTTACTGGTCACATATATCCCCCTTTCTGTCCAAGTTACTTACACACTGATAAAACTCCCTGAACCTTCCCTTAGTCATGGCGGGGTTATCTCGTCTGTACACTTTGGCTATGTGGTATCTCTTGATGTTCTGGATCTTATTCATGGCCAGATATCTGGCAAAAGGAACCTGAAGTTGCTGGTTAAGGTAAATTTTGAATATGAACGATATATAAGACTGGTGATAAATAGGTAGAAATGGTACCTATTCATCTGCACTGAAAATGTTGAGCTTTATCAGTTTGACCGGCAGGATCTTCAAAGCTTTATCTTCTTCCCATTTTACAGCAGTAAAATAACATTTCATGCACAAAAATATGCAAACCTCTTATGTTTCAAATAGAAAAAGGTTAAAAAATTAAAAATAATCAATACTATTCAATCAATTCATTGAAAATCATAAAACTTAAAAAACAAATGTTCTTAATAAAATCCACTATGTGTACCACATGTGCAAAGATACTGTGAGATCATATCTGAGAGACAGGATCTCCCCTCCCTGGTCTTTTAGGTCATAAATAAGCTTGGAATCTTCTCCATACTTTCCTGTAAGTGTTTCCTGTAAAAAATACACTAACGTCAATCTCTACATTATGTTTTTTTTTACATGGTACATTCAAGAATCTATTTTCATGGGTTACAAATCTAAAAGGCAGCAAATACATCTTACAAAAATTTAAAAAATCTCGGAACTGTATTGCATTCACTTTTTAACTTTGGTTATTCATGTCATAAAATAACATCTGTACTTTGATTAATTAATTTGTTTGACTAGGATATTTTAATATCATAATAAAACATACCATAATACCACATTAAAAGTTTCTTTCAGACCATATGATAATATGAAAATACCAACCTTCAGTTCAAATACTGGTGTGTCAATGGTCTCCGCACCGTGGCGTTTGAAACAACTAATGATGGTGTCAAACACACCCTCTCGTATCGCCATCTGTTGGGGACTGTAGTCTCGTGTACCCTGAAGAAAGTTCACATTTAACACAATATATCTGTGAATCCTAACAAACAGAGACAGGGGCGTAACCAGACCTTTAAAAATTGTACGCACAGATTTTTAAAATTCCCAGCAAAATGTAGACTAACACAACAGATGAAGGACAGCGTAATCACAGCATATGTACCACACATCGCAGCTTTATTTTCCATTAATAATAAAATCATCATTTAGTCAGAAATATTCTCGCAATTAAAAAAGTTTCAATATTCTTATTACCCAGAACGGTATATTTATTTAAAAGGAGGCTAGCTTCGCATATGTGGAACCCCCTTCGAATAATCCTGGATCCACCTCTGAGTTGAACTAACATACGGTTTCATTCACCTTACAGTTTAATTATTTGTTTGTAAAAATTGCCCATGTCACCCTGTTAGTTTGGAGGGGTTATAAGCTGGATCAAGTCCGTGTCAAAATTCTTTGAAGTTTTGCGGGAAAAATTCTTCCTTTGTTTCTCTAGCTCCTTATTAAGCCTGGTGTCCAGATTTTATCTAGTGCCCCCAGGGTTGCGGGAGCTGCTCTTTGAAGATAACACTCAGGCAGATTTTTACCCGAGATAGATATCGCCACCAAGAATGCGTTCGATATTCTCAAGAAAGAGGCTACAGGAGAGTTGAGGGCCACTGAACCCTCCAATTAAGAGGTAAAGGAAGTTCCAGTTAGATGAACGATTAAGATAGGACTTGTTAAGGTTACAGGCATTGTTTACCTCAGTTCAATAAAAGAATGCAAGACAGGGGGGTGGGGTCAGAACAATTGTGCCTATACAATTTATACACAGGATTTGTACATACAGGTGACTTTAATAAGCAGGGGATTTTCTTTTATATTCCGTGAAAAATACACTAAATTTATATTAAATAATATCATGGTTGGCCAAAAAATTGTACGCACAGTGCATCCGTGCGTATGCCTAGTTAAGCCCATGAGAGATTCCTCGTTGGGAGTTTTTAAAATATAAATGGTATGCCTTAAATAGTGGACAGACATGAGCTTTTACTACACTCAGGCAACGACACATGACCAAAAGGAATGGGTAAGTTAGGTGTGTGGTGTGTCAACACAGTGCTCCCAAGAATTAGTGTCATAGTTTTGAGAGAAAAACTGAGTATGGAATATGCAAAAAAGCATAACTAATGAACAGCCAAATCTCATCCCCTTTCCTCTCACCTTGGGAGTTTTAAGTACAAATTTCTTTGCTCCATCGTCTCCAATCTGTGCTTTCAACTCTAAAAGTTTGGCCACTTCTTGCTCAATCTGAAATAATGCAAAGATATGACAAGGAAAGTTTATTCTCACAGGAGAGGCAAGGAAAAAAAAACACTTCTGTCACACAACACATGATTAACACACTGCCCAAAACAACAATGAATAATTAATGCTCAATGTGGACTACAAAATACCTGATCAAATCCATTTTTATCGAAGGCATGTAAATAAATTCAGCAAGTGTCTGTTTTAATCAATGCTTAAAAAGAGACATTTCTTCAATTTAGATGGATAGTTAAGAGTGAAATGAAAAAATAAGAGAGGGTAACAATACTGTGGTACAACATAAATTTTGCTATGAGATAAAAGTTTGCTTTGAATAAAGAAAACCCATTATCTTCCAAATATCTAGTATTGATTACATGCAATGATTTGATGCCAAGTCACAATTGCAACCTGGATATACCAAACTATAATCATATTCCAGGAGAAAAGAAACTATCACCTAGTACAGCATATCACTTACCTGTTCAATTGTCATTCCACGGTGACAATGACGTTGTAGCACAGGTACGTGACCACGTTTACAAGTGCGCAACAAGGAGTGAATGAAACGACGACATTTGATTCCAGAAGCCATGTCAATCCACAGAGGTATGGAGGAAAGGATAGGTGACGCACATGGAAAGATGAGAGAAAGCCTCTATGTCAGCAACTCGCATCTATCTGTGGATGCAAAAAAATGGCTGGTTTCCATGACACCAAAATTCACTCTGACTGCAGAACTTAGCCAATTATAGTCCAAGGCAATCTTTGAATTTAATATTTCCACATTTTTCTCAGGTGATAAACAGTTTATTAGTAATATCCTTCAATCACCCTATTGATTTTAATCATTTTTCCATCACAGCCTTAATGCACATTTTCAACTCTAATGATTTCTAAGATGGCATTGGTATGTTAAATGCTACAAGCACAATGCCAAGCATGCAATGTGACATTTAACATTTCTATCATATTTAAAATATAAATATTTTGGACTATAACAACCCTGTGAGGTGTCGCTTTGATAAAATTTTGACCTGTTGTGACTGCTAGGTAAATCATTGACTAAAATGTCTATGGTTTTATAATAGCTGTTAAATTTTTGATAAAATCATTTTGCCAGCTGCCTCGATATGCACATTCATGTCCATAACTGAACCTTTTTCATCAAAACCATCTGAAAAACAAGGTGCACGTTAAGCAATGGCCTGACAGACAATTCTGTGCACTACTTTAGCCAAAAACAAACAAATAAATAAATAAATAAATAAATAAATAAATAAAAATTAAACAGCTGGTGCTATACCCAGAAAATTTTCATTTTATTTGAGAACCACATAGACCCAGGAATTAATCAAGCTGCAAAGCTTCGTTAAACGGGACAACCTGGACAAGAGGAGTCTTCATTATTAGAAAAAAATATATTTTAAACCTCAACTTCACCTGAGATTTATAGTGCAATGGCTTATGGGTTTTCAACTCCTTGATATGTTCTCCTATAACTCGCACCTCTCTGTACTTTTGCATCTCTGGAGGTATGATAGGTTTTCCATACATACTGCATGCATCACTGTTCTCTTCCAAATAAAATATGTTTACCATGAAATAATCACCTGTTTTCTATAGTTAACGCATTGCTTATCAATGGCAACTTGCATAACTGTGGCTATGCCAGTAACCAGTAGCCAGCTTGGTAGATGTTTATTTCTACCTACAGTGACAATGACCAAATGACCACTAGTTTAAATAATCAGATATATTACAGCATAAAAACAACAGCTCCCTCAGTTTTCCGGGTTACTTCCCAGGCTCTTTCACACAGAAGTGACAGCAAAATGTTATCTTCATGAAGTTAAGCCAATTATAATGCCACTTTTCAAACAATTCACTGTGACAATGTTATTGCTGTTTTAAAAATGGGTGTCAAGTTCCACAGACAAGCGACATAGCTGTCCTCTTTCTGTGTATGAGCACAGCACGCAAGTGTGCTTCCAGTGCAAATTTGATAGTTTGACTTGCATGCACACATGCCTTTCCACTTAGGGCATAAACAATGTGTATAGTTCCACTTGAAGTGACAGCAACTGTAATTTTCCGGTAGATCTCCAACGCTCACTTCCACCACAGCAGAGGAATAACCTTAGATGTCCAGTTCTCCTCCCAGCACAGATTTTACTTGCCACGATAGGCTACCTCTTAGAAGTATATTCTAACCAGTCCACAAAGTATAACAAGCTGCAACACACTCTCAAGTATCTTATTACACAGCAATCTATTGACTGTAATATGTCAGCCTGATATGCTCGTACACTTCCAAAATCTTTTTATACTTGCACATGCACAGTGCATGTCAAGTCAGTGAACTGCTGGTAGTACAGCACATGATCTTTCCGATTACCAAGCAGATATGTCATAAGTTCATGGTAAAATGGGATTAATTTCTAAATTCCGATTTTGACATCCTCATGGAAATAGTACTTAAACGTTTGGGAATAAGTGCACACTGATTGTGATAGCCCTTCCTCTTGTACAGCAAAGAGGAGAAAAATGAAGCTACTTCTTCACTATGTCTAAATTAGACATTGCCTTTTTGACCTAAAGTCCTTCGTGGGGTTGGCAAGATCTGTGAAGTGCTGGCTAATTTAAGCCTCAAGGCTTGCCAACCTTGACTTTCTTATCAGTTTTTATCATGTTGTCTAACCCCAGACTGTCTTAAGCAACCATCAAGGTCTACCACTCTTGTGGTCAGTTTAATTAAATTTTATTCATTTTTACCTTATCTGAACTACAAGGTTGGGTTCTGGTCTCACTTGCTGTATAGATACAGGTGAGACTTATTTGACAGACCATTATGTGGAAAATGTGAAGAAAGCAACCTAGCTCATAGGAAATGACAAAAAGTCAATAATTACAGGGCTCAGAGCAAAAAGGAAAGAGAAAGAAAGTATGATGAAATAATGGTAAGTTTCATGCAATAACAGTTTTTCTTATCATTTTAGTTTAACTAAGAATTTTTTTATGTATACATCAATTACCAAAATGGATCCAACTGTTTCATTATTTTAATATGATATCAATTAAAATGAACCAGTACTACAAATAAAAATAAATCAATAGAAATAAATAAAAACTAATTTTTTTTTTTGTTTGTTTTTCATCACTGTTCTTTCTTGTTTCCTTGTTACTATCAGCAGGTGTATCATGCACTTTGCATTAAATTAATTTCACAAATTTCCCCCAGCCCCTTATAACAATGTTTAAAGTGTTAGCTAGCTCGCGTTCCTAAGGGAAGATTTAGGGCGTCTTCTGGGTCTTTTGGAAGACGGTAAGATTTTCAAGTTTACATTGACGGCTATCTAATGTTTTGTGTCGGAAGAGGGTCAAATATGGAGGATGGATCAATAAAGATAATTTGGAAGAGTTAGACTGTCAGAAAATATCTCTGGACCCGCCCCTGCATTCCTTTTTACTATTTCTGATATGTAAGTTAATATATGTGCAAATACATGAAAGACATGAGTTTTCATTACTATAAAATGATGGTCAGCTAGCGATTACCATGATGCAGGGCACTCAAGTTTTTTGATTACCTCTTACCTCTTCAATTCCCACACTGTTGAAAGCCAAAGGTAAGCATAATAAATGAATTAATAAATGACCGCCTCCTAACTCAGTCGAGTTGAAAATGAAGACTTGAGTGCTAAATCATGTAACTTTGCTTTACATGTTAAGCAATGTAAAACTAATCACAATATTATCGATGTCATTGACATATATTTCTTTCTGAAATTAACTTAGCTACTAGCACGTAACTAGATTTTTCACATAATTCATATACCCATCACTGTCATGGTACGTCCATCACAGATGTGAAGGTAACACAAATGGTCAAATGCGATTGCATCATTCATGTGTTAACTCCGTTATTGTAAGACTTTGATATTGTCTGTAGTGCAGGCAAATCTACTAAACACGAGGTCATTACCCGACTAGTTGTCAACATTACTACCTAAATTTAGCACGTAAAATACGTGTCAAAGTAAACTGATACAGATCGACCTTTGTGTTTGCTGAAGTAAAGTTCTGTGTTTCTCCACTTTGCAACACGTGTTGAACAAATCGAGACAGCTGACCGGCATAAATTCGCCTCCCAGTTTGAGAGAAAAACAACTCAGTTTTTCTTATATAATGGTGAGGTAATAGAGCACTGTTTGTATATACAAACCTGTTCTTTATCTGCCTTGTCCGCCTTCAATTTTCTGACAACTTCCCCCTGAACTTTTATTTTTTCCTGAATTTCGGCACGATCTACTGTCGCCATTTTAGAACCTCGATTTGATAACAAGACAATCCTTATCCCAGTCTACCGCATGCAAACCAGTGACTAATCAGTAATGAAACGACATGTATACATGTCGTAAAACGACATTTAAGGTCCACATTGGACTACAGTGTGCCATTTAGCGAAAATAGATACGACCAAGAGCGATGAAGTATTTTTAAAATGAATAACATATAATCGTCCAACGAAGAGGTGTAAAAAAATCACCACGATGTCGAAGAACTAAATCTAAATACTAAGGGGGGGGGGGGGTAGTTAAACGTACTAAAAATAGGAAATAATGGAGGCCTATTAATAATTGCACAATACGCCCACTCAGGCACTTTAATAGTTAAAGAAATATCAATTTCTTGTATTATATAATTAGTACACTAGGCCTTCCTACATGAAAAACAATTTAACTGGAACGGACAATTTTACTGGCATGATATTCGAAGTCATTCGCCCATGTTAACGTGTTTGAATATTACTTCTATTAACGATGTGATATTCTTTGTGTTTGTTTAAAACAAAATAAAACCATGTCAGAGAGGATTTTTTTATTGGTGAAATAAAGTTACTGAATGAAGTAAAAGTTGCCCAATATCGCATACTGGTAGTCCCTTGAATTCCCGAGGCACAGGCCTGCTATAAAAGCTTGTTATCTAGCGCTGTAAAGGGGCATATGCCTACATGATCATACATGTAATTCAGTAGATAAAATTAGCATAAAAATAATGAAAAAACACGCGTTTTCGGCAATTTTTAGAACTCTTCCACAATAATTCTGGTAGCACTGGCCCATCCTGTATATGCATTGGCCGTTTCAGAAGCACGGTTTCTGCATTGCCCAACATGAAAACCAATCACCACTTCTCCGGCTGCCAGGTTCTCACAGATTCCTTCAACTGAAAGGTTGCAAAGGGAGATACACGTAAATGTTATAGATAAGAGGGAGCATTCAAGAATTTGCAATGTTAAAACATGTAAAACTTCATATTCTCATTATTCCCTGTCCAATTATTGTCAATTGAATACTAATGCATACAGGATCTATGTACTTTTACTCTTCATTTTTATCCATTTATTTATTCTTTGTTTATTAAAGCATCAACATATGGCATAATCGTAGGCCAACAAGTAACGGGTGCTCACTCAACCCACCACCTTTGTCATCATCCACGAGTCTTTAACACAGAAAGCAGTGAGGTTTTCAGGGTGCTAAGGGATAGGCCTCCCCCCGTCGCTACATTTTTATACATGGTTAACTCCCCCCCACCCCCACCCCCACCTATATACACGCGAGTGCGAGCAGTCATGTGCTTCCTTCAACTGTACGCGCCTGAAGAGCATGCAAAGTGCGGTCTCTTTTTCAAAAAGTATTGCCAAAAAGAATTAAACATTATTACTTTTATCTATACAGTATATGTGCCGCACTTTCATAATGGTACAGTACATTGCATTCTAATTAACTTACTGGTGGAATGCTGGTGAACATTATATGTATGGCTGGAATAAAACTGTCCATCTATAAACGTTGGGCTGTCACATTCAGTGCCGTTGAAAGTAAACCAATATCTGCGACAGGCTTCATTTTTTCCAGCAGTTGCCATGATACGGACATTACCATGGAAACCGACACGGAGCATGGTTGTTCCCGTTGTTTTGGTAAACCACACGTCCTGAAATTAAATGCAAACGTAACATTTATTATTCATTAAAAAAACGACCTGTTTACAAAGAGTCGTTACTCGTTAAGCAACTTTTTAATTTTTTCTGGGCTTATTATTATTATTATTATTATTATTATTATTATTATCTGGTCCGACTTCAGTGACATACCTCGCATCCTGAAATAAAAGGCTTATTAATTTCTCATTATTTGGTTATTTACTGTGTGTGACTGATTTGGCAGATATATCATATCCTGAAATAAGCCAATTTTAATTTTGCCGATTATTTGGCTATTTCCTGATATGACAGAACATGAAAACTATGTGGAAGTTTTAAGACTGGGGTAAAGGTATAGCTTACTCATTTAAACCAAGTCATATTTTTATGTCTAACTACCCCAAAAACCTACTGATCTTCCCCAATCCAACCCCTCAAGATAATTAAGGAAATCCCCTCGAACAAAAGTACCTGTCGTCGATATTTCCTTTAGAATTACACAGGAAGACATCAGCGGAGACATGCCCTACGGCTGTCTAAATGACTGGTCAGTCACAAAGTACCACATTATTTCATTAGAAACAGTATATATAAACGTTGAATCCAAGTACAGAGACGGGTAGAGCAATTATTCTTGAAGAGGACAAAAATTAGATTTGGTGAGAAAATCCCGGATGCAATAGGATATTATTAATCATCTGTGTGGCATGGCAGGAATTTTCCCCTGTGTTGTCCATTCTAATTTTTTTCTTATTGGGGGGGGGGGGGGGGGGGGGGGGTAGTAACATTTTTCACAATACACAGAAACAGTACTATTATAAAAGATCATACGCACGTAATTCTAAATTGAAATGCGGGTTCACAATATGCCTGTTACCTTGATTAAACCGACATCCCTATCGTCGTTGATATCTGTCCATGTAAACTGTTTCACGTTTCTAGGGGAACAAGGGGTTCCTGGAATAAATTTGAATAGATTAGGATATATTAAAATGAGACTTCGGGATGATTTGATATTACCTATGCAATTTTCTTTTTTCACTTAAACTCCCCGATGTCCCAACACTCGTCTTCTTTCATTCTCATCAATTCACAAAGAATCCGGGTTCAATTCATCTTGGCAGGCTAATATACTGCTTTAAAATCCACCTCAAGTTAAGACTCTCTATAAATTACCCAAAAAGGCCCTCAATAAGGTATATGTCATTGTCACTAAAGTATATAGAATATTTAGAATATTTACAACAGAACTACGCATTGTGCATATACATGTAATGAAGCCCTAATTAAAAATACCCACGCTGTGTGAAAAAGAACTGATGTGAATCCGAGACTCACCAGCTTCCCCCTTTGGTCCTGGTGGTCCAGTTTCACCCCGAAGTCCGTCTCTGCCATCTCTGCCATCTCTTCCATCAGTTCCGTCTTTTCCATCCTTTCCATTTTGATAACATTGCTACAATGAAAGCTTCTGATGAGACTATATTCATTTTCTGTAAAATAAGCTTGAAATATTATCATGTATCTTCATGTAAACGTAACACAGGATAAAGACTTTATAATTCACAGAAAAATCTGTAAAATGTTTTCAAAATTATGACTTGTGAAGTGAAATATCGAATTTTCATATGGTGGAATCCAAATTAGTGAACTTTTTCATCTTCTGAGAATTTTAATATCTTTAAAGCAAACAGGACATGTTACATGTGGTGAGAATATCGAGACTATGTCAGATTTCAGAGTTTCGGGGAGATCGCAGTTGGCCTTTAGGAAAAGTATCGAAATAAATTATCAAAATCCACTTCACAGTCTATTTCCCGCAATGCTGTCTAGTCTTTCTTCACCTTAACGATTAATTGCCTTCTGAATTTATTACACTGACTGTAGTTGAAGAAATAAAAACATTAGTAATATTAAAGCTGGAAGATGTGTAATGTGATAACACTAAGGCTTCGTTCACATGGAATGTCTATTTTCTAAAAATCTATGTTCTATTCGCGCTATCTTATGATCACGGNGGTGCAGCCAAATTGGATTTTTTGGCCTTTGGCTCATGGACTACATGTATACATGTGTAGGCCTACATGTCGTAAAACGACATTTAAGGTCCACATTGGACTACAGTGTACCATTTAGCGAAAATAGATACGACCAAGAGCGATGAAGTATTTTTAAAATGAATAACATATAATCGTCCAACGAAGAGGGGCCTGCGAGTAGGCCTATGTAAAAAAAATCACCACGAAGAACTAAATCTAAATACTAACTAAGGGGGGGTAGTTAAACGTACTAAAAATAGGAAATGATGGAGGCCTATTAATAATTGCACAATACGCCCACTCAGGCACTTTAATAGTTAAAGAAATATCAATTTCTTGTATTATATAATTAGTACACTAGGCCTTCCTACATGAAAAACAATTTAATTGGAACGGACAATTTTACTGGCATGATATTCGAAGTCATTCGCCCATGTTAACGTGTTTGAATATTACTTCTAATAACAATGTGATATTCTTTGTGTTTGTTTAAAACAAAATAAAACCATGTCAGAGAGGAATTTTTATTGGTGAAATAAAGTTACTGAATGTAGTAAAAGTTGCCCAATATCGCATACTGGTAGTCCCTTGAAATTCCCGAGGCACAGGCCTGCTATAAAAGCTTGTTATCTAGCGCTGTAAAGGGGCATATGCCTACATGATCATACCCGGTACATGTAATTCAGTAGAAAAAATTAGCATAAAAATAATGAAAAAAACACGCATTTTTGGCAATTTTTAGATTTCTTCCACGATAATTCTGGTAGCACTGGCCCATCCTGTGTATGCATTGGCTGTTTCAGAAGCACGGTTTCTGCATTGCCCAACATGAAAACCAATCACCACTTCTCCGGCTGCCAGGTTCTCACAGATTCCTTCAACTGAAAGGTTGCAAAGGGAGATACACGTAAATGTTAAAGATAAAAGGGAGCAATCAAGAATTTGCAATGTTAAAACATGTAAAACTTCATATTCTCATTATTCCTTGTGCAATTATTGTCAATTGAATACTAATGCACACACGATCTATCTAGGCTACTTTTACTCTTCATTTTTATCCATTTATTTATTTTTTTTTCATTAAAGCATCAACATATGGTATAATCGTAGGCCTACAAGTAATGGGTGCTTACTCAACCCACCACCTTTGTCATCATCCACGAGTCTTTAACACAGAAAGCAGAGTTAGGTTTTCAGGGTGCTAAGGGATAGGCCTACCCCCCCCCCCCCCCGCTACATTTTTATACATGGTTAACCCCCCCCCCCCCCCATATACACGCGAGTGCGAGCAGTCATGTGCTTCCTTCAACTGTACGCGCCTGAAGAGCATGCAAAGTGCAGTCTCTTTTTCAAAAAGTATTGCCAAAAAGAATTAAACATTATTACTTTTATCTATACAGTATATGTGCCGCACTTTCATAATATATGGTACAGTACATTGCATTCTAACTTACTGGTGGAATGCTGGTGAACATTATATGTATGGCTGGAATAAAACTGTCCATCTATAAACGTTGGGCTGTCACATTCAGTGCCGTTGAAAGTAAACCAATATCTGCGACAGGCTTCATTTTTTCCAGCAGTTGCCATGATACGGACATTACCATGGAAACCGACACGGAGCATGGTTGTTCCCGTTGTTTTGGTAAACCACACGTCCTGAAATTAAATGCAAACGTAACATTAATTTTTATTATTCATTTAAAAAAACGACAAAGAGTCGTTACTCGTTAAGCAACTTTTTAATTTTTTCTGGGCTTATTATTATTATTATTATTATTATTTTCTGGTCCGACTTCAGTGACATACCTCGCATCCTGAAATAAAAGGCTTATTAATTTCTCATTATTTAGTTATTTACTGTGTGTGACTGATTTGGCAGATATCATATCCTGAAATAAGCCAATTTTAATTTTGCCAATTATTTGGCTATTTCCTGATATGGCAGAACATGAAAACTATGTGGAAGTTTTAAGACTGGGGTAAAGGTATAGTTTACTCATTTAAACCAAGTCATATTTTTATGTCTAACTACCCCACAAACCTACTGATCTTCCCCAATCCAACCCCTCAAGATAATTAAGAAAATCCCCTCGAACAAAAGTACCTGTCGTCGATATTTCCTTTAGAATTATACAGGAAGACATCAGCGGAGACATGCCCTATGGCTGTCTAAATGACTGGTCAGTCACAAAGTACCACATTATTTCATTAGAAACAGTACATATAGACGTTGAATCCAAGTACAGAGGCGGGTAGAGCTATTATTCTTGGAGAGGACAAAAATTAGATTTGGTGAAAAAATCCCGGATGTAATAGGATATTATTAATCCTCTGTGTGGCATGGCAGGAATTTCCCCCTGTATTGTCCATTTTAATTTTTATTTCGGGGGGGGGGGGGGTAGTAACATTTTTCACAATACACAGATACAGTACAAGTATGCAAGATCATACATCGTACGCACATAATTCTAAATTGAAATTAAATTGTTCACAATATGTCTGTTACCTTAATTAAACCGACATCCCTATCGTCGTTGATATCTGTCCATGTGAACTGTTTCACGTTTCTAGGGGAACAAGGGGTTCCTGGAATAAATTTGGATAGATTATGATATATTAAAATGAGACTTCGGGATGATTTGATATTACCTATGCAATTGTCTTTTTTCACTTAAACTCCCCGATGCCCCAACACTCGTCTTCTTTCATTCTCATCAATTCACAAAGAATCCGGGTTCAATTCATCTTGGCAGGCTAATATACTGCTTTAAAATCCACCTCAAGTTAAAGCTCTCTATAAATTACCCAAAAAGGCCCTCAATAAGGTATATGTTATTGTCACTAAAGTATATAGAATTTTTAGAATATTTACAACAGAACTACGCATTGTGCATGTACATGTACATGTAATGAAGCCCTAATTAAAAATACCCACGCTGTGTGAAAAAGAACTGATGTGAATCCGAGACTCACCAGCTTCCCCCTTTGGTCCTGGTGGTCCAGTTTCACCCCAAAGTCCGTCTCTGCCATCTCTGCCATCTCTTCCATCAGTTCCGTCTTTTCCATCCTTTCCATTTTGATAACATTGCTACAATGAAAGCTTCTGATGAGACTATATATATTCATTTTCGTAAAATAAGCTTGAAATATTTTCATGTATCTTCATGTAAACGTAACACAGGATAAAGACTTTATAATACACAGAAAAATCTGTAAAATGTTTTCAAAATTATGACTTGTGAAGTGAAATATCGAATTTTCATATGGTGGAATCCAAATTAGTGAACTTTTTCATCTTCTGAGAATTTTAATATCTTTAAAACAAACAGGACATGTTACATGTGGTGAGAATATCGAGACTATGTCAGATTTCAGAGTTTCGGGGAGATCGCAGTTGGCCTTTAGGAAAAGTATCGAAATAAATTATCAAAATCCACTTCACAGTCTATTTCCCGCAATGCTATCTAGTCTTTCTTCACCTTTACGATTAAATGCCCTCTGAATTTATTACACTGACTGTACCCGAAGAAATAAAAACATTAGAAATATTAAAGCTGGAAGATGTTTAATGTGATGACACTAAGCGAGTTCTCCATTGGCTTATCTTACCTGGGCATCTGTCGCCAATTGGCTTATGCTAAATGTTGCCAAAACAACAAAAATTACAGTTGTTGAATATTTCATATCAGTGGCTGGATGGGATCTGTATCCGACTGCAAAGTGCCTTTAACATGTACCCCTGTATATTTATCTTGACTATAATGAACCCAAGCTTTAAGCATAGTCACTTTGATTTGCTCAAACAGGATATAAACTAACCACTTAGTAACGCTCTGATTGTTTTCAATCTCCTCTTGGCTTCATCAAAATAAATAGGCTACGTCAAATATAGTCACAGCGGAGCCATTTGCTTCAAAATAACGGAAGATAATAACTGTTAACCAGGCTTAATCGTTGTAACACCATCTGCGCGTGGAGAGGTGGATTATAAGAAGGCGGTGCTTCCAAACATTTCTCAAAGTAACAACTGGGCATGTACAATGAAGACTATTTAAATTTGGGACACTTCATAATTTTTTCAAGACTTTAATGTGGCGATTTTTTTTATTTAAACAAGATTAGTGGAAATATGGATGTAACAGAACGTGGAAATGCTATATAGGCTAAATATATTTTTGTATAAAGGGTAAATCAGAATTTGCTGTGTATGCATGTACTAGTAGTAAAAATAATGTAATTGGCAGAAACAGGATTTGAATTAGATATCATGCAAGTCAAGCGCTGATTGTCCTTCACCCAATCAGAGGCACATAATGCGAGGCATGGATATTATCGGTTCTTTTACATTGATATTAGTGATGGTCTCTTAATAATGTCTCAGAAATACATTAATGTAACAGTATGGAAATCATTGGAGTCAATCGATCTGGGTCATGTATCCTAATAGGCTTTACGGTAGGGTAAAGCCTACACTGTATGTCAAACTAAAATGGCTTTAAAGACAATATCATCCCACTTTTAGTTTTACTGTCACTTCATTTATCAATTATTTGGTCAACTTTTGAATGATGTACAGTGTAGCTCGCCTGTTACAAACATACGCCAAAACCACAAGTGAACTTTTGAACTGATACAACAGAGGGTATACCCCAGGAACAATTTCATTTTGCCAAGCCAGGACACACAGAACCCGTGCGCACAGAGCAGATTAATTGAAGTTAAAAAGGGTTACTAATTTTCTGCTCATTTTGTCAAATGTTACTGGAAGCAACCCTTTGTAATTGTATTGTTTTATTTAATACTGGTCTCTAGTTTATGGCATTGTATTTTATTTTCCCGCTTTGTTTTTATTTATCATCATAATATTTGATATTCTGGCAAACCTCTGTTAAAAGGTTATACCTTGCGGTATCATTTACAGATAATAGCATATTTTCCGTATATACATGTATATTTGGCATATTGTAACTAACTTAAATTATCCATTATTATTTTTTAAATGTATTTTCCTTTTGGCTTAGGAAGGTGTGCGTGGATGGTTATATACTTATGTCGAAATTCAATGAAAACATTTTCTTATATCATAATAAATAGACAACATTTTGACTTTTATTAAAATTTATTTCTAATATAAGATTTGTTCAGGTAAAAATCGTCAGTCAAACACATCAACTTTATTATTCAAAAATCAACCAAGCACACGAATCAAAAGCAAAAGCACTTATGCACAGAACTTTGAAATTATACATCATTTCACGAACTGACCAGGGTATAAGAAAGAGCACAGGTAGCATCTTTTCACCATTTTGTCTCCTTTGGAGCTTCTGAGGCAGATATTTTGAATAAAGCAGTACAAAGAAATTTGTACCTCTCTGCCCTTTATACAGCATGCAACCCAACGCCTCAACCATATTACCACTACAAACCCTGCGCCCCAGTATACATACGGTTATGACTCGGATCTTTTTAATGGGGAAAATTTACCAGTTTTTGAGATGCATAATAAAAGATTCATTAAAAACACATTTCTGTGTAGCATTTGTTGTGCATATACTCATATCCTGTATAGAATGGAACTATCAGGTTGCATGCTTTTTAGTCATGTTGCTACAGCTGAAAAGGAACGATCTGATTTCAAGAATTTATGACTTTGAAAAATTACAGAATCTTTAATTTTACAATTTCCCCTTTGAAAAAATCGAGTCATTACCGTATCAATTTGTAGATGAATAAGTATGCCACTATGTTTTCCGTCCTGTAAAAATGAATATCAGTTATACCTTCCACACTGTTAAGTCATTGGCCTTCCAAATTTCAAATACGATTACATTAAAATATAATAACTCAAAGCTCAGTTAGATCAGAGTGTAATTTTACAATGTTTGATACAAAAAGCATATGATATGTACATTTTTAAGCAACCCTTCATTTTAACACACAAATACGTCCTTTTCGATATGACACAAAGATTAGTCATTTTTAATGAAGTAACAAATTAGTACCCATTTTCATGGGGGTTTCTGATCTCAGAAAGTTTAAGCGGTTTCAACAAGGGGCGAGAGGCATTACCGTGGGTAGGAAAAGAAAATACAAGAGGAGGAACAGGATTCCCGATCAAGGGTGGCAGTCTCTTCTGTGGGTTGTCACTCGTGGTGGTTTCAGTCTGCTCTATTTCGAGCAGCTCTACTGCTGAACCACCTATCTCACGTTTTGCTTGCACTGGTGAACACTCGTTGCTGCCGTCTGACCATGCCTCTGGGCCTCTGAACCGTTCCATGTCTAAATGGGAGCTATTGGCCCACCTTAAGTTTTCTTCGCTCGTCATTGGAGTGACGCTTTGTCTGAAACAAGAAGGAAATATGCGATTTGGATATTTAGCAGCTTTGATGGTTTCTTTGACTTTGCATTTTCTGAACTTCAACGTAAAGCATTATATACGATAAGTTATTGGCAACGTAAAGCATCCTCTTTGTTGCATATTTTGAGCAAAAGCTTCAATGAAACGAATACGCGGTGCTCCGCTCTAAAATCTTAATTGTGTATTTATTGCATCTCCAATTCAACTGACAAAATAAATAACATCCGGCCGTCAAAATCACTAATTTAACCACAAAAATGCATTGATCATTTCCACCCACATTACAAGCATTTTTTTTTCACCATTGCAACAAGTAGGCCTACGTGTGCTTGTGACCAGTGGTGACTGTAAACTGTAAACTTTCAACTTTGCTCAGTAATTTAAGTGAAAGACTTTTCTTTTACTGATCATTAACGCCCGTCCTTACCTGGCAACGAGTTTCTTCTTCATTATTTTTAATCCAACAAATAGTGCTACCAATATCACCGCTGTAAGAACAGTTGAAACGATAACAGGAATAATCCAGGTAAGTCTCTGAAAAAAGAAAAAAAGAAAAAATAACTCCCAGATTTCATTTAGTAAAAGTCAGTTATTGTTTATATGGTCTAAAAGCTATTCTGAGAAACGAATATGCAAAAACGAGTGAGATTCTCCGTAACCATCGTGTTAACCTTGTTTAAGAAAAAATATTTGAGCTAAATAGGTATCTATAAATACCAACTAAAACTTTTAAGTTTAAAAAATGCGTTTAATATATATATTTATTTATCGCAAAAAACGACTCACACGTACTACACAACTGTAAATCGAGTAGGCCTTCTCTGTCAGTGTCAAAACCAACCAGACTAGCGCATAATAAGTCACTACCCTGAGTAATTCTATGGGACATACACGTCAAAATCGTGCCATCTATACATGAATATCCAATATTTCATTAAATTTTCATTTCTTTTTTTTTTAATTTTGAGGCACGGCTTAGCTTACAGGAAATACCGCGCACGGTTTTATACCCGCACAGTGGCGTAGCCGTCTCACTGTTGCTCAATGTCACACTAACTTACGATACAATTTCAATTTTAAAAGGGACGAACTGCCAGACACACATTGGGCGTTCCCTTTCATCTGTTAGTGAATCTAACGGCCAAAGTGACAGCCCAGCGTGGACACAACTACTGCAACAAATGGTGCAACGCCTTAACCAAAATTAAGATCTTCGCCTTTCTGAGGCGTCACGATTCAAATTGCCAAAATACGGATTAAAAAGTGTGTCACAACCTTATATCTAATTGCCGAATGCATTACAATACATCTATGACGAAAATTTTGTGTTCCTACCTGAGGTTCATCAATTTCTATCGTGCCTAGAAAAACAATAAGAGTTTTGGAATGACATTTATAAAGAGATGACTCTAATCAGCCTGATTACTGATAGATAAAAAATACGAAGAGCTCTAATTTGAAAAAAAAGTTTAGGTCTAAGAATGATAATATTCTAAAACTTAAAATCTACCGTGCACGCTAGGCATATAAAGATATTATGATAGACATACTATACACCCATTTTCGTTCTGCAATAAATTTATACATCGTGAAGAAAACGGAGTTTAAATTTCGCTACCTGTGCAGCGGACTGCTCCCATACTCTTGTCACCAAATGCGGACTGACAAGGTTTGCAGGTGCGAGATGTCTCATCAGAATATGTCCCCGGCATGCAAGCGGCTGAAATCATAAATGAACACATTTATGAGAGTTGACTTTTATGACATAACAGTTACAAGGTCAAATTCAAACTACATGCAGTGAGTTAGAGATATGTACTAGGAAGTCTTAGTTGGCGGCACAAGGAAAGGTAACATCTTCCATTTTTAAATATTTTTTTAAATTAATTCAGTTTTGAATGGAATTAGATAAAACTTTTTTTCTGTAATTGATTATCGTATTGATGACAGGTCATTTATCACAATCAGATAGCGCCTGTGTGCGCTTATTTCACCTTTTATATAGTGTTTCAGTAAAGTACCACATTTCAACAAGCAAAGGGACATGGGCTTTTATGATTTTGCTCCTTGCACCAGGCATACTTACCACACAAATATTCAAACTCCATGCTGTGTTCATAACCGGGCGGGCAAAGTGGGGAATCAAAGGACGCTCGCAGTTGGTTGTGGTCAATACTAACATGGTGGGCACCATGGGTGAAGATATAAGTTCCCTGGTACCCGTAATTATAAAGCACACGAACACTTCTCATGACTGACTGCCGCAGCCCACGATACAGTTGGTTCAATTGTTCGTACGAGTTGTTGTGATCTGTGGAATTGGCGATTTCATTTGCCAAAATGGTGAATTGGGTTCCATCATTTTCAAGATGTGTTATGTTCGAAATGGTGACGTTGCCATTAAGTAAATGCATCACCGTCATTTCTATGGTTTCCTTGAAGTCTAGTCCATCTAATGACATGTTCTGCAATAGGGTGGCAGGGGTCTCCGTATCCGCTGCTGCTATTCGTCTCACAGCCATGGTTATTTGTGCCCTTGGCAACGCCACTCGCACAGGCCTAACTATCATTTGGGTGTGGTTCATCTTGTGTAAACCATGTTTGTTTTCTGCACTGCATTGGTAAAAACCAGCGTCAGCAAGCCTGGGTTTTGGGATTTTCAGAATAGGGTCACTGCTGTTAAGAAAGACGGGAACTGTGGTATTATTTGTGCTGCTCAAATTGGTCTCAAACGTCCACGTGATAGTTGGAAATGGATCTCCAGTCACGTTGCACGTGATGTTGGCTGATGGTTCGTACCTCTCAAGTACAACCAGATCATTAAGGGGAGGCATCACCTCGCTCGGCGGTTCTTCAACTTTGAGAACACCCCTCGAAGCAACGCTAACTACGTGATTCACTGCAACGCATGCATAATAGCCATCATGCATTTGTTCCGCAACTGGGATTTCTAAAACATTTCCGTCAATGTTTACGTTTAAGCTGCTGTTTCCGTAAATCGGTTCTCCGTCTTTCTGCCATTCGAAGTAAGGTTCAGGTTCGCCTGTTGCGTTACAGGTCAAGGTCACATTCTGACCTACCAGAACGGCGATGTCGTAGACCTCGACAGTAATATTGGGTGCTGTGGCACAGAAAACTTTGGTTTCTCTACTCTGAAGCAGTACAGACAACAGCTCGCCACTCAGAGCAACGGCATCCTCTGTTGTCAGCGTATCGTTTCTGACAATTCCAAGAAAACTGTCTTCAATTTGCGGTATCAGCTGCCGCATGGTGTCTGCCTGGGCAATGGAGACGTTTAAGTAAAGACGGTAGAAATCATAGAAATACATAAGTAAGCAATCCTCAAAACTGGAACACTTGTTCGGGTCTTGTGTGTCCCGTGTGTAATTCTCCATTGTTTGTCTCCATGCGGTGCCGATTGGGAAGCTTTTTGCCTTCTGGGTTTCCTCCTTCGTTGCATTTACAACGTTATCCATCATGCCCACGTACGCACCTACCACCGGATCAGAGGTCACGTTGGAATTTGCAATCACATCTTCCAGGTCATTTTCAGTCAAGTTATAGTTGACGTAGGCATCGGTTTTGTTAAACCCAGAATCGTTAAGGCTAATGTTTTCCACCTTTGTCATGCTAGTCAAATCATCCACCACTGTAGAGGCATTATCAATGGAATCTTTTGCCACTGATGACACGTTGTATAATGCTTCAGCCACTGTGGTCAAAAATGTGTCAATGACTGAGAACTCGTCACATTTTCTTTTGAACAAATTAATTCGATATTGTATGTAATTTGCTTCGGTTGAGTCGTTGGCATTAAGGCTGTCGGATTCGGGGGAGTCAATAGTTACATTTTCTCCATCAAAAATATCATCAAACACTGTTCTGTTGATGGAGGAATTAGACATACTATGTGTATCTCTCTCAAAGCGCCCTCGCAGGTGCTTGTATGACCAAAGAATGTTCGCTCTAACTAAATATTCCACAGACCGTTTTCCTCTTCCAGTAAGCAAACGTCCAATACCTTCAAATATCATTTTTACAATCTTGAAGGCTAGTTCTAGTATATTAAGAATAATATTCTTCAAATCAATCCTAAATGTGAACAATGTCCAGCCAGATCTAAAAGCATTGAACTCGCATGAAACAGTCAAGAGGAAGAAGTCCCGTGCATTGATTTCTACGCCAAAACCACATCTTTTAATGTCCAGGATACTTGCAATTCCATAACGAATGAAATACTCAAACGCCAATGTTATTCCACGTAGGATGAATTTAACTACCTCCAAAGCTGCTTTTACAAATTCGAGAAGCCATTCAATTCCTTTCAAAATGTAAATCGTAAAGTCTAAAAATCCAACTGCAACATCGAGAATGGCTTTAGCTGCTTTTACAGTTAACTGAGCCACTTGGAGCGCTCCTTTAGCTATATCCATGGCTATCATAGGGATGCGAACGGCTATCTTAGCGAGTTCCAGAACGGCGTAAGCTATAGCTCTAAGAATGCGGCACAAAGCGTTTGCTATAAGACAGCCAATGTCAGGGATGCGAATCGCACATGGGACCCACTGACAGCATGGAAAAGGTATCCAGCCACCGCATATCCTACAGGTAAGGCCCCATAAACAAATGTCAGGGCAATCTCGAATCTGGCACAAGTTATCCACATTTCTTTGAGCCCTCGCTAACTCATCAAGAGCTCTTTGGAATGGAATTTTTGCCTCCTCAACTTTCCGTTCCGCATCTTCAAGAACTTTAACAGCGTTGTCAAATTTTGTCTTTTCAGCAAGAACTGCGGCCTTTGCGGAATTCACCTTTTCCTGCGCTGCTTGTACATAAGTCTGCACTACTGTTACAGCATCTTGGGCAGCAGAAATTCGCTCCTGTGCTTCCCTTGACTTTTCTTTCACTATATTTATCACTGAATCCCATAAGCTTCCGTCAAAACCCTTAGGCCCTGGGACAAAATATGCTGACAATCCCAGTCGGAAATGAACTTCTGGGACGTTAAATTTGAGATATACATGCATCTCAATTCGAAATAAAGATACAATTAAAGTTTCGACGTAGGCGTCCAAACCGTTCTTTGAAATAAAAACGTCAACTCTTGTGCTATCAAAAACGGGTAAATCTAACAACAGGATTGCATGGACAATAATATCAGTTTGTGCTCCATTTATGCCGATAGCTAATTCTAGCCCAGCACCACGGAATTTCTTGAAAAACTTGAATAAGCCTCCATCCCTTTTAAACAAAGCCATTATTCGCACGGCATCCTTGCCCTGAAGGAGAGCGTATGCTTTGCTGTATTTGCTGCACTGAGCTAAAGAGCCAGAGGAGTACACATACTCTATGTCAAGCTCTCCCAGATCTATGCCAAATACCGTGAGCGAAGAAACGAATTTTATTCCAAAGCCAGAAAATCCCTTAAATGATTGGATAAGCTCGGTGTTACTGAACTGAACAAATTCCCAGGCATCTCTTTCTAACTGCTCTAGTTGGGAATCAGTGTCGGTGACAAACTGATGAACAAATGTATCAGGCATTAACTCGGCTTCCATTTTAAGACTCTGAAAAGTCTTCCGTAATTCAATGACAAGAGTTTTGATGGCCTCGTTGTGTTGCCAATCTCGAAGACACCTGTGCCATTGAAGCGAGTAACAAACGCATTGCTGGTTGACAAGAGATTGATGGATTGTGAAACAAAATTCTTCAGCAAAGATCGGGTGCTTTCCCAAAGGAATCGGTTTTCAACGTCACTAGTGTTCAGAAGCAGAGTTAAGTTTTGTGCATCGATGACGATTAAGGATAAACCTACTTTCAAGTCGTTCGTCAGAGCAACGGAATTACCTGCATCGGCATCTGGCAAAGGACTGTCATCAAAGAGAATGAAAACATCAACATCAATATTGAGATCAAAGATCGTGTCTAAAGGTGGGTTTGGAACATTCTGAAGTATAGCTAAAGCCCTTCTTAGAGCCATGCTACATACAGTTGCATTAGGTGCCTTCTGGGCTATTTCATTTACGGTAGCGTCCATGTTTTTGCCTTTGGCTTTATTCTTCAGTAATCGCTTTTTGCTTTTGTTTTTTGGTCTCTTGTCTCTCTTTGATCTCTTTCTCCACTTGGCACGCGCGCTTTTCTCTGCAGTTGTAGGTTTCTTGGTTGTTCCTATTTTTGCTGTGGTAGTCCGTCGAGTGGTTGTGCGCCTAGTGGTCGTCGTGGATCTAGTATTAACAGCTGGTGTTGTTGTAGTAGCAGTGTTTGTTGTATTTCTAAGATCAGCAATTAGATCCAATGCGTCACAAACACCATCAACCACCGCAAATGCAGCGTCTAATGCGGCTCTGGCTACGTTGTATTGCCAAAAATCTTTCAGTGGGTTGAAGTTAAGGTGCATCGTAAAAAACAAGCCTGCTGGGTTGGCACCGTCACCGCAAAGACGCCGTTGTTGAGATCCTTCATGAAATTTATGTGAAATGTTCATTCAGTTAAAATATGGCCGCATGCGTGGGTATAAAAATTAAAGAAAATTTAACACGGGAGAAGCATGCATGTATTTTCGAAAAAAATCATTTTAAAAGTTATATACAGTAAATAAGCTTAATAAAATTATTTAAACTGTACCTTGAGCAATCAGGTCATAACCTGTGTTTTATATATTAAAAGGGATTAAGACTAGCATTTAAAGGTGTACTCACCTCCTACGGACAGGTACACTGAGCTTTCGGCAACGGCGCCCCCTAGGACAACCGGACCCAGCGCTGTGTCCAAGACAATGTCCATTGACGCAGATGACGCCATCACCATGACGTACTCTTCTGAGCGGCTGTACTCTGTCAACTATGATAAAGATACGCGTTGAATTTTGCAGTGTTAGTGGTTCAATCGAAAATGAACATCCATCAAAAACGAAGAACATTACTAAAAGATTTAAATTATACAAAAACAACCGGTCCCCAAGTACGTTTAGTAGACATCCTTTTTACAACTACTTAACACTGTTTGTATAAGATTTAACTACAAGTGTGGACCTAGTTTAAAAAAGAAACTGCATATGCTTACGTCAACAGGATTGGGTACTTTAAAGAAGGCATCTCCTTGCGCCTCCCAGAGAAGGAGCGGCCATTCCGAATTTTCCATCTCTGTCATTATCCAGACGTTAGCTTCTGAGGGCAAGCTGAAATGTAAAAATGGAGACATCTGATGTTTTATTCGTGCACCAAATATCGAATGCAATGTATACTCTAGAGGTGTTAGTGCTGACATTAAGAAATTATGCATTTTACAACCCTTGTTGCAAAATTACAGACCAACAGAGAAGCAGAATTCATCCCAGAAGTCAACGCAGCGCTGTTTCTCCCAAAAGGATCTGATTTCCTAATTCCACTTGAATCGAGTTTTAGCTAGAGGATATGAAAATTTATGATCTCTATGTCATTCAATATCATTGTGAAGTTTTTTGAGAGACCCGTTTTAAAATAGGTTTTCTAAATCGACCGGAACTGTGATCTGCTTGCTTTGCTACCACGTTATTTGCTCCAAGCACCAACGGCCACTGCGGGCCACGATTTTTGTCAGGAATATTATCTCTGAAATGGCCAGAATTCACCAGAGAAACAATTTCAATATATTAATGAATGAGGAAATGAGGAGTCCACATTCGAAGCTTGAGAACGGCAACAAACATTCACGTAGGCTAGAGGAGCCAAACACATGAGTCCAAATTTGCAAGTTAGTTACTTTCACGTCTTAAAATCACGTTCAAAACTGGTCATGGGAAGGATACTCCACTACTCGCGTTATATCTATTATTATGCAACTTTCAGGTTGTAGAATGACAATCAAACCACCTAACTGGTGAGCCTTGTTTAATTTAAAAATTCTAAGGGAACAGATGTACCTGAATGCGACCTTTTCATCCCCATTCCAAAACTCTCCCGTCGACTCGGGCAGTTTGACTTCAATTCGTCGTGTGGTTGACATGCCAATTCCATGTACACTCCCGTGAAATCCAAACGAGCTTACTGCACCAAGTACGTCAAATCTACCGGCCAAATCAACTTTGTCTCCAGGAAATAGAAAGAAGAAAGTCATATCTCTTTCCCCGCACATGTCCAAAATCAAACAATAATTTTCGTCTCCAGATAATGTCGGAAGAATTAAGCTAGTTCCCCAGTACGTAAAATTCACACCCTCTTGGAATGTTAATATATTGTAGAATACATCAGGGGACAGTGGCGCCCCCTGACAACTACTGTGCACAGCGTTGTTCTCGTCCAACAGCTCACTGCCGGCAACAATACTGATATCAAATCGTGGAGACAGAGTGCTTTCATACTTCAAAAGGGGCTCTAACCGTATATTACCCGGGAACTGGATCTCAGTCGACGAAAGGAGACTTCGAAGAAAGGAGTTTCTTTGAAGAAAGTCACCATCGTCTTCCGTCGTGAAAGCAGACGCAGTACATCGCTCTTGTAGGATGGAAGTCGCTGGGAGGCGTGTCCCGTCGTTGACAGACTGAGCTGGAGTTAAAGAAGACACTGTGAGGGTGTGGTTGGTTATCTGGAGGCCGTTCGATGAAAGGGGAGACCCTTTGTTTTCAAAGAAAACTATTCCAAACGTGAAAAAAGTATCTGTTTCTTGGGTTGATTTAAACCAAGCAGATGTAGACGACAGCCAAATCTGATTACACACACCGGCGGGACCATCAGTGACCAAGCTTAAGAGATAGCATCCTCTGGGCAAATTGTACGACTTAAGTCCCAATTTCGAAAACACATCTTCTTTTTCGCAATTCATACCAGTGTGCCCAGTCCCAGTACAGTTACAAGCGACGCCCGTTGTGAATGGTAAGCATACGCCATTATTCATACACAGGTTGTTACTACACGGCTGTACGATTGTGCTTACGGGTGTACTCGTCACTGTTGTGGTCCGCACAGTCGTCGGTGGAGTAGTTGAAGTAGTTGTCTCCTGTGGCGTCGCTGAATAAGTTGTCTCCTGTGGTGCCTCGGAAGAAATGTCTTGCGTTATTGTACTTGTTGTAGTTCCATTAAAAACGGCCGTAAAATTAAACTCTTCAATGACAGCTTGAAATTTAAAAAAATTCATTCACTTTATGTATCGATGCCAGGGAACTACAACATATGTAACATTTTTAGATTGGTAATTGATATTTTCTGTGTTCTATTGAAAACTAATGGTGATACAAGTATGGCAACAATTTAATGACGTTGAGTGCCTGTCGCCATTATAAAATTTGGCAAGTGTATCGACTTAAACATTCACAGATAAACGGTTCCTTTTTCCTTTACAGACAATAAAACCTGAATCAGAACGTATACTTTCATCCGTATCTACTAACCTTGGCAAGTGTGAGCGTCGCCTCCAAGGACAAAGCCAGCCTCGTTACATTCGCAGTGGTAGGAGCCGTTGGTGTTGATGCAAATGTCACTACAGCTACCATTATTGACAGCACATTCATTGACATCTGCAACATACAATATCAAAACATTGTCAAAATACCAATACAACTATTTCCAAAAATTAAAAGAATAAGTACGTCTTCAAAGTCAATAATCAGCGTCTTTCAGTGAAACTGTCGCGGTTACTACCGTGCCGCTGTACATTTTTTTTTTTTTTTTTTTTTTTTTTTTGCCAGTTTTAACTCATAGTTTGGAAATTTTTATGTTATGAGACCATCCACCAAAGTTTTAATTCCCTATTGATCTTCAGTTATAACCCTTACATTATTACAATTAAAACCGAAACGTCTAAGAACTTTAACACGTCTTTATACAATGGCATCCAGATATATTCAACAAAATGTAAATGTTTTTATATTATACCCAAGACCTACCTTCACACGATTGAGAGTCATTTCCCAACTGGTAGCCATCTTGGTTGCAGAAACACAGGAAAGAACCTATAATGTTGGTGCATGTATCTTCACACCCACCATTAGAGGTACTGCACTCGTCCACATCTGATGAAAAAAGTGTTTGATGTTTTATATAATCGCAAATAGGCTATGACAACTTTACTTTTACTTTACCAAAATAGTCATGCTAACACCAGCGACGTAAAATTACACTCACCGTCGCACGAGCGAAAGTCTGCTCCTAAAATATATCCTGGGTCCGTACAAGCACACGCGAATGATCCATTTAGATTGTCGCACCGATCACCGCAGCCACCATTTGCAACCAGGCATTCATCAATATCTGTAAGAGTTGCAGATGTGTATGAAGTTTTGTTTGGAAGTTAACTCCACTGCTTTTAACGGCGTGAGTCGGGTTATGGGGTTATAATGGCCGTAAAAGTTAGGTCCCGTGGTTTAAAACTGATCATAAATCTAGTTCTCGATAATATTTTGCACATTATACCTTTACGCAAAGTGAATTAATCTTACCATACGCCTTGACCATCAGCATCTATTGCAAACTCTTCTCTTAAATCAGCATACCAGTTCAATAACCAGTATATTTAAATACATCATTAAATTACAGTAAAACTGCAATGACAGGCGTAGTCCGCGCAGAAGTAAACTACGGTCAAGGTCAAGGTACCTTACCTTCACAATTCCCATCCATAGCGACGTATCCATCTGGACACACTGTTATGTTACAACCAACGCAAGGTGGAACCTCTGATAGAGCATGAAGAAATTAATGCGGTGTTATGACATAAGAATTAATTTGATGCTATGTTGTATAATGTATACTTCGACTTATGCCCATCTTCTATATCACATCACTGCCACTTTTTGGATACCAGAAAAAAAGACTGGGAATTTTTCATTCTTTAAATTTAATCGATTATTTTTTTTTAATTAAGTGCAATAGCATTTATCAACTCATCTAATTAGAAAATATTAATACAGTTTGGATCTCATCTGGATATTTCTTACCAAAGCAATATGCTTGTGGACATGCCGCCGTCGGACTAAGATAGTAAACCGTAAAGTCTGTACAATTCTTGATTTGCACTGGCAGCAAGGATTCACAGCAGCTGTCAGGCGACCCAACACATGCTTCTAAGGTTATCATGTCCCCCTCTGGTATAGACGTGTTGGCTGAAACAAACAAACAAAATAATTGGAATTTCCATTTTTGAAAAAAAATACAGACAAATTTAGATACCCCAAAATAATAATAATAATAACGGATAAACATGGTAAGGGATTAAGGAAATAGATACAAAGACAAATAATAAATAAATAAACAAATAAATAAATAAATAAATAAATAAAAATAAAAATACTGAGTTAATTTCGCTTGGAATTTATCGCTTCATGTATTGCTTTGTTAAAAATGATATATATATGTGTGTTCAAAGAGATCATATTTCTTAACAGACTTGTGTTAGATTGAAATATAGACTGTAATGCTCCGTTGTTTGAAACAACTCCAAAACAAAACTGATTATTCACAACAGGTTGTAAAGCTCCGTGACTATGTAAAACAGTGGTGATAAAATATTGTCACGCTTAGGCACACTCAATATATCTTGCTTCGCTTTAATTGACTTAAAGTAGATTTTGTTCCTATTAACGTTATTTTACTGTTTTATCCAGCAGCTTTAAATATGTTAGGGACACATTATTTGCTACGCAGTATTGTTAAACGACACTGTAAATAGAGCTGAAATAGCTTTGGCTTTCCGTTCTCTACGGGCTTTGTTCGCTGAATTTGACTGCAATTTGATGCCGAGATATTTGTGAATTTGTGTACTCTTTATTCGTGCTTTCAAAGTTTTTGTCTTTGGTAAAGAAAGGCGATTTTTGATACTTTGCTTGCCTTTCAAAATGACGGCTCTGCATTTTCTTAACCAAATGGTACTCACTTGTATTCATCCAAACCGGTCCAGTCGTCCCACAAGCTGGTGACCCAGGGCAGGTCGTAGGCAGGTGAAAGATGGGGGAGTGACCTATCTTGTACCAGGTCCTCAGCAGTAAAGAGTCACATTTGGGATTGGTGGTGAAGTTGGTGTTATTTGTGCTCCTCTCAAAACCCACCGTGAGTTCCGCGTGGTCCTGACAGGGGTCATAAGCTGAATGATAAATAAGGCCGGACAAAATTGATAAGTTTGGTACAAACACGACCGACCCGTAGTTTGGTACGAAAGCGACCGACCCTCATGCACCCGTAAGAAAATCGCCCTTTTTTGAATATATGTTTTCCATTAATAAATTTTAATGAAAAATATCAACCATTGCTTTGGTGTGCTTTTTATGCTCTAAGATCGGATTGATACCCCCACCCCACAAAAAAGAAAACGAAAATATTGACTGTTAAACCGCATGTTAAACATCCTGCGTACAAAAATAATTAATTTTGTCTACCGATCCTATTATCCGAGAGGCGGCGTTAGTTAAGCAACCGATCATGTTTATCTGGCCTAATTGGTATGTCGTTTCATAAATATTTTAAAAAATCAACCTTAAATGTAAAAAAAACACAAAGAATTTTTTTAAAGCACGTTAGGTTTGTATTCATATTCAAGCAGAACGAAATTATGAACAAATCTTATGCAATTATAAACAATTTTTGTTTACCAAACAATTGTTCTTGTGTCTCACTATTTATAAAAACGTATGACTTACTACGAGCATTTATGTTAAATCAAAACATGATCAATTTCAGCAGTAAAACCACTCTTTTTTTAGACACGTATGACATATTATGTAGCACTGATACAGAATAAAGATATATTTTAATAGCATAGGCGTTCTTTATTTATGAAAATTTATGACTTATTATGTGACATTGATACAGAATGCAGACGCGATCAGTTTCAAAAGCAAATGGTAATGGAGATATGCTGAATTCTTTTTAGTGACTTAAATAAAATACCATTGTAATAAATACCTCACAAACAATATTATTCCGGCGCATACAAATTGCTAGTCTGCATTGACAGCGACCATGACTTACTTTCATTACAGGTCAAGCCGTGGTAAGGCGGCTGGCATTTACAGGTGTCGGGCGCTATACAATCGCCATTATTCTCACACCCTGCAGCGCAAACAGCTGAAACACAAATCCATTCACCGGATTAATTTGTTAGCAATGCAAATAAAAACTTTCACTGACCTCCTAAGGGCTCAGTCTTTACATCTTTGACTAAAAACACGGTTGCCTTTCGGCCCTGTGTATGAATTCAGGTCTGAACGTAATGATCTGATTTATACAGGGCTCTCAATTCTACTTATATACTTCGAAATATTCTATTAATTTTTACTCCAGATATCTTCGTTTTTCGTGTATCATTCTATTATAATTAATATTAAGAATATGTTCAATCGACATACGTATGTCACAACTGCTAGTGTTTGTCGCGTTGATCCCAGCGGTCCACCCATCACAGCAGTATTCTACTGTTACTGGGAGAGTGTCGTAGGCTAAGCTGTACGTGCTACAGTCGTAGTAGCTGGAAAAATAAACATAGTTATATGCTTCTTACATACCAAGTTATCTAATTACTTATGCCATGCCAATAAATCTTTATTCAGCGCTTAGTCACTTGTGGTATATTTGTTTATTTATTTATTTGTATGTTTTTAATGGCATTATGTTACAGTTTTATGTGTCTATTCAAATGAAGTTACACGTGCCTGTAATTATGGATTTGTCAATTGCTGATTGTTTTCCCATTATTATTATTATTATTATTATTATTATTATTATTATTATATAACACTGTCATCACCATTATTGCTTTCCATAATTAAAAGTAAAATAATGAATTGATGAGTTGTATAAAGCCATAACTGTGAAAAATATTCAAATAAGTTTTGAAATTCATATTCTTTAATTCCCTTTTCATCGATGTGTAAGGATACAAATACCGCCTTTTCACAACAAGCCTATAGCTAGAGCAACCTTAACTTATTGCTGCAAATCGGTGATACTATGATACCGTGTTTTATTTGTATACTGTTTTGCTCGTTGTGAAGACGGTGGCTATTTTAGCTCTTCTTGGAACGAGTGAACGAGACTGTGTCAAGGTCTCGATTTCAAGTTGTAGATTGGTTTGAGGCAAACACGGGAACAATATCCTTTTGTGCAGTCTTACAAAATTGAAGAGGTTACGTAAAGTGAGAATTGACAAGCGTGCAGCAAATCTAAAGCGTAATTACCAGGGCCTGTAATCTAGGCCCATATCTAATTTTCTCGTGTTAAAAATTATTTTGATCAAAACGGAGTGCTCCATCGATGTTTAATAATTTGCCAACGGCACGTGATCCCGCTTCCCCGCAATATTTGCCTTTTTGGATAATTCTACACTTTGTTCTATAAGTCTATCAATGTTCATCACCGGCGTCTGGAGTTGAGTGCCTAGTTTCGTTTTCGATGACGATTCTGGCAATCAGAACCTGTCTTTTTAAAAATACTTTATTTTTGGTTAGTGTTGGGTTACAAGGTTCATGAACACTCTAGAATTACACAAAACTTAAATAACTGAATAATCACTTTATACAAACACAATCTGTGTTTTGCGCTATAAAATATAATTAATTTGACTTTGAAATATTGAAAATAACTTTAAAATGATTTTCTTGTTATGTAAGTAGTCTTTTTGTTCTATTTTTTACTTTTAAAATTTATTAATCATACCCCTTACAAATGAAAGTAACGTGTGCGGTTGCCATGAAAAAGAACACATGACTTAGCTGCCATTTTGATTTTGTGTATAATTAGGCCTGATTTGGCAACGAAATACCTGGTACATCTGCCCCAGTCCCAGAGTCCACATGGTACTACCGTTCTGCAAGATCGATAATGTTTGACCAATCTTGTGAAGTTTCTGTCTTCCGTTCTGGTGCAAACATGTCTAAAAATAATTTTAAAAACCTGCTTTTAATGCAATGTACATAAAAAGTTTCGAACATGTGAGTCGTGTATGGAAAATAATGAAGGGAAACTTCCTCTTGAATATAATTAAAAAGTTTGAGTGAATGATTGAATGGAAATATGTCTAAAAAATCTGAAAATTACATGGTTGGCCGTGTTGGCCCACTGTCTGCATCAGCAATCTAATTTTCTACAAGCGGCATAAAAATAAAAGGGCGAATTTCATTGTATCATAAATCAACGACTTTTGTAAATGTTAACCATTAGATGATTTAACCTTCGTGAGAATAGTACGCGCACTTGGCGTAATTTCAGAGGAATTTCAATGAAAGACTGTGACTAGAAAACACGCCCTACTACATGTAACCCCCTTATCAGGTTATGAAAACACTCTACGTGCCTACCCAATTTAAAAAATAGTTAAAATGGCAGAAAATCTATTCTGAAAGTGTACATTTTATATTTAATTTTCAAATTCTGAAATTGATGTAATTTGATGCTCCTATAAGAGATTTTGAATCACAATTTGAGGACCAAAATATAAACTCTCAGTTTAGCAAGGTGGGAAATTTCGGTAAGAGCTAGGGTTTGATATACAGTTACTGGGCTCAAATTTGGATAAAATCCCCTTTACACTGGACGGTGTACTTTCTGCTTCCTTTGTGCGACCATGAAACTGGCATCGCTGTGGTCGTAGAAATGGGGCAAAAGCATCGATTTGGTTGCAGAATGAATGCTCAGTGATCGACCACCTGTTGGCACGTATTTTATTTTTTTTTTTTACTCTCAAACGGGGCCGTATTTATATTTACCACGGGACGCAGAAAGAACTTCGTCCAGTATAAAGGGGGCTTTAAGTTTTAAATAAAGATTCACGACAAGATTAGGCTTTTCTTATCGTTTTGTGCTGGAGTTACTCGGGCACAACTGGTACGCCTGAGTTACATGTACTCCTTGTTGGTGCAAACCGGGCCCTGCGCCCCGACGACAGGGCACGCCAGGGTCGATCACGTCAGGGCACGACGGGGCACAAGCGACATGGTATCTAAGCTGCATGTCTTTACACTTACCCTGTTAATCCACTGGACACTCCAAAATAAGACAGGAGGAACATAGCACAAATCCCTATGGCAGCGAGAATGATTCTCCGTGACATTTTAGTACCATAAATCAGTTTAAGTGACAAGTTTCGCTTTATCGCACAGTTATACGATTGTTTCAATAAATGATCCTAGCCACACTGGTTGAGTCTTGCACATATTGTTTTGCGTGCAGTGATCATAGCACCACATCTACTAAGTATTTACAGCTTCGGGAATCAAAATTAAGTTTTTACAAATGTAAATATGTAAAAAAAACAAAAGTTTCTTTTAGCGATAAGACTGAGCGCTGTATACTTCAATGGGTCTATGCAATGGATGCAGGTTCACCTGAACAAAGATAGTGTGTTGTGACAGAAAACATTTTAAAAAGACGGGTTCAGTTATTTCTAAAAGCTTACGGGTTACCATAGACGAAAGTAAACAAAGAAACTCTCATTGGAAATATGATCTGTCTATTGAAAGCCACTAATATTTGACTTAGAAACTAACAAACATTTATTTATTTAAACAGCCCCTTTTGCCCCTTTTGGATTATATATATATACCCCCTTAGCAAAAAAATTGTCACCTACAGCAATTATACATGTATACATCGCTTCAAGGTACCCATGGTATCAATTTTTCTATTACATAATATTTAGGCAACCGATCATTGTGTAAATTGGGGATGTGCGTATTAGAACATTGACCTACCAAGCTAAACCATTGAAATACTCTAATACCAACGCCAACACATTTTTTACCAAGGTTCACATGGGTGGGAGTTTTAACCCATGGAATTGATAGACGGTTGGGTTGTTTCATGAGAACCATTTGCAGCAGATATCTATTGGAATTCTATATGTAAAATGCGACTACATAAAAAATTATAACTCTTTTGAGACTATATTGCAAAGCTCAATGAACTGAGAGTCAAATTCTACAATGTTTGATATAAAGCATATGATATGCACATTTTAAGTATCCCTTCATTTTAATGCACAAATACATCCTTTACGATATGATACAATGATTAGTCATTTCTACTGAAATCACATATTAGTCCCCGTTGTTATGGGAGTTTTTGATTTCAGGAACTTTAGACCAAATGGGCCAGGGGTGTGGGGCGTCACCATCGGTGACAAGAGGAGGAGCAGGATTCCCGATCAAGGGTGAGAGTCTGTTCCAGGCTTTGTCACTATTGGTGGTTTCAGTCTGCTCTATTTCGACCACCTCTACTGCTGAATCACCTATCCCACGTTTTGCTTGCACTGGTGAACACTCGTTGCCAGTGTTCGACCACGCCTCTGAACCTCTGAACCGTTTCATGTCTAAATGGGAGCTATTGACCGACCTTAAATTTTCTTCGCTCGTTATTGGAGTGACGCTTTGTCTGAAATAATAAGAAAATGGTGCGTTTTGGATTTTGAGCAGCTTTGGATGGTTTCTTTGACTTCGCTTTTACTGAACTTAACCGTAAAGCATTATAAATGTTACATTGTTGGTGACGTAAAGCATCTTCTTTGTTGCGTATTTTCAGCAAAGGCTACAATGAAACGAATACACGGCACTCAGCTCTAAAAACTTATTTGTGTATTCATTGTACCTCTAATTCAACTGATAAAATAAGTAACATTCCGTAGTCAAAATCATTAATTACACAAAAAATGCAATGTATTGATCAGTTCCACCCATATAACTACCACCATTTTTCACCATTGCAACAAGTGCATGTGCTAGTGACCAGTGAACATCCTTCAGCCGAAATTTTCAAATTTGCTCAGTTTAAGTGAAAGAATTTTCTTTTACTGATCGTTAATGCCAGTCCTTACCGCGCAACGAGTTTCTTCTTCATTACTTTTAATCCAACAAATAGTGCTACCAATACCACCAATGTAAGAACAGTTGAAACGATAACAGGAATCATCCAGGTAAGTCTCTGAAAAAAGAAAAACACATAAAAGTGAATTTACTTCTCCCAGATTTCAACTATTAATAGCCAATTACATGGTCAAAAAGATATCCTCAGATACAAATGTGCAAAAAAGACTGAAGATTCACCATAATCGCCGTGTTGAAAATAATAAAGATAGTAAAGCATCTATAAAGATCAAATGAAACGCGTTATATATCAATTTATTTATCGCAAAAACGACTCACGCGTGTACAACACAATTGTATATGGAGTAGGCCTACACTGGCAGTGAAAAAAAAATTTGGTCAGTGTCAAAACCAACCAGACTAAAGCATAAAACGTCCTTTCCCTGAGAAATTATATAGAACATACTCGTCAAAATCATGTCATCTATACATGAGTGTCCAATATCTAATTTAATTTTCATTCTCTTTTAATTTCAGATTTAGCTTACGAGTAACACGGAGCACAGAGTTTTACCCGCACACTAATTTGGGACAGTTGCACAGCCGTTTCTCTGTCGCTTGCTCAATGTCACACTGACTTATGATACAACAGACGAACTGCCAGAAACACGTTCGGCAGTCACGTATCGGTTAGTGACTCTAACAGCCAAGGTGACAGCTGAGCGTGAACACAACTACTGTACTGCAACTGCTGCAACGCTTTAAGCGAAACACTGTCAAGCGTTAAGCACTAAAAACCAATATAAGCATTACCCTCTTCGTCTTTCTGAGGCGTTACAATTCAAATTGCCAAAATGTTGGTTAAAAAGTGTGATGCGACTTTATACCTACTCGCTAAATGCATTAAAATATATCTATGATAGAAAATTTAGGGGGTCTTACCTGAGGTTCATTAACTTCTGTCGTGCCTGGAAAAGCAATTAAAATCACAAAATGACATTTATAAAGAGATGACTCTAATCAGCCTGATAACTGATAGATGAGAATACGAAGATCTTCAATTTGAAAAGAAAGTTTGTCTTAACGAATGATAATGTTCTAGAACTTGTGCACGTTAGGCATATAATGATATTATGATAGACATACGCGCATTTCATTTGAATTCTACAATAAATTAAACGATGATAATGAAAATGGAGTTCAAAATGTGTTACCTGTGCAGCGGACGGCTCCCATACTCTTGTCATCAAATGCAAACTGACATGGCTTGCAGGTGCGAGACTTTTCATCAGAATATGTCCCCGGCATACAAGCGGCTGGTATCATAAATGAACACATTTATGACAGTTGACATTTATGACATGACAGTTGCAAGGTCAAATTCAAACTACATGTGTAGCAATAAGTAACAGATATATATTAGTAAGTCTTAGTTGGCAGCACAAAGAAAGTTAACATCCTCATTTTTTAAATAAATTTCTGGTTAATTCAATTTTGAATGAAATTAGATAAAACCTTTTTTCTGTTATTGATTATCGTACTGTTGACAGGTCATTTAACACTATCAGACAGCGCCCGTGTGTGCTTAATTCATTTATTATATAGTGTTTCAGTAAAGTGTGCGTAAACCACCACATTTCAACGAGCACATGGACATGCGCTTTTATGATTTTGCTCCTTGCGCCAGGCATACTTACCGCATAGATATTCAAACTCCACGCTGTGTTCATAACCGAGCGGACAAAGTGGGGAATCAAAGGACGCTCGCAGTTGGTTGTGGTCAATACTAACATAATGGGCGCCATGGGTGAAGATAAACGTTCCCTGGTACCCATAATTGTAAAGCACACGAACACTTCTCATGACTGACTGCCGCAGCCCACCATACTGTTGGTTCAGTTGTCCGTACGAGTTGTTGTGATCTGTGGAATTGGCGATCTCATTTGCCAAAATGGTGAATTGGGTTCCATCATTTTCAAGATGTGTTATGTTCGAAACGGTGACGTTGTCATTAAGTAATTGCATCAGCGTCATTTCTATGGTTTCCTTGAAGTCTAGCCCATCTAATGACATGTTCTGAAATAGGGTGACAGGGGTCTCCGTATCTGCTGCTGCTATTCGTCTCACAGCCATGGTTATTTGTGCCCGTGGCAACGCCACTCGCACAGGCCTAACTATCATTTGGGTGTGGTTCATCTTATGTAAACCATGTTTGTTTTCTGCACTGCATTGGTAAAAACCAGCATCAACAAGCCTGGGTTTGGGAATTTTCAGAATAGGGTCACTGCTGTTAAGAAAGACAGGAACTGTGGTATTATTTGTGCTGCTCAAATTGGTCTCAAACGTCCACGTGATAGTTGGAAATGGATCTCCAGTCACGTTGCACGTGATGTTGGCTGATGGTTCGTACCCCTCAAGTACAACCAGATCATTAAGGGGAGGCATCACCTCGCACGGCGGTTCTT
Source organism: Lingula anatina (assembly GCF_001039355.2). Next base: position 756,396 of record NW_019775635.1, on the reverse strand, counting down.
CAACTTTGAGAACACCCCTCGAAGCAACGCTAACTACGTGATTCACTGCAACGCATGCGTAATAGCCATCATGCATTTGTTCCGCAACTGGGATTTCTAAAACATTTCCGTCAATGTTTACGTTTAAGCTGCTGTTTCCATAAATCGGTTCTCCGTCTTTCTGCCATTCGAAGTAAGGTGCAGGTTCGCCTGTTGCGTTACAGGTCAAAGTCACATTATGACCTACCAGAACGGCGATGTCGTGGACCTCTACAGAAATATTGGGTGCTGTGGCACAGAAAACTTTGGTTTCTCTACTCTGAAGCAGTACAGACAACAGCTCACCACTCAGAGCAACGGCATCCTCTGTTGTCAGCGTATCGTTTCTGACAATGCCAAGAAAACTGTCTTCAATTTGCGGTATCAGCTGCCGCATGGTGTCTGCCTGGGCAATGGAGACGTTTAAGTAAAGACGGTAGAAATCATAGAAATACATAAGTAAGCAATCCTCAAAACTGGAACACTTGTTCGGGTCTTGTGTGTCCCGTGTGTAATTCTCCATTGTTTGTCTCCATGCGGTGCCGATTGGGAAGCTTTTTGCCTTCTGGGTTTCCTCCTTCGTTGCATTTACAGCGGTATCCATCATGCCCACGTACGCACCTACCACCGGATCAGAGGTCACGTTGGAATTTGCAATCACATCTTCAAGGTCATTTTCAGTCAAGTTATAGTTGACGTAGGCATCGGTTTTGTTAAACCCAGAATCGTTAAGGCTTATGTTTTCCACCTTTGTCATGCTAGTCAAATCATCCACCACTGTAGAGGCATTATCAATGGAATCTTTTGCCACTGATGACACGTTGTATAATGCTTCAGCCACTGTGGTCAAAAATGTGTCAATGACTGAGAACTCGTCACATTTTCTTTTGAACAAATTAATTCGATATTGTATGTAATTTGCTTCGGTTGAGTCGTTTGCATTAAGGCTGTCGGATTCGGGGGAGTCAATAGTTACATTTTCTCCATCAAAAATATCATCAAACACTGTTCCGTTGATGGAGGAATTAGACATACCATGTGTATCTCGCTCAAATCGTCCTCGCAGGTGCTTATATGACCAAAGAATGTTCGCTCTAACTAAATATTCCACAGACCGTTTTCCTCTTCCAGTAAGTAAACGTCCAATACCTTCAAATATCATTTTTACAATCTTGAAGGCTAGCTCTAGTATGTTTAGAAAAATATTCCTCAAATCAATCCTAAATGTGAACAATGTCCAGCCAGTTCTAAAAGCATTGAACTCGCATGAAACAGTCAAGAGAAAAAAGTCCCGTGCATTGATTTCTACGCCAAAACCACATCGTTTAATGTCCAGGATACTTGCAATTCCATAACGAATAAAGTACTCAAACGCCAATGTTATTCCACGTAGGATGAATTTAACTACCTCCAAAGCTGCTTTCACAAATTCGAGAAGCCATTCGATCCCTTTCAAAATATAAATCGTTAAGTCTAAAAATCCAACTGCAACATCGAGAAAGACTTTAGCTGCTTTTACAGTTATCTGAGCCACTTGGAGCGCCCCTTTAGCTATATCCATGGCTATCATAGGGATGCGAACGGCGATCTTAGCAATTTCCAGAGCAGCGTAAGCTATAGCTCTAAGAATGCGGCATAGAGCATTTGCTATAAGACAGCCAATGTCGGGGATGCGAATCGCACATGGGACCCACTGACAGCATGGAAAAGGTATCCAGCCACTGCATATCCTACAGGTAAGGCCCCACAAACAAATGTCAGGGCAATCTCGTATCTGGCACAAATTATCCACATTTCTTTGAGCCCTCGCTAACTCATCAAGAGCCCTTTGGAATGGAATCTTTGCCTCCTCAACTTTCCGTTCCGCATCTTCAAGAACTTTAACAGCGTTGTCAAATTTTGTCTTTTCAGCAAGAACTCCAGCCTTTGCGGAATTCACCTTTTCCTGTGCTGCTTGTAGCTGAGTCTGGACTTTTGTTACAGCATCTTGGGCAGCAGAAATTCGCTCTTGTGCTTCCCTTGACTTTTCTTTTACTATTTCAATCACTGCATCCCATAAGCTTCCGTCAAAACCCTTAGGCCCTGGCACAAAATATGCCGACATGCCCAGTCGAAAATGAACTTCTGGGACGTTAAATCTAAGATATAAATTCATCTCAATTCGAAATAAAGATACTATTACAGTTTCGACGTAGGCGTCCAAACCGTTCCTTGAAATAAAAACGTCAATTCTTGTACTATCAAAAACTGGCAAATCTAACAGGAGGATTGCACGGACAATAATATCAGTTTGTGCTCCATTTATGCCGATAGCTAACTCTAGTCCAGCACCACGGAATTTTTTGAAAAACTTGAATACGTCTCCATCAGCTTTAAACAAACCCATTATTCGAACGGCATCCTTGCCCTGAAGGAGAGCGTATGCTTTACTGTATTTGCTGCACTGAGCTAAAGAGCCAGAGGAGTACACAAACTCTAAATCAAGCTCTCCCAGATTTATGCCGAATACCGTGAGCGAAGAAACAAATTTTATTCCAAAGCCAGAAAACCCCTTAAATGCTTGGATAAGCTCAGTGTTGCTGAACTGAACAAATTCCCATGCATCTCTTTCTAACTTCTCCAGTTGGGAATCGGCTTCGGTGACAAGCCGATGAACAAATGTATCAGGTATTAACTCGGCTTCCATTTTAAGACTCTGAAAAGTCTTTCGTAATTCAATGACAAGAGTTTTGATGGCCTTTGTTGTGTTGCCAATCTCGAAGACACCTGTGCCATTGAAGCGAGTGGTAAAGGCATCGCTGGTTGACAAGAGATTGATGGATTGTGAAACAAAATTCTTCAGCAAAGATCGGGTGCTTTCCCAAAGGAATCGGTTTTCAATGTCACTAGTGTTCAGAAGCAGAATTAAGTTTTGTGCATTGATGACGATTAAGGATAAACCTACTTTCAAGTCGTTCGTCAGAGCAACGGAATTACCTGTATTGGCATCTGGCAAAGGACTGTCATCAAAGAGAATAAAAACATCAACATCAACAGTGAGATCAAAGACCGCCTCAAGGGGGTTTTCTACAACATTCTGAAGTAGAGCTAAAGCCCTTTTTAGAGCCTTGCTGCATGCAGTTGCATTGGGTGCTTGCTGGGCTATATCATTTACAGCTAGGTCCATGTTTTTGCCTTTGGCTTTATTCTTCAATAATCGCTTTTTGCTTTTGTTTTTCGGTCTCTTATCCCTCTTGGATCTCTTTCTCCACTTGGCACGAGCGTTATTCTCTGAAGTTGTAGGTTTTATGGTTGTTCCTGCTTTTGCGGTGGTGGTTCGTCGAGTAGTGGTGTGCCTAGTCGTCGTGGTCGGTCTTGTAGTTGTCGACCTTGCAGTGGAACTAGTATAAACATTAGGTGTAGTGCTGGTTTTATCCCCAAAAATTTCAGCAATTTCATCCAACTTGTCACACACGTTTTCGACTTCGGCAAATGCATCTTCTAATTCGGATCTGAGCTCACTGTACGGCCAAAAATCTTTCAATGGGTTGAAGTGAAGGTGCATGGTGAAAAACAAGCCCGCTGGGTTGGCACCTGCACCGCAAAGACGCCGTGGTTGAGATCCTTCATGAAATTTAGGTGAAACGTTCATTCAGTTGAATTTTGATATAATATGCCTATGTGGGTGGGTGTAAGAATTAAAGAAATTCTACTGTGTGTAACATGCATGTATTTTCGTAAAAAAAATCATTTTTAATTGTATAAATAAGATAAATAGAATTTTAATGTCGCAACTTGGGCAATCAAGGTATAACTCGTGGTTAATATACGAAATGAGATAAGGACTAACATTTAAAGGTGTACTCACCTCCTACGGACAGGTATACTGAGCTTTCGGCAACGGCGCCCCCTAGGACGACCGGACCCAGCGATGTGTCCAAGACAATGTCCATTGACGCAGATGACGCCATCACCATGACATACTCTTCTGAACGCCTGTACTCTGTCAACTTCGATAAAAATACACGTTTAATTATGCAGTTGAATCGAAAACGAAGTACATTATTATAAGATTAAACTTGTACAAAACAGCCGGTCCCAAGTACGTTCTGTACAAATCCTTTTTACAATTACAAGATTTAGCTATCTTTATGCCCTAGTTTAAAAACGAAACTACATATACTTACGTCAACAGGGTTGGGTACTTTAAAGAAGGCATCTCCTTGCGCCTCCAAGAGAAGGAGCGGCCATTCCGAATTTTCCATCTCTGTCATTATCCAGACGTTAGCTTCTGAGGGCAAGCTGAAATGTAAAAATGGAGACATCTGAGGTTTTATTGGTGCCCGACATATCGATTTAAAAGTATACTATAGAAATGTTAATGTCGACATTAAAACTGGGAAAATTTATGCATTCTACCACCCTTGTTGTATAATAACATGTCAACAGAGAAGCAGAATTATTCCAAGGCGATGTTTCTTCCAAAAAGATTTAGAAGTTCCACTTAACTCGAGTTTTAGCTAGAAGATATGACGATTCTTTTTTATGACTTACATGTCATTCAATACCATTGTGGAGTTTTTTGAGAGACATTTTTTAGAATAGGTTTTCGAAATCAACCGTCACTGTGACTTGCTTTGCTAGCACGTTATTTGTTGCAAGCACCAATGGCGACAGCCAGGCATATGGCCAGGAATATGGCCAGAAGTCACCAGAGAGACAATTAAGATAAATCGATGAATGAGGAAATGAGCAGTTCACGTTCGTTGCTTGAGAACGGCAGCAAACGTTCAAATGGGCTAGAGGCACCAAACATTTCACGAGTCCAAATGTGGAACAAATCCCAGCATGTTGTTGTATTTAATATTATGATTTATCTCCTTTTTCACAAGTAAGTTACACGTATAAAATTCATGTCCAAAATTGACATCTGAGAAGGATACTCCACTACTCGAGTTATACCTAAAGCCTCGGCCACAACCGACGCACGAATTTCAGGATCGTACGTCCTCTGCGATTTTTGGGTGTTGCGTAGGCCGTGGACGTAGTTTGTGACCGAGGCTTAATATTATGCAACTTTCTGGTGGTAGAATGACAATCACACCACCATACTGGTAAGCCTTGTTTAGTTTTTGAAATTCTAAAGAAATGATGTACCTGAATGCAACCTTTTCATCACCATTCCAAAATTCTCCCGCCAACTCGGGTAGTTTGACTTCAATTCGTCGTGTGGTCGACATTCCAATTCCATGTACACTGCCGTGAAATCCAAACGTGCTTACTGCACCAAGTATATCAAATCTACCAGCTAAATCAATTTTATCTACAGGAAACAGAAAGAAGAATGTCATATCTCTTTCTCCGCACATGTCCAAAATCAAACAATAATTTTCGTCTCCATATAGTGTCGGAAGAATTAAGCTAGTTCCCCAGTACGTGAAATTCACACCCTCTTGGAATGTTAATATATTGTAGAATACATCACGGGACAGTGGCGCCCCCTGACAACTACTGTGCACAGCGTTGTTCTCGTCCAACAGTTCACTGCCGGCAACAATGCTGATATCAAATGGTGGAGACAGAGTGCTTTCGTACTTCAAAAGGGGTTCTAACCGTATATTACCCGGGAACTGGATCTCAGCCGACGAAAGGAGACTTCTAAGAAAAGAGTTTCTTTGTAGAAAGTCACCATCGTCTTCCGTCGTGAAAGTAGACGCAGTACATCGCTCTTGTAGGATGGAAGTCGCTGGAAGGCGTGTCCCGTCGTTGACAGACTGAGTTGGAGTTAAAGAAGACACTGTGAGGGTGTGATTGGTTATCTGGAGACCGTTATGTGAAAGCGGAGAGCCTTTGTTTTCAAAGAAAACTATTCCAAACGTGAAAAAAGTATCCGTTTCCTGGGTAGATTTAAACCAAGCAGATGTAGACGACAGCCAAATCTGATTACACACACCGGCGGGACCATCAGTGACCAAGCTTAAGAGATAGCATCCTCTGGGCAAATTGTACGACTTAAGTCCCAATTTCGAAAACACATCTTCTTTTTCGCAATTCATACCAGTGTGCCCAGTCCCAGTACAGTTACATGCGACGCCCGTTGTGAATGGTAAGCATACACCATTATTCATACACGGGTTGTTACTACACGGCTGTACGATTGTGCTTACGGGTGTACTCGTCACTGTTGTGGTCCTCACAGTAGTGCTCTCAGTCGTTGTTGATTTTGTCTTCGGTGGCGTCGCTGAAGTAGTTGTGTCCTGTGGCGTCGCTGTGGTAGTTGTCTCCTGTGGCGTCCCTGAAGTAGTTGTTTCGTGTGGTGCCTCGGAAGAAATGTCTTGCGCTATTGAACTTGTTGTCGTTCCATTAAAAACGGCCGTAAAATTAAACTCTTCAATGACAACTTGAAAAAATAAATAAAAATAAACATTTACATTATATAACGATGCTAGGAACTACAGCATATATAACATATTTCGATTGGCAATTGATATTTTCCGTGTTCCATTGCAAACTAATAGCGATACACGTATGGTCACAATTTAAAGACGTTGAGTGCCCGTCGCCATCTTTCTATCAAATTTAATAACTTAGCAAGTGCATCGAATTTTGCATTCATAGATAAAGGGTTCTCTTTTCGTTAACATACAATAAAGCCCGTATTAGAACGTATACTTTCATCGTCATCTTCTTACCTTGACAAGTGTGACCGTCGCCTCCAAGGACAAAACCAGCTTCGTTACATTCGCAGTGGTAGGAGCCGTTGGTGTTGATGCAAATGTCACTACAACTGCCGTTATTGACAGCACATTCATTTATATCTGCAACATAGAGTATCAAAATATTGTCAAAATACCAATAAAACTATTTCCAAAAATTTAAAAAGTGTGTACGTCTTCAAAGTCAGTGATGACTAATAATCAGACCGCCTTGTGTCTTTCAGAGGAACTGGCGCGGCAACTACTTAACGCTGTACTTTTTTGTCAGTCTTAATTAACTCATAGTTGGGCATTGTTCAGGAAATTATCATTCTGCTTGCCGAAATCTTTATGTTATGAGACCATCCACCAAAGTTTTAATTCCCTATTGATCTTCAGTTATGACCCTTAAAAGATTACAATTAAAACTGAAACGTCTAAGAACTTTAACAATCCTTTATACAATGAAATCCAGATATATTCACCAAAATGTAAATGTGTTTTATATTATACCCAAGACCTACCTTCACACGACTGAGAGTCATTTCCCAACTGGTAGCCATCTTGGTTGCAGAAACACAGGAAAGAACCTATAATATTGGTGCATGTATCTTCACACCCACCATTAGAGATACTGCACTCGTCCACATCTGATGAAAAAAAGTGTTTGATGTTTTATATAATCGCAAATAGGCTATGACAACTTTACTTTTACTTTACCAAAATAGTCATGCTAACACCAGCGACGTAAAATTACACTCACCGTCGCACGAGCGAAAGTCTGCTCCTAAAATATATCCTGGGTCCGTACAAGCGCACGCGAATGATCCATTTAGATTGTCGCACCGATCATCGCAGCCACCATTTGCAACCAGGCATTCATCAATATCTGTAAGAGAGTTGCAGACATGTGTATGAAGTTTTGTTTGGAAGTTACTCCACTGGTTTTAACGTTGTGAGTCGGGTTATGGGGTTATAATGACCGTAAAAGTTAGATCCCGTGGTTTAAAACCGATTTAAATCCATTTCTCGATAACGTTTTGCACATTATACCTTTACGCAAAGTGAATTAATCTTACAATACGCCCTGGCTATCAGCGTCTATTACAAACTCTTCTCTAAAATCAGCATACCAGTTCAATAACCAGTATATTCAAATACATCATTAGATAAAAGTAAAACACTAAGGGCAGGCGTAGCCTGCGCAGAAGTAAAATACGGTCAAGGTCATTGGAGTACATGTACCTTACCTTCACAATTCCCATCCTTAGCGACGTATCCATCTGGACACACTGTTATGTTACAACCAACGCAGGGTGGAACCTCTGATAAAACATATGAAATTTGTACGGTGTCAAGACATCAGTGCTCATTTGATGCAATGTTGTGCTTACAATATCATAATTTATAATTTGACCATTGGATATCAGAAAAAAAGACTGGAAATGTTTTCATTCTTTAAATTCAATCAATTTTTTAAGATAATGTTTAAATACTCCTCTGATTAGAAAAAGATTGTTTCGGTTAAGATTTCATCTGGATTTGTCTTACCAAAGCAATATGCTTGTGGACATGCCACCGTCGGACTAAGATAGTACACCGTAAAGTCTGTGCAATTCTTGATTTGCACTGGCAGCAAGGACTCACAGCAGCTGTCAGGCGACCCAACACATGCTTCTAAGGTTATCATGTCGCCCTCTGGTATAGACGTGTTGGCTGAAACAAACAAACAAAATAATTGGAATTTCAATTTTCAATTTTGAAAAAAAAAACAGACAAACTCACTTACCAAAAAAAAATAATAATAATAATAACGGATAAAAGTGGTAAGGGATTAGTGAAATAAAACCAACGACAAAAAAGAAAAAAATACAGAGTAAATTCGCTTGGAAGTTTTCGCTTCATGCATTGCCTTGTTAATATTTGAGAATATGTCTTCAAAGAGTTCATCTTTCTTAACAGACTTGTGTTAGATTGAAATAAAAAGTATAATTCTCCGTTCTTTGAAACAACTCCAAAACAATGCTGACTATTCACAATAGGATATAAAGCTCCGTGATTATGTAAAACAGTGGTGATAAAATATTGTTACGTTTAGGCAAGCTCAATATATCTCGAATTAGATGTTTTTCCTATTAACATGCATTCACTATTTTACTAGTTTATCCAGAAGCTTCAAATATGTTAGGATTACATGGTTTGCTACGCAGTATTGCTAAACGACACTGTAAATAGAGCTGAATAGCCTTGGCCTTCCGATCTCTAAGGGCTTTGTTCACCGAGTTTGACTGCAATTTGATGCCGAAGTACTTGTGTACTCTTTATTCGTGATTTTATTTCAAGGTTTTCGTCGTAAGTAAAGAACGCGGATTTTTGACTTCTCAAAGTGACGACTCTGGTCTTTCTTAACCAAATAGTACTCACTTGTATTCATCCAAACTGGTCCAGTCGTTCCACAAGCTGGTGACCCAGGGCAGGTCGTAGGCAAGTGAAAGATGGGTGAGTGACCTATCTTGTACCAGGTCCTCAGCAGTAAAGAGTCACATTTGGGATTGGTGGTGAAGTTGGTGTTATTTGTGCTCCTCTCAAAACCCACCGTGAGTTCCTCGTAGTTTTGACAGGGGTCATAAGCTAAATAATAGATAAGGCCGGACAAAATTAATAAGTTTGGTACGAACGCGACCGACCCTCACATACCCGTGAAAAAATCGCCCTTTTTTGTATATACGTTTTTCATTATTTATTTTTTAAAGAAAAAATATCAGCTATGGCTTTGGTGTCGTAAGTGGGAGAAATAACCAACTTATCTCAATGCTTGTGCTTTTATGCTCTAAGATCAGATTGATACCCCCCCCCCCCCAACCGCTAACAAAAAAACATCGGCCCTTTAACCGCTTGTTAAACATCGTGTGTTTAAAATACAAAAAAATAACAAAAAAATCGTCTACCGATCCTATTTTCCGTTAGGCGGCGATTGTTATGCAACCAATCATGTTTATCTGGCCTAATTGGTATGTTTTTTCTTAAATATTATAAAACAAAGAAATTATTTCAAGCGCGTTAGGTTTGTATTCATATTCAAGCAGAAGAAAATTATGAAAAGATCTTATGCAATTATGAACAACATTTTTTTGTTTTCCAAACAACTGTCCTTGTTTCTCACTATTTATAAAAACGTATGACTTATCACGCAGCATTGATGTAAAATCGACACATGATCAATATCAGTTGTAAAGCCACTCTTTATTTATAGAAACGTAAGACATAAAACGTAGCGCTGATACAGAATTAAGACTTATTTTAATAGCAAATGCGTTCTTTAGTTATAAAAACGTATGACTCTTTATGCGGCACTGATACAGAATTCAGACGCGATCAGTTTCAAAAGCAAGGTGTAATGGAGATATGCTGAATTCTTTTTAGTGTGACTTTAATAAACACCATTGTAATAAATACCTCACAAAAAATATTATTCTGGTGCATACAAATTGCTAGTTTGCACTGACAGCGACCATGACTTACTTTCGTTACAGGTAAAGCCGTGGTAAGGCGGCTGGCATTTACAGGTGTCGGGCGCTATACAATCGCCATTATTCTCACACCCTACAGCGCAAACAGCTGAAACAAAATCCATTCACCAGATTAATTTGTTAGCAATGCAAATAAAAACTTTCACTGGCCTCCTAAGGGCACAGTCATTATTTCTTTGACTAAAACACGGTTGCACTTTGGCCCTGTGTATGTATTCAGATCCGGACATAATGATCTGATATATGCAGGGCTCTCAATTCTATTAATAAACTTCGGAAAATTCTACTCATTTTACTCCAGATATCTTCATTTTTCGTGTGTCATCCCATTGTAAATTAAATTGAAAACAAACTATTTTGTGTGTCTAAATTCTATAAAAGAATACGTCGACTTACGTATGTCGCAACTGCTAGTGTTTGTCGCGTTGATCCCAGCGGACCACCCATCACAGCAGTATTCTACTGTTACTGGGAGAGTGTCGTAGGCTAAGCTGTACGTGCTACAGTCGTAGTAGCTGGAAAGGTAATATAGCCATGTGCTTCTTACAGATGAAATTTTCAAATCATTTATGCCGTGCCAATAATACTTTATTCAGCACTGGGTCACATGTGGTATATTTATTTATTCATTTATTGTTTGTTTATTTGTTTGTTTGATTGTTTGTGTGTGTGTGTGTTTTTAATGACATTATTAAACAGTTTTTTGTGTCTATTCAAATGTGGTTACATGTATCTGTAATTAGGGATTTGTGAGTTGCTGAACATTTCACCAATTATTATTATTATTATTATTATTATTATTATTATTATTATTATCGCAACCATTTCATTTATAATAAATAGCACTGATATAATCTTCATCATTATTATTGCTGTTTCATAATCAAAAGTAAAATAATTCACTGATAATTTGTACAAAGCCTTAATTGCCAAAAAGATTAAAAATGATCAATTTTAAAATTATATTCTTTAATTCCCTTTTCACCGATTTGTAAATATACAAATACAGCCTTCCCACAACAAGTCTTCAACTTGCGAAAATATTGTTGCAAACGGTGATGTTATAAAACCGTGTTTATTTGTATACTGTTTTGCTCGTTGTGAAGACGGTGGCTATTTTAGCTCTTCTTNATTTTTTTTTTTTTTTTTTTTTTTTTTTTTTTTTTTTTTTTTTATAATTCTACATTTTGTAATACATGTATATCAATGTTCATCACGGGGGCACTGAATATGTTTGGTTACAAGATTCATAAATACGCTAGAATGAGACGAGACAAAACAAAATTCTAAGAACAAAATAAGCATTTTATGGAAACAAAATCTGTGTTTTGCGCTATAATTGATTTCACTTTATAAAATTAAATAATATAAGAATATTGAAAAAATGATTTTCTTCGAATGTAAGCAGTCCCCTAACTTCTTTGTTATATTTTAATGTGGGAATTTATTCATCGTACCCCTTACGACAGAAAGTTACCTGGTGCATCTGCCCCAGTCCCAGAGTCCACATGGCACTACCGTTCTGCAAGATCGATAATGTTTGACCAATCTCGTGAAGTTTCTTTCTTCCGTTCTGGTACAAACATGTCTGAAAAATAATGAAACGAATCTGCTTTTAATACAATGTACAAAAAGTATTAACAATGTGAGTCGTGTATGGAAAACAATGAAGAGAAAATCCGCCCTTTTATTTTCATTTGCGCCAACCTTTTTGCTCCTATAGCTGTTGTGATTTCTCATATTTTTCATAATTAATCCTGGTTACATTTCATTAACTTACTTTATTATTTTTATATTTAGCACTTATATAGTTTGGGGGATGTTTATTATCTCCCCAGTTTTGTAACTTTGTATCTTTTTAGTTTTCGTCATTAATAAATGACAATTTCAGTCATATGGACTTATCTTACTTAATTTGGAGCAAAAACAGAGCTTCGTTGTGCTTGTGAACATTTGGCTACATAAATATCTGCATGTCCACGATACTGGGTAACAGCATTGGGACATGAGCATTAAAATTTAAACATGGCGCCGATCTTGTGAGCACGCTTTCCGCTTAGAATATGTATTTTGCTTTATATGCATAAATTTTGGAAAATGTATTATTAGACACATACAAATGTATTATTAGACACATACAAATATTATCAGGAATGGATACACTTAACTTCCCCGAGTTGGGAGCGCACGCTGCAATCCTGAATCGGCGGTTAAAGAGCGATGACCTGAAATCGTTTTTCATGAATTACGCACTAAAAAGTGAGTTCCAGATATAACTTACTTAATTAGTCTCATTTAATATTTATGTGACTGAGTCAATACGTCATCAAGGGAAATCTGCACTGTTTACGCTAAGTCCCTGGGCCGGATCTCAATGGGAAACGAAATTACACGCTAGCTGTGGTTTCGCTGCCGTGCGAGTCTAAAGGAAACGAAACCGGATTGGATCAATGCATCTGTGATTACACGCTCAGATGACAAGATTTATTCACACATTGAAGCAGAGCGTATTTCAGGTATTTAAATCCTGAAATTGAACGATTTGTATTGTTCACGCGTATGGAAGACAGTACTTTGTTCTGAAGTTGAAAATGGTAACGATGGTAATGCACAACAACCCGTTTTCTTCACCCACCAAAATTTGCAACGAAGAGCAATTTTGTTTTTTCTCTAGTGTGTGTGTGCCGTAAATGATCCCTGAGATGACCAAAAAAAATAAAAATACTTTTCTGAGAGATTTCTTTTCCATAATGTACAGCTGTAAAACCGACTGGTATGTCTGTGTCCCAGATTTAAACTCTGTTTTATGTATATATATAATAAAATATGAATAATATAAAATGTAAAGAAAAAAGGGCAAAAACCACGGTTACTAGAAAAATTGAGATAAAAATTTAGACCCCATTCCGATAGGTTTTAGATCGATCTTTTCCTGTGGGGAGTCTCACTAGATTACTGTCAGCCTACTAAAAGCCGTAAGGGGGTAATTAACTATGGTGCGCGCTCGGCTAACTGCAATTTAGCGTGAACCCCCAGGGAGTTAGGTCGATCTAAATCTAAATCTCTGGATCGATCTTAATCTCTGGGAAGGCGCAACTGCTACGCCTGAGTTACGACTCGTTGGTGCAGCTGGACCCTGGGTCGTAGGTGTCCCGACATCAGGGCACTGGCGTCATAGTATCTGAGCTGCAGGTCTTAAAATTTTACTCTTACCCTGTTAATCCGCTGGACACTCCAAAATATGACAGAACGAACGTAGCACAAATCCCTATGGCAGCGAGAACGATTCTCCGTGACATTTTAATACCACCAATCAGTCTATGTAATAAGTTTCGCTTAATCTCACAGTTTTAAGACTGTTTCAGTAAATGATCCTAGCCACATTGGTTGAGTCTTGCACATATTGTCTTGTGTGCAGTGATCATAGCACCACATCTACATGTACTAAATATTTACAGCTCCGAAAATCTAAATTAAGTTTTTACAAATGTAAATATGAAAAAAAACCCAAAAATTGCTGAGCGGAACCTCAGGCAATTATTTCTTTTAGCGATATTGAAAAACGTGTAGCCTACAAGACATAGCGCTGTATACTTCAATAGGCCTATGTGATGGATGCAGGTTCACCTGCACAAAGACAGTGCAACGCATTTGTTGTGACAGAAAACATTTTAAAAAGACGGGTTCAGTTATTTCTAAAAGCTTACGGGTTACCATAGACGTAAGTAAACACAGAAACTCTTATTCGAAATATGATCTGTCTATTGATGGCTTCTGCTATTTGACTTGGAAATTAACAAATACATCTATTCGAACAGGTCGGAAAGCCAACGGCAATGTCAGTTTAATAAAAAAGAAATTATGTGATGCATGTACAATGTACATATATAAACTTAAACTTGACTACGTTCGCTTCCGAACAATTAAATTCCACTTTTCAAGTAATTAAAGTTGGATTACAGTTATTTGGGGGTGGGTGGGGGGTGGGCTTTTACCACACAAATATAAGAAAAGGGGACGTAAAAAGACGGTTATGTTTTTTTTTTCAAAGTTTATCCATATCCTTGTAATTTTTTCTCCCATTTTCTTTTCCTTGGACGGATTCATAATTAAATTTTATATCATAACTGTACATGATAACTATTGATGCAAACAAATGGATTCTCGTTGAACATGACATTCAGGTGAACACTGCGCCATTTATTAGAAGTAGTGATAACTTCTCAAGTTAAACTATATATTACATTTTTGTACAGATTTTTAAACTCAATGTAGTAAATTTTGTTAACATGAGTATGTGTATACGAGTATGTAGCTAATGTGACATTGAGAAACTTATTGCGTTTATAGTAACATTATCATTTTACAGTCGTGCAGCTTTTTGAAACTATTAGTGCATTTTGATATATAGATGTGACATCTATATGGTTTATTGTAATTAAATGGATATTTTTTAATAGTTGTTGGTCAATGTTGCAGTCGGCTGTATTGTTGTGTTTGTCATGTAGTCCCTCATTCAAGAAGTAGATTTAAAAGAAGCTCAACTATTCACAACTGTTCACAGCCTGGCTGAATATTAAGAAAAACAGAAAGAATGTAGTTGCCTGTACAAAGAATATTTATTGGTGATTCCTTACATAACAGTAGTATATTTATGTGTCATTGTATAGAAAGGGTTCTATCACAAAATGAGACCTGTCTTTGAATGTCTTTTAGATTGGGAACTTTGGAGCGTAAATAAATCAACAACAAAGACTCCAGGGCTCAACCGTAAATTTTCCCCCTCAACAAAAATGCAAAATGCATTTCTGATTTTCCTGCAATTAAGACCGGTGGCACTTATTAACCAAGTCACCAAATGTGACTGTCATTTTGGTGCATTTTCTCCTCCTTGTGGTACAAGTGATATGTACGAATTTGGAGTAAGATAGTATTCACTACCCGTATCCCCAGAATATTCAGCAGTTGAATGCGGTCCTTTTAAACCCATGTACGCATTTTCAGCAGACTGCTTCGCCCCTGTTGTCATATCTATGTACTCTCCAGCATACACCCCAGGTGTAGGTGCCATTGTGGAGATGGGCCTGGGGGGCGGTGCCGGTGCTTTGGCATCCTCCCCTTCAAAACATGGATTGTCATAGGGAATCTCTTCATAAAGCGACTCGGATGTTTTCTGGCGCGTGAATGGTGGCGGGGAGTGAATGTTGCTCCTGGCACTGTCTTCTCTGCCAGCCATTCGCAGTTTTTCAGATGACGGCTGTGTGGCCATGTTGGGAGCTGAACGAAGGTCTTCACATGTCTTAGGTTGCCATTCGGGAGCACCTCTTTTTCTCCTTGAAAAATATATTCAAACAGTCACCAACTTTAACAGTAACAATCAGGTTTGACTTAGCAAGGTCACGACATCCTATTTTTTAGAAATAGTTATCAACACATCATAATGATGATTGGGTTTCCAACTTTCAAAATTATTATTTTAATTAAAATTTATCTCTTAGAATTTACCTTAACAGAATGACAGTTACAGCAATTACAACAACAATAACCACCACAGCAGCAGCAACGATCCCAATCATACCTGAAACACAGAAACGAATAATCCCAATTAAAACGGAGAGTTAATTATTAAAATGATAGGGGTTTAATGATTATATTTTAAAAATAAAATACAAAATATAAGCCTTAAATTTCTTTTTTTTTTATCCGCCTACCCTTATTTTCATTTGATATCTCAATTAATATTAGAGTATTCCATGAATGTACTACATAATTAAAGATATTACTTAATATAATTTTTTAATTTACTTTGGTATCTATAAAAAAAACTATCATGTACAATCATCATAAACAATTACCAATATTAAGAGAATCTGATTGTCCAGTGCCATTCTGCTGCCCAGAACCTGAACCTGAAACAGAATTTGCACCCGAACCAGAATTTGAACCAGAACCTGAAACAGAATTTGATCCAGTCCCTGAACCAGAATTTGAACCAGTCCCCGAACCAGAATTTGAACCAGATCCTGAACCAGAAGTTGAAACAGAACCTAAACCAGAAGTTGAAGCAGAACCACTGTGTCCATTTGAGGTAGTGGTAGACGGTGGATTGGATGGCGGTAATTTCGTGGTAGAACTAACTGTTATCATGTTACAGCTGATTGACATCAAGTATCCAGGATCAGCAGCTAGAACAGAAAAAAAAATATATATTTAAGTCGACATGACATGTGCACACTCTTTGCATAAAACTTTACAGAAACCAGGAATGATATTGGAAAACACTCCGTAAGATTTCAGTTGATTCCTAAGCGTGTGCGTGTGCATCCATTTGAATGACAATATTTTATGGTCTTGTCTATTTTGATAAAAAACCAAGCATATATTCGAAAAATGTCAAAACGGCTGCACATTTAATCTTTGCCGGAGAAAGTCTGTAGTAAATGCAGTTTAAGCGTGTGGCTTTTACTCCTATGGTTTAAGCCCGAATATGTATAAAAAATCTAGTCGTGTTCGAAGTAAGTGCTGTTTAAAATCCATAGCGTAAAAACATTACGTTTTCATTCCAAAGGAATTATATGTAAGGGAATATATATATATATATATATATATATATATATATATATATATATACAGCTTTATTGTAACTTACCTTCAAATAAAAACAAGAAAGGGTCTGGATTGTCTCTACCATACAATGTCACTGTTATTAACTTTGTAGTCACGTTGTATTGGTTGACTTGGGTACAGCCAGGGCTTAGAGAGACCGCGCCAGATATTTGTAAATGTGACTCTTCCATGCCGGTACGCTGACACTCCGATACATGAGTTCTGCTGCTGTGTAACAGATCTCCCGTGACATTATTTGCATCACTTTTTGCCCTGAATTCACAAACACAGGTAGACCCGTCATTAGGCAATGGGTGCGGAAAGTCAATACTGGCCAGGTAGATCCTTGATTCCGTTCTGTACCCGCCAGCGTCACACATATATTGGACTGAAGGTAGAGAAATGTGAAACTTGAAGAATTTGATCACATTACATGGTTTTACTGTAATAATGATTAAACATTAAAAAACACATATTGTAAACAGTTAACGTGTCCTTAGCATTTTCTTAGAATGTTTGTAGTATACATGCATAGTATACGTATATGTTTATTTATACATGTAATATAAAGCAAAGAATAGACTATACTACAAAATCGAAATTCACTGGTAATAATTTCCCTATGATATATAACATCCTACAAACGACAACGATATATTAAGACAAACAGAAATATATACCAGAAAGCGTCTTTCAAAGCATTTTCATGAAATTGCAATTTAGTAGGCAAAAATAAATTACACGTTTTTGACCATCAGTGAGGCACAAGGTATCGGAATTAATGAAACTTACAATATTTTTCTCGAAAGCAAATATTACATCATTACCTGGCAGACACTTGAATGTGACTGACGCCTCCAAAGTACACTGAATAGATGGCTGTGGACGTATTTCCACTTTGCACGTTTCTCTCCCATCGCACTCGTTCGCCAAATCCGCACGTGTTTGCAAGTTGTTGGCTACGTCAATGCATGTGACAGTGTCAGTAAACTGATTGCAACCACCATAGACACTCGACTGTCGATATCGTATACTCAAAACTTGTATTGCTTGGTCACCAAGACAAGATAAACCCAGTATTATGCCTTCTTGGATTGAAGAACAGTTTTTGGCTTCTTCAGTACCTTGAAAAAAGGGTAACGAAATCATAAATGGTCAAGACAATTGCAATGGGTTCTTACGTCTAAGCTTTAGGATTGAAAATTAACAGTTCTTACTTTGTCGTGTGAATTTGAAATCATATATTAATCTTTGACCGGGCATTATCCTTGCCATACGCCCCCACCTCCCGCTATATGTTGGTCACACAGCAGGGGCAGCCAGGTGAGACAGGCGCCTATGCATGCCACATTAATTGATTATCTACTGGGGGTCACTTCCAAAGACACAATAAGTCTTGTACAATATGCCTTTTTTCAAAAAGTCTCAGAGTTGTTAACGACATAACAACTGTTCGCTTTGCCCCCCCCCCAAAAAAAAAGCTTTTTCTGGGGTAAATGACGCCTTTTCCATACTTATCAATTATTAATAAATCCATTCCGATATTCAAAGTTAGTAAGCCCATGTTTTTTCTAAAAATATTTTTTCAAAATAATCTATTAAAAAATAATTGCGGAGTTATAGCCATCTATGGAGTTCCACGTAGTCTGATGGCAAGCACAGGCAAATAATTTCGATAGCTGCTGTTTTAGTGGAGGAATTTATAACATTTCTATGAGTTGTTTACACTGTATTAATTGTGAAATGTGAATCTCTTACGAACCATTTTATGCCTATGTCTGCTAATCAGAGAAAAAAATGCAATTCAACGCCCGATTGACTTAAACTGTTACTAAATGGGCCCATAAATGGGTCCAAAAACTTGGACCACTATTATGATGTCTTGTATTTGCGAAATACAATCATACATATAATCATGATAGCCTTCTCCTCTGAAACCGACTGAATTCATGTCATGTTATTTAAACATGTACCAGTACCAACAGCACCCTCCCACGAGCAAACAAATAAAAGGGTTTAAAACCTGAGAAAAGCTCTGTAAAACACGCTCCCCTAAAGTAAGTGTTAGCGTTGGACGACCATCGTTCCGTCAACTGCCTGGAGGAACAGATTTAGACCCTGTTTGTCCTGTTGGTTCTACTTGTGAAACCTCCGCCTTTAACACGCACAGTACAATGAGCACTACGTGCTGCAAAGGCAATACATCCCGTTTATACTTAATCTTGACGTGTTTCCCCCGATTTTCAGAGCGGCTTGATTGAGACTTTTACAAACGCAAGCTGACAGCCACCCGTCTGCAGACACTATACTCTGCAAAGATGTGAAGCTCGGGATAGACGTTCCAACTTTTATATTACCTTGACAAGTGTGACCGTCGCCTCCAAGGACAGAACCAGCCTTGTTACATTCGCAGCGGTAGGAGCCGTTGGTGTTGATGCAAACGTCACTACAACTACCATTATTGACAGCGCATTCATTTATATCTGCAACATACAGTATCAAAATATTGTCAACAAGGATAAATACTGATGGAAGTCTTCTAAAAATAAACAGTGAGTTTCTCTTCAAAGTCAGTGATGATGACTTATAGTCAAAACGTCTGTTTTGCATCTTTCGTGAAATTGACGGTGGAACTGGCGCGTGTAAACCGTGCCGGTGTTTATTTTTCAACTGTCTCTACTCATAGTAACATATACTATCATCATCATGTACATACCTTGACAAGCGTGACCGTCGCCTCCAAGGACAAAACCAGCCTCGTTACATTCGCAGTGGTAGGAGCCGTTGGTGTTGATGCAAACATCACTACAACTGCCGTTATTGACAGCACATTCATTTATATCTGCAACGTAATATTCAAAATATTGTCAAAATAACATAAAACTATTTCCAAAAATTTAAAGAGTAAGTACGTCTTCAAAGTCAGTGATGACTAATAATCAGACCGTCTGCTTTGCGTTTTTCGGTGGAACTGGCGCGGGTAATACCGTGCCGCTGTAATTTTTTGCCATTCTTAACTCATAGCTAGGCATAGGATATTATCATTGTGCTTACTGAAATCTGTATGTAATGAGACCATCCACCAATGTTTTATTTCCTTATTGTTCTTCAGTGATTACTTTTAAAAGATTTAAGTCAAAGCTGAAACGCCCCCCCCCCCAAAAAAACTTAATCCTTTTTACAATGAAATTCAGATATCATTTTTAAAATCTCAACATTTTCTTGAAAATATACAAAAGACCTACCTTCACAGGACTGAGAGTCTTTTCCCAACTGGTAGCCATCTTGGTTGCAGAAACACCTGAAAGTACCTATGGCGTTGATGCATATATCTTCACACCCACCATTAGAGATGCTGCACTCGTCTACATCTGATGAAAAAAATGTTTCAATACATACATGTATGTAAGCGCAAATGGGCAATGAGCGGGAAATTAATGCTATAAAAAGATTTGTGACAGGCAGTTGCTCATCAATATACACACAGGTAATCACAAGTGCAAATGGTTGAATATATGCTTTCAAATATTTGTGTACTCTTACAGATACACGTGATATCAACATAACCATGCTTCACACGAGTGACATGAAATTACACTCACCGTCGCACGAGCGAAAGTCTGCTCCTAATATATATCCTGGGTCCGTACAAACACACGTGAATGATCCATTTTGATTGTCGCACCGATCATCGCAGACACCTTTAGCAACCAGGCATTCATCAATATCTGTAAGAGAGTTGCAGGCATGTGTATGAAATTTTGTTTGGAAGTTAAAGAGTAGGGTTATGGGGTTATAATGGCCGTTAACGTTAGATCCCGTGGTTTAAAACCGATTTTACATGTACATGTATTTCTCGATAATATTTTGCACATTATACCTTTACGCAAAGTTTCACACTTCATTTGTATGAGCTTGTTTTGTTTGAAAGTGAACCCAAGTGCATATAGCGTCGTGAATGGATTTTACAAAGCGTGGCTGTAGAATTTAGATCTGGTGGTTTAAAAACAAATTTTGAATGTACTTACATCGAAAGTCTTGCATATAATACCTTTACACAAACTGAATTAAAAGGATAACTACTCTTCATTTTGCAGAGAAAATGACATAAAACGGATTTTATTGGAGTAATTTAACGACGGTGTTCTCATACTAGTCAATGAATCCCTTCCAACATTCAAAGTTTGTCGATTCGTATTTTAATTGCTTTTTTCAATAATCTTTTAAGAGATTATAACCGAGGGTAACCATTAACGAAGGTCCACGTGGTCCAAGGGCAAGCAAAGATTTCAGAATAATTGCCATAATCGCCGTTTTGGTGGCAAAATGAAATTTATTATATTTCTATGCGTTCTTTACAATGTATACTCCCCTACCAAAAAAAGTGTCACCCCTACCGCATTTATGTACATTGCTAATTTTACTATAACATAACAACTAGGTAACCGATCATTCTGTAAAATGGGGATATGAGTAGTCGAATATTGACCTATCTAGCTTATACCATTGAAATACTCCAACACTAATTATTTTTAATATGCGTCTCCTAAGTGAGAGGGATACCTTTTTTACCAAGCGGTAGATAGCCTATAGGAGGGAGTTTTGACCCGCAGAATTGCCAGAAGGTTGGGTTGTTCCATGAGAACCATTCAGAGGGATAAACAACATCATTACCAAATAGGGCAAAACTTCCTGGGTCAGGCTGACAAAAAGGAAACCACACCCAGAGAATAGAGACTGTTAATACGCCTTCCTTATAGATAACGTTTCGATACATTTTGGAATGACTGCAACATTTCACAAGAACAGGGTACATCATGTTTCTGAGTTTACCATCAGAACGCTTCTGCACAATCGTCGTTATTTTGGTAGGGTTTCTGTTAGGAGACCAATGATCACTGCCAGGAACCGTCTACGTCGAGTCAGATGGTATACTGGAACTCCTGAGTGAATACCAGTTAATAACTGGGCACAGATACTGTTTTCAAATAAAAGCAGGTGAAGCGTTGTCAGAATTTATGCATGGGGTAGGCGTATTCAGCGCAGAAGTAAAGTACGGTGAAGGTCATTAGAGTGCATGTACCTTACCTTCACAATGCCCATCCTTGTCGACGTATCCAACTGGACACGCTTTTATGTTACAACCAATGCAGGGTGGAACCTCTGATAAAACATGAAGAAATAAATGCGGTGTCATGACAACATGTTTGTTTGTGCTGTGTTGTGATTATAATATCACTATTTTTCATTCGACTAAAGCCCATTGGTAAAAAAAAGGTTGTGATTGCATGCTTTTTATTGTCTATATCACATTACTGTTGCTTTTGGATATCACAATAGAGGCTGAATTTTTTTCCTACTTTTAATTTCATTTTTTTATTTAAATGAAACAGCATTTATTTACTCCTGCTTAGAATAGATCNACGATATTATCATTGTGCTTACTGAAATCTGTATGTAATGAGACCATCCACCAATGTTTTATTTCCTTATTGTTCTTCAGTGAATACTTTTAAAAAATTTATATCAAAGCTGAAACGCCCCCCCCCCAAAAAAAAAAAAAAAAACTTAATCCTTTTTACAATGAAATTCAGATATCATTTTTAAAATCTCAACATTTTCTTGAAAATATACAAAAGACCTACCTTCACAGGACTGAGAGTCTTTTCCCAATTGATAGCCATCTTGGTTGCAGAAACACATGAAAGTACCTATGGCGTTGATGCATATATCTTCACACCCACCATTAGAGATGCTGCACTCGTCTACATCTGATGAAAAAAATGTTTCAGTACATACATGTATGTAAGCGCAAATGGGCAATGAGCGGGAAATTAATGATATAAAAAGATTTGTGACAGGTAGTTGCTCATCAATATACACACAGGTAATCACAATTACAAATGGTTAAATATATGCTTTCAGATATTTTTGTACTCTTACAGATACACGTGATATCAACATAACCATGCTACACACGAGTGACATGAAATTACACTCACCGTCGCACGAGCGAAAGTCTGCTCCTAAAATATATCCTGGGTCCGTACAAGCGCACGCGAATGATCCATTTAGATTGTCGCACCGATCATCGCAAACACCTTTAGCAACCAGGCATTCATCAATATCTGTAAGAGAGTTGCAGGCATGTGTATGAAATTTTGTTTGGAAGTTAAAGAGTAGGGTTATGGGGTTATAATGGCCGTTAACGTTAGATCCCGTGGTTTAAAACCGATTTTACATGTACATGTATTTCTCGATAATATTTTGCACATTACACCTTTACGCAAAGTTTCACACTTCATTTGTATGAGCTTGTTTTGGTTGAAAGTGAACCCAAGTGCATATAGCGTCGTGAATGGATTTTACAAAGCGTGGCTGTAGAATTTAGATCTGGTGGTTTAAAAACAAATTTTGAATGTACTTACATCGAAAGTCTTGCATATAATACCTTTACACAAACTGAATTAAAAGGATAACTACTCTTCATTTTGCAGAGAAAATGACATAAAACGGATTTTATTGGAGTAATTTAACGACGGTGTTCTCATACTAGTCAATGAATCCCTTCCAACATTCAAAGTTTGTCGATTCGTATTTTAATTGCTTTTTTCAATAATCTTTTAAGAGATTATAACCGAGGGTAACCATTTACGAAGGTCCACGTGGTCCAAGGGCAAGCAAAGATTTCAGAATAATTGCCATAATCGCCGTTTTGGTGGAAAAAAAAAAATTAATTATATTTCTATGCGTTCTTTACAATGTATACTCCCCTACCAAAAAAAGTGTCACCCCTACCGCATTTATGTACATTGCTAATTTTACTATAACATAACAACTAGGTAACCGACCATTCTGTAAAATGGGGATATGAGTAGTCGAATATTGACCTATCTAGCTTATACCATTGAAATACTCCAACACTAATTATTTTTAATATGCGTCTCCTAAGCGAGAGGGATACCTTTTTTACCAAGCGGTAGATAGTCTATAGGAGGGAGTTTTGACCCGCAGAATTGCAAGAAGGTTGGGTTGTTCCATGAGAACCATTCAGAGGGATAAACAACATCATTAGCAAATAGGGCAAAACTTCCTGGGTCAGGCTGACAAAAAGGAAACCACACCCAGAGAATAGAGACTGTTAATACGCCTTCCTTATAGATAACGTTTCGATACATTTTGGAATGACTGCAACATTTCACAAGAACAGTGTACATCATGTTTCTGAGTTTACCATCAGAACGCTTCTGCACACAATCGTCGTTATTTCGGTAGGGTTTCTGTTAGGAGACCAATGATCACTGCCAGGAACCGTCTACGTCGAGTCAGATGGTATACTGGAACTCCTGAGTGAATACCAGTTAATAACTGGGCACAGATACTGTTCTCAAATAAAAGCAGGTGAAGCGTTGTCAGAATTTATGCATGGGGTAGGCGTATTCAGCGCAGAAGTAAAGTACGGTGAAGGTCATTAGAGTGCATGTACCTTACCTTCACAATGCCCATCCTTGTCGACGTATCCAACTGGACACGCTTTTATGTTACAACCAATGCAGGGTGGAACCTCTGATAAAACATGAAGAAATAAATGCAGTGTCATGACAACATGTTTGTTTGTGCTGTGTTGTGATTATAATATCACTATTTTTCATTCGACTAAAGTCCATTGGTAAAAAAAAGGTTGTGATTGCACGCTTTTTATTGTCTATATCACATTACTGTTGCTTTTGGATATCACAATAGAGGCTGAATTTTTTTCCTACTTTTAATTTCATTTTTTTATTTAAATGAAACAGCATTTATTTACTTCTGCTTAGAATAGATTTCGGTTTGGATCTCATCCGGATATGTCTTATAGAATAGATTTCGGTTAGGATCTCATCTGGATATGTCTTACCAAAGCAATATGCTTGTGGACATGCCACCGTCGGACTTAGATAGTACACCGTAAAGTCTGTGCAATTCTTGATTTGCACTGGCAGCAAGGACTCACAGCAGCTGTCAGGCGACCCAACACATGCTTCTAAAGATACCATGGCACCCTCTGGTATAGACGTGTTGGCTGAAGTAAAAAAAAAAAGCAGACAAANTTCTGAAAATATGTGCGTTTTGCTGAGGGTAGGTTAGGCAATACACGGCAAACTTCTTAGTACGTGTGTACAACAGAATTTTTTAAAAAACCCTAGCGATATTTGGTCAGGAGTTGCTTGAAGCATAGCACAGCGTTGCTGTCTATCGGCATCAGGTCGTTAGTTTGTCAATTATTGCGAATTACCCACGAATCGCGAACCCATTCATTTTCCTATGGGAATCTAGCAACTCATTAAAAGTGCACGCATGCGCAGTGGGCTAAGCGTGACGTCATGCAGTGCATTTCTGGGGATGACATATAAAAAATTTAATTTCATCTACCGATCCTGTTTTCCAAGAGGCGCCGCTCGTCAACCAACCAATCAATCACGTCTGGCCCAATTGGCACGCCATTATCTTTATATTGAAAAATTAACTTCATCTTAAGTGTAAATAACACAAAGCATTCATTTCAAGTGCGTTTAGTGTGTATTCATTTTCAAGCAGATGGAAATAATGAATAAAGCTTATACAGTTACAAACAATCATTTGCTTCCATTCCAAACTATTGGTATTATTTGTCACTATTTAGAAAAACGTACTTCTTCTACGCAGCATTCACAAAAACAAAATATGAGCAATTTTCAAAGTGAAATTACTCTTAATTTATAAAAACGTATGACTTTTTATGCAGCACTGATACAGACTGAAGACGATTTCAAAAGTAAGGTGTAATGGAGATATGGTGAATTCCTTTTACTAGTAGTGTGATTTTTAATAAAATACCATTGTAATAAATACCTTACAAAATATCATTCTGGTGCATACAAATTGCTAGTCTGCATTGACAGCGACCTTGACTTACTTTCGTTACAGGTAAAGCCGTGGTAAGGCGGCTGGCATTTACAGGTGTCGGGCGCTATACAATCGCCATTATTCTCACACCCTGCCGCGCAGACGGCTGAAACATACACCAGATAAACGTGTCAAGCAATGCAAAATAAAAATTATAAAAGGAAAAGCATCAGACACTGATACTCTTAAGTGCACATCAGCAAATTCTACGAGTACAAACTTTGCCCCTTATGTATGTATTCATTTTTGATGTTTCATTCCATTATTAAGAACAATACAATCGAATGAGAATTTTAGAAAATGAATTTGTGTGTCTAAATTCTACAAAAGAATATGTTTCATCGACTTACGTATGTCACAACTGCTATTGTTCGTGGCGTTGACCCCAGCGGACCACCCATCACAGCAGTATTCTACTGTTACTGGGCGCTTGTAGTAGGCTAAGCTGTACATGCTACAGTCGTAGTAGCTGGAAAGATAACATAACCATGTGTTTCTCACAAATAGATTGATCAAAACACTTATCCTGGGATATAATTTATATATTTTTAAATTTTTTTATCAGGGCTGGACTAAATGTAGTGTATTTATTTATTTATTTATTTATTTATTTATTTATTTGTATTGTGATTTAGCATTATTAGGAGTTTATCCCAAGGATTTTTATCCAACTATTTAACAATAGGTATTCGTGATTATATGTTCCCCTAATAATAAAACTAACACCTGAAGGCTGCAAAACATATCAGTATGTGCTATATGTCTTCGAACCGGGTATTGGGCATACATGTCAGGTAAAAATATTATCATTCCATGTATAATATAGACCATATAATCTTCATCATCATCATTACTTTTTCAATACCAAAATCAGAATAACTTATTAATATGTAAAGTGTAATGCCATCATTAAAATTATATATAATTAAACAAAAATGTTAATTTTGAATTACATATTCTTTAATGTCAGGCCCGTAGCCAGGGAGGGTTCGGGGGGTTCGAAAGAACCCCCCTTTTTGCTGGAAAAAGGTCCACTCTAGGTAAAATTTGACCTAGGTACATGGGGATTATATGGTAAAAGGTCCACTTTTTCAGAAAAAGACCCCCCCCCTTTGAAATTGCTGTCTACAGGCCTGAATTTCTTTATCACTTACCCTCTACCAGGGTGGTAGATTATACATGTATAGGGAAAAATGGGAAAATCCAGAGATATTAAAATGACCGTCTAATTATCTAAAGACATATCTGTGAATATCCTGTGAAAAGTCAACCTGTGGTCCTGGAAGAGGGTACTTGGCACTCATGTGTTAAGATACAAATACAGCCTTCCGCTACAGGAGATCCCGAGAACAACTTGCGTAAATATTGCTATTTTTAGCTCTTCTTGGAAGGAGACAGATTTCACGAGTCTTGATGTCAAATTGTATACTGGTTTGAGGGAAACAAACCGAAATGAAAGCACATGAAATGAATCAAAATGCCCCTTTGTGCAGTCTTTACAAAATGAGAGCTAACAAAAAGCGTAAAGCAAATCTATAGCCTATAATGCCCAGGGACTGATATCTAGACCCATATTAAATTCGCTCTCGTAACAATTTTAAAATCGAGGTATGGTAAAAAAAACTTTAGATCAAATCTGAGCGCTCCAATGATTTTTCTTCGATCCTAAGATAATTGATTTTGCTTTGCAAAAGGCACATGACCCCCCCCCCCAGTTTTGTCCTTTGAATAATTCTACAATTTGTTATATAAGTCTACCAATGTTCATCATGCGACCACTGAATATGGTGTCTGAAGTCTAGTGCATACTTTCGTTTTTTTTTTCTTAACGATTCTGGCGATCAGCAACTGTCGTTTTAGAAATATTTTGTTTTTGTAGTACTGGTAACAAGCTTCGTAAATATGCTAAAATGAGAACAAAAATAACATCCTATTGCTAACAGAGGACAAGCATTTTATACAAACACAATCTGTATTTTGCTTTATAAAATATGATTGATTTGACTTTGAAATATTAAAAATAATGTTAAAAACTGATTTTCTTGGAATGTAAGAAGTCGCCCTTCATATATTTCATATATTTTTTAACTTTGGGAATTTTTTATCATACCCCTTGCAAAGAAAGTTCGCCATTTTGGTCTTACGTAATAAGGCCTGTTTTGGCAACGAAATACCTGCTACATCTGCCCCAGTCCCAGAGTCCACATGGTACTAACGTTCTGCAAATTCGAATATGTTTGATCAATCTTGTGAAGTTTCTGGCTTCTGTTCTGGTGCATACACGCCTGCAAAACAATGAAAAAAATCTGATTTCCTAGAAGCGACATAAAGAGTAATTTTAAGGGCGATTTCATTGTATTATACATGTGTAAATCAACAACTTTTGTAAATGATAACCATGATTTAATTACACCATACTTAGACCTTCGTGAGAACAATAGCGAAATATGAAAGCTCCAGTGGAGGGTCAAAATCATAATATATGGCGATAAATATTCTGCAACTTTGCGTTTGAATGCAGTATTTTGAAACGATAAAAGGTAACTTGAAGTTGGACATTGAACCGATTGAGGAGCAAATATCAAAAAGACACAGAGTAAGTATTGCAGTATTGCAGCGTAATTATAATTGGGTCCAAGTATTTGGTCGTAGGCGTCTCGACATCGAAGCACAAGCAACATAGTAGCCTATATGTCTGAGCTGCAGGTCTTACAAGTTTACACTTACCCTGTTAATCTGCTGGACACTCCGAAATATGGCAGAGGTAACGTGGCACAAATTGCTATGACAGCGAGAAAGATCGTCCGTGACATTTTAGTATCACAAATCCGTCAAAATGATGAGCTTCACTTAATCGCACAGTTTGAAGATGGTATCAATAAGTGATCCTAGCCACATTGGTTGTGTCTTGCATTGACATGTCATCTTGTGTACAGTCGATCATGACACCACGTCCACTTACTAGTAACTTAGTAATTACGGAAAATCTAAATTAGTTTTAACAAATAAAAATGTATAAAAACCAGAAATCGCTATGCAAAACCTGATCAGGCACTCATTTCTTCTAACGGTATCCACAAACTTATGTCAGACTGAGTGCTGTGAATTTGAATAGGCGTATGAAATACATGCAGGGTCACCTGAACAAAAACAGTAAAGCACTTTTGTTGTGATACAAAACATAAAAAAGACGGGTTTAGTAATTTCTTGAAGCTTACGGGTTACCATTGACGTAAACAAAGGCACTCTTACCCGAAAAAGAATCTGTGCAATGGTGGGCACTAATACTTAGCCCAGAATTTAATATACTCCCCCAAGCAAAACAAGAGTCACGTCTAATGCAATGCCTTAAGTGATATAGAAAAATCGTGTGATAAACCAATGTTTTTATTCAACTTTTAAAATATTTTTAACATAATTTTACTGATTGTACTACCAATAAATAAGCATAGGCCTATCATAGAAAAAAAACCAAAGCCACATTTTAGTATTTAGTACAATATCCTTTGAACGCGTCCTTCGTAGAGTCAAAAAGTTCTGTAACGTTTGCGCAGTGATGGCGTTCCACATAAGGTGCAAAGATAGTATGAGATTATTTTTTGCAGGGCTAACCCTACCCTCTACCAGGGCCACAGATTGACTTTTCACAGGATATTCACAGATATGTGTTTAGATATATAGACGGTCATTTTACTATCTCTGGCTTTTCCATTTTTTCCCTATAATATCTGCCATCCTGGTAGAGGGTAGGTTAACCCCCGGTTATCTATTTCCGAGGTTATTGAGAGTCTGATATAAGGATTGAGCTGGCCATCGGGAATATATTGCATTGGCTGTACGTGGAGAAAGCTGAGCACGATCATGCTGAAACATAAATGCGTGATCATAGTCCACAAAGACATGCTCGGCAGAATTCCATAAGTTTCTTTTAAGTAGTTGCATGGATGCATTGGTCTGCGTTTAGGATCCCACTGTCGGCTCGCCTACATCATAGTAGCCCATGTGTCAGACGCCTGATTTTCGTCTATCGGTAGCAGGGGCGTAACCAGACCATTTAAAATTGTACGCACAGATTTTGAAAATTCCCAGGTACGATTATATTCCGTGAAAAATACACTGAATTTATGAGAATAATATCATGGTTGGCTCAAAAAATTGTACGCACAGTGCATTCGTGCGTGTGCCTGGTTACGCCCCTGGGTAGTACATTGTTCCTTCGGAACAAAACGTAACAGGGGTATTTTACTGTAACGGTCTCAACAGAAATCTCACTCCATTTGCAAGAGGTGACTTCAGGGATGCTACTGGCTTCATTGTGACAACGCGCTTGCTCACAGCTCTCGTCTGGCAAGCGATTTGTTGCAGAAACACAGGGCTCTGAGGATGAACCCGTCTTTGAACAATGGTTTTTATCCTACTGAGCACCTGTGGCATTAATTGGAATGTGCATTGCAGAGGAGAACTAATTCCCAAATAGTCTGGACAAATTCCGCCACGCTCTTTAGGATGAATTGGACAATATCCCCCACAACAGAATTGTTACCCATGTTGAAGGCTTGTCGCGCCGTCTACAGGAGATAATTGCATCACGTGGTTGACGCACACGCTCTTAGGCACGTGGCCTTTAAAGAGCACACCCTAATGCTAATTGTGTGTGAATTTGGTGACATTTGATTGCATCTTTTCAATTTAATAGACATTTATTTACATCTGTAGAAGTCACAGTGAAACAGTGGATTTGAGGGGGTACCTCTTATAAATTTTACTAAATGGTATAAAATGTGTATATTTTCACAACTATTTTGTATTTTTTAAACCAATAATCATGTTAGACACGGTATCTGTAATAAAAAGCACTATTTCTAACAATTTACAGCTGTGAGGTGATCATTTGTAAATAAAAGTACATGGAAATGGGGGTGGAACAAACTTTTTGAACAATGTACGTTGTATCTATGATATGGTAACAGGTACATGTATATCAATAAATTGTATATAGGGGCCTACTTATGAAGGCAGGGGATGGGACATTTAATTTCAAAAGTCATAATTGCATGACAGTTAGTCAATGGTCATTGATAAATAATGGGTCAAAGGTCACATTTTTGTGGATTTTTCATAAATTAAAACCAAAAAGTTTTTTTAAATCATTGTTTGAGTAAGAATATGGTATTTGGTGAAATCATAACCTCCTTGTCGGAGGTAGGCTAATAATACATGGAAAAGAGTAGGCCTATTACCTGACATATTTCTCAGATTTCTCAAGAATATAAGCTTTGGCTAGCTTAATCAAGAGTAGTGCTTTCAATCTCAACATCAAGCTGTCCATGGCTCTATCAATAAAGATGATGTGCTTATAGGACATTCAAACGTTTTATTTATTTATTTATTTATTTATTTATTTATTTATTTATTTATTTATTTATTTATTTTTAGATTAGGCCTAAAAACTGTACAAAACTATACAAAATACTATAGTATCGTGGGTGATGTCCTTCCTGTTTTATTCATTTATGATTAATATTGTTAGCTTTGTTTTCACATCTTTGCATTCCTGTATTAATCTTATGGTGGTGCATTTGGTTACAAATAACCGCATCTACCAGCGCATCTAATTCCGCAATTAGATGATTCTTTATAATATAACAATGAGAAAATTGTGCAAAATGTAATGATATATGTAATTCATATCCAGATTCCAACTGAAAGGAGTGTTTAGGAAAGGAGTGTTTTAATAAATCTCTCTGGCCTGACATAGCATCTGATTTCTGGCCTGAAAGGTATAATGTGGCGATCTTTTGATCTGACATGACACATCTTCAGCGTCCAGCCAGTGCCTATATGGCTGGGTAAGTTCTTCACTTTGAGGAGATTATAAACGGATGCGTGACGTCATGTATTAAATATCGTCCTTCTTTCTTTTCATTCAATGAAATTACTTGCGTTGGATATCATAAGAGATTGGGTAAACTAAAGGTATGCCACCTTTTTGTATTGAGATATCATTGTATGGGATCACTGTTAGTGATTATGTTTTATTTTCAGTAATCTAAGACCTTGCTCTCCTTGTTAAATCTTGCCGGCTGACTGCTAGTGCTACTAGCACTGCTACTGGTAGTACGTATGTACGTACCATCGACTGGTAATAATTTAGTATTAATTCAGAATTATTGCTGACTAATGGATGCCTGGGTTAATTTTCTGACACAAGCCCCGGCATGTCCTCTTTGCCACACTCTAAACTTTGTGATATACGGTTTTTGTGACTTATGAGTCTCAAACTCCGCTTTATAATTGTTATGAGTGATTAGACATTTTCTCCTTCATAACGTTATAAGAATAAAAAAAAAACAGATATTTAGTGAATCAGATCACCAAAATGATGCTAAGGCATCACTGGCAGGTGAAATCTGCTTTATTACGTCTTGGACAATGATATTATTAAGTCAGTATAGGGAGGGTGGGCAAAACAGTCATGGCACATTAATAAGTTTATCATGGATTTATACTAAATACACTTTCTCTCATTATCAACTTAAGCCATGGGTATCCTGTCTATTATTTTTACTACTCAAATAATTGCTCAACCAGTCCTTACATTTTGATTTGATATATTATATAGTACACATGCACCATTTGCTTCTTGCATACATATAATAAACATATTTTTCAAAGCCTACCAAAATATTTAATCATTTGCAGAAAATTGAATAAGTAGATATAATCGTAATAAGACCAAAGCCAGCCATCAGCATTATTATTATTATTATCATTATTATTATTATTATTAATGTTATCATAATAATGTTATATGTTTCTTTCATTTAAATTTTTCGTAATAAGGTTCATTGCTGCTTCAGCAAGAAAGATAATAATTCAACCTCAAGTTGAATTGTGCATTTTTGCCTTGGGGCAGTGACCTCAAAGGGTTACAGCTTGCAACAGTTCGAAATCATTTTCTTGGATTTGTAACTTTGTAGCTGCATGTACATCATAATCTTGAAAATCCTATGTCTTCTGGCTATATCTTCTGGTTGCAGTAATTAAGGGCTTTATTTTCCTTTTGGACTTGGCCAGAAGTAAAAAAAATATAATAAAAGAAGAAGAAAAAATCTATTGTCCTTGATTTAGTCTATAGGTACTAGTATTTGGTCCAGTGTGTGACCAGACCATCAGAGTATATTGTTGCACTATTTATTTCAGTTCAGGAGGTAAGACTCAGTGGAAAGTATCATGGCTGAAACTGATGATGGAGCAACACGGAGGCCTGGTGAAGATACCAGTAACACATCAACACAGGGATATAACTGGAATGAAGTCATTGTAAGTAAGGCAAAACTACCAATTCAAGTCTGGGGTAGCGCTAGCAATTTTTTTCACTTAGCCAAAATGCTACTTTTTCATTACTTTTTTTCACAAAATGGTTTAAATTTTACTAAATAAAGTAAAATCATCCCTATTTTGTTTAGCCAGCTGAAGTCAGTTTTAGCATTTGGCGCTACCCCAGCAACTAATTATCATAGTTTTGACTTATTAAAATATGATAATTACAACCACTAGCACATCTATTGTTGACATTATGGACTAATTGTTTGTAAAATGGTCTGAGACTAGAAATACAAAGTTGACTGTACGCAGTTGACTATCCAATTTTAGCAGTCTAGGATAGGCACTAGAACTTGAGGCTTTATGTAAACCAGGCCCCAGCTGTGGGCCCAAGTGAGTGCAGCTAGAATTTCACACAGAGATTTTATCTCATCTCTTTTCCTTCAGGCACATATGAAGGCTAATAAAATAGAGAGTGGCCTTTGGCTGACCAGGATATGCAGTGTGTTCTTCAGTATACTCTTTATATTCCCTATCACTGGGTAAGTAATACATCTCATTCTGACTGCTTCAGGCACTAGAGGAGGTTAAGGTATTGTGTTAGGTGTTCTCTGTTGTTTTTAAACATTCACACCTGATGCAATTAGTGGTTGAAGTTACCTTGATACTAGCAGATTTTAATGCAACATAACCTTTGTTTCTTTGATATGTGTATTAGATTTATAACAGTATTAGCAGAGTGTCAAACATGTGAATTTATACTTGTGTTATTTGTCTTGAATAGAAGTATAGAGATTAGGTTAATTACAATAAAATTTTGCTTTAAGTACTAGAACTATTACTTCCAGTGATATGTAAAAAAAGGAATATCAATTTTCTTTTGTTTTTCTGCACAGAGGAAATCCTCAAAGTTATTATCAGAAGGCGCTGATCAGCAATGCAGCTACGAGTGCACTACGACTTCATCAGAGGCTGCCCAATTTTCAAATGAGCAGAGAATTCTTCACACAGATGTTTCAGGAAGACAGCTGTCATTACTTGTTTTTTTCTCTTATTCTGATGACAGTCTATCCAATGACAAGTATCCTTTATAGAAATACAATATTTTTGTGATCCACCAACTCTAAAAAATTATTTTTTCAAAATGCAACATGCGTCCGGATAAAAACATATATGAGAAGACCATTTTAAGATATTGGGAAATTAAATGATAATATAACTGGAAATAATCCCAGTCATTCAGTGTAAAAGTATTATGATAGTGGTATATTTACGTATATAGAAATACTTTGACAAAGAAATGCAATTTTGTAACATGCTCTGTGGAGTTGCAGATTGCAGTAACCATTGTATTAAGGTGGCCTCATAATATAAGATGAAAGACCCACACTGTCAAATAATTTTATAGACTGGGATCTTTTTATATACAGACACTTTGTGTTTGTACATATAGCCATCACCTCTGTTGTCTGTTTACTAGCTGTGCACTTTTCACCCTTAACATAATTTATGGAAAACTGTGTGACTTATTATCAAATGTGATGTTTTCTTTTTGTTGTTCACTTAATATGCTATACTTCTTTAATTAGAGAGAAATTGAGATCAAGTGCTTTTATATTGAAAAAAAGCATTTTATGATATTGATAGTTTTGTAGCTAAATAAAAAACAAAGTCATCTTTAAAAAATATGTATAACATATTAAAGCTCCATGATATACAATTCATTAATGTTTCAGTTCATATTACATAAGGCTAGGACATAAAATGCACAGCATGTAATTATAACCCAGAACAAAGTCAGGATTTAATAAGTGATTAGGATTCTCGTATTCATTGTTGAAACCACATCAGCTGAATTTATATGAACTGCCTTCGAAATAGTCAAATTTGACAGTGTTTTACAAATTTATGATAAGTAGTTCACATTAAAGTACATAAATCTTCTAGATGCATTGATAATCTAGTTGTGATTATGTGGAAAATTCCACTCAGATATTCCAAAACAAAATTTCTCTTTCATGTAACTTTGCAGAATCAGTGGATAGTTTACAGGGCTAGTTCGGCATATGAAAGCCGTCTTTCGTACTAGAAGGTCACCCTTAGTACATTATTTCCCATTGGTCAGTTTTGTGGCCTAGACGGGGACCATGCTCACCATCCAGGGCAGTAGTGACCCGTATCATAACCTTACTTACTCCTTGTGCAGGTGCTGTCATTTGTGTGGAAATCTTCGAGGTCACACATCAGGAGTTTGACCCCAAAATGCCATGGCCATTCCCCTTTAAAAAGTGGTCAAATTGTATTTGATGTGCCTTTCTGTACATCGTTTATCAAACCTATAAATTGTGTATATGATGTAAACACATTTTCTGATCTAAATAGAACTTAAAAGAAATATTGATTTATTAATGTATGTGTGGCACTGAATCAGATAAAGATATTTTTTCAGTATTTTTTATTTGTCAGAAAAGTAGAAGCAGAACACTGAAACTACTCCTAGGTTTTGCTCTATTGCATTGTATTTTATTTTAGTTATGAAGTTTGTTACATATACAATATTATGCTTAACCTCAAGCTGTGCCAATTATATGGCTCAAGTGATAAGTGTATTATCATCTATATCATACAGTGACTTTTTTGTAACCCAGTTTTGAATTCTTGCTGAAGTGGCAACCTTATCAGATTAAGCTGGGTGAAAACAATATCACTTGTCCTTGGTGAATGCATTGGGCAGTCCATCATGAGTCTTTTGCTCTGCTTATTACTGTAGGCCTAGACACAGGGGAGGAATCTATTAACATAACCTTGAGGGTAGTAATATTAACTCCTCAGCACAAAAATCTTCCATAGTGCCATGTTGTATCAAGCAGACCCTAGCACAGGGAGTTCTTGTTAAGTCAGATACACCAAACTAAATATAACAATGGGGTATTTTGACATGACAGAAATTAGGATTTGATAAATAAGTGAGATTCTGAAAAAAATTTTAACTTGTTACAGGCAAGAAGTAAATAAATGGATAGTCTTGTAAAGATAACATTACTTGTAGATGTGTAATGTGGTTAATCTCAGCACAATCTCAGACCCTCTACAGCTAATATAACAGTGGGCGTAAAATTGATGCAGGTTTTTTATTCAGAACTTTTGGCATGGTCATATCAGGTCTTACTTAGAAAATTTACTTATTTTAATCAGCAGATTATATTGGGACCCTTGCTGCAAAGTATACATATATAGTTTTCAATCTGGTCACAGGCTGGCATTACCATTTCTGGTCTAAATCAGTCCTGTGTGAACTTGCCTACCACCATTTCTGGTCTAAATCAGTCCTGTGTGAACTTGCCTTAACACTGATTACCTGACATCGCTATATTAACTTACATAAGCTGGTAGTGTCTTTTCTCAGACAACACTATTTGTAATGTGTGACCATTTTCTGGGACATTTATTCAACACTTGCATTGCATTTGGCACAAGGGAATTTTACAAGGTATAAACAGTTGTGTAATTGGCGTACCTTAATTCTCATTCAGCAGTTAAGGTATTTAACATAGACTGGGACTTTTTTTGAAACCTACACATTAACTACCTGATAAGAAACATTTTTCTTTTTAGAACTTCCAAAATTTCCTTTCTATAGTTTCACTGACATCACAAGATGGGCATCTCACAGAATGACTGCAGTTAAAAATGAGTCTTAGGTAATAGAGTATTAAAGAAATGAAGTAGCCTAAGCTTAGTTTCACAAAGAATGTTGCAGTAATAGGCCACTTGCATTGTTACTTTATGCTTTTTATGCTCCTTTCACATTGCCATTTGGAAAGTCAAATTTTCTCCGATTCTAATTGCTTGTATAAAATTTGAATTGCTTTTGTGTACAAAGAAGTGAATCCAATTCCCTTGGCTAAAAATCCAGGTCCCCAATTACTGTTTTATCAATCGTGTATGTGCTGCACAGGAGACCATGAGCATACAAAAATATTGCGTCATGCACTGCACTATTCCTCCAGATTTTTTACCTTCTGTGAAAAACTGTTTATTTGGATCATCATCTACAATACAAAAACATCACAGCAACCTTATCAGGTACATTTTGAACAATAAAAGGAAACACACATGTTGACAGATAATTGGCTGGTAGGGTTCCTTTTCTGGTGTCCTGAGTGTGCATGCTCATATAGCCCCTCACCTGTTTCCAGTTGCAATGTGCTATCTGAAATGCTCTCAGAAACCCCCAATCCACTGCTTGTCTAGAAAAATGGAGTAGATGGGGTATTAAGTAAGCACCAGAAGAGTGAATTTTGTCTTGTCAGTAGTGATAGTGGCTCATTTAGGAATGTCAGCTACATTAACTTGGGACCACTTATGCTCTAAGACCAATATTGCATAGTTGACTTCATGCGTTTGGCTAAACTTTTAGCAAGGTGAGTGTGAATCCCAGTATAGGTAGGGATTTTTGAAAAACTCTGAAGTGTCTTGGGATCTGACTGAATTCTGATGTCAGTTGGACCAAGGAGGTGTGTGGGATCCCAGTGTAAATGAACAGTTATGAATACAGCTGTAGAAAACCATCCTGAGATGCAAAGATTATTGGGAACTCCGTTAACATCAAGTCCTGCTTTTCCATTTATTGTTAGTCTAACATTTCACTTACTGAAAAAGGCGTGCACGATGAATCCCAGAAGCTTGAGGTGCAGGAATCCCATTAGTAGCATGCAATTTTGTTAGTTGTAACTTCACTGTCAGACTAAATGAAAGTTTTTGATTGACTTTCATTTGGGTTGATTCTTTTCTTTCTATGGTGCTTAGGCTCAGGACATTGGCAACTGCCTCATATTCTAAGAATTGTCATTTATAGTTCTATCCTTTAGTCATGCGTAACTGAACCTGAGCCTTGTAAATTCACTTCATTTTAACACTAATAGCTTGTTTTCTTCAAGTTATTTCCTGTATTGTCTCATCATATGTATCCACAGTTATTCTATGTTCTCGTGAGCTGCTGGAAACATCATTGTTTGTAACAGAACTGGAACCATACTGTCTTGCTTCTTCATTGGGCTGATGCTGCCTCCTATTGCCAAGTACAAACACTGTGTGTCTTTCCCGAACTCTTCTGTCACCGTCACCACCAAAACAAGACCCGGAACTGCTTCGGCTCTTCCAGCACATTGAAGCTATAACAATAATTATCAGAAATACAACTGCAGTAATGGAGCCTCCAATAAGCCCTGAGGCTACTGTGAAAGAAGACGCATGTTGAAGACTCGTCGCATTTTTCACACTGTCAGGTCCTCTACTTTCTGATGCAAATTGAAGATTTGTAGGAAAATCTTTAGTGGTTGTTGGAACCAGCAAACCTTTCATGGTGCATATACGTGTCCTATTGTGTAATACACATACATCCCATTTGTTAAAGCACAGTTATTTTAGAAAATGATAAAAAACTTTTCTCTGTAGAGTTGTTTTTATCATGATACCTGTGCACACCCTTTGAACACTTTGGGCACTGTCCTCAATATTACCTACACTTGATATCCAAAATGGTTTGGCTCAATTCCAAGTGACATTGAACTAGTACGCAAACCTGGAAGCAAAATGAAATAAGATTGTAAACAAGTAACCACAAGAGGATATGTCGTGATTCGTGTTACTATTTTTATTTTTAAACAGTTTGATCAAGTGTATCTCACATACCTTTCAGCACCATTCGCCAGTGATGTAACAGACTTTTTTGCAAGTCATCAGTCGAAGAATCTGAAAATTAAAATAGATCCATGATTTCAGGTTTTAATAAAGAAACCTGGAAATAAGTAACTAAATACAAACCCTCTTTTTTGGAATCGAATCACCATTTGATTTTCTTTTACCTTGGTATACTGGTAATTGACTGGCTTAAATCAAGGACTATGAATTCTGCGTTACATTTGGTCCAAAATCAGGTTGCAAAGTGATCGTGGACTATGAGTTCTACGTTACTGGTCCAAAATCGGGTTGCAAGGTGACAGCTTAAGTAGTCACATGTCATCTGACATGTGATGGTCAATAAAGGGGGTGACCCTGAATACTCCCATTCATCAGTGACCATGACCCACAGGGTCAGATTACATCCTTTAGTTCATAAAGGTTTATCCTTCAATGATTTATGTTTTTGTGGTTTTATGGAATCACCAAGTACAACAACATTATAATGTGGGGTTTTCTACCTGTCACTGTCTGCACAATAAACATTTCAGCCCTGTGGTCAAATGGACTCGTAGGCCTCATGCAGAAAATTACTGGCCCAAATCCAACGCCTAATTTTTGCTAGTCAGTTGCTACAGAGTTGTGGTTAATGCTGTAAATTGCTGCTTACCAAGAGTTTACAGAGAGCCACAGGGAAGACAAATTTTTTTTTTTTTTTTTTTTTTTTGTGTTTTTTTAATTTACCATGTTTTTACCATCAATAAATATAAAAACTCTGAACTTTTCCTTTTTTGCACATTATGTGTAAGGGAAAGTACATGAGTATATGCAAAGGCTTACATTATGAGCTAGAATCTTGTGACATTTAAAATTTTTTTCATCATAAATGAAGTCTATTATAGCCCATTTCCTCATTTCTAACCTACTAGGGTTGTTGTCTAGTAAAAGCCTGTAACATTATATTTTAAAGGTTTTATTTGTAATTCACTGTCAAAATGCTAAATGTAATGTAAAAACATGTAAATTCTGCATCTTAAACATGTTCTTTTTTCACACTTTTGATTTTAACCAGCCTCATAAGTTCTATTATGATTAGAAAAATTTTAAGAGAAAAATTTGCAAAACCTAATTTGTCAAAACTTTTGTCACACCCTTCTCAATTTTTATGTACCAAGTTATGAACCATGACCCTGATTAAAGCTCTTTTGGTACTCAGGTTACCTTTTTCCATATCTTGTACCATTGACAGTCAGGCAAATGTAGCTCTCTGTGTTGATGTAATACTAAATCCAGCTTTTTAAAAATCAGCCAAGACCTTCACCTGTGAGGCATCTACAATGTGAATACAAATGGAAGTGTCAAAGCCGTAGCCCTAATATGCCTGTCAGAAAAGACTGTTGTCATCCAAAGACAAAGATCTGTTAAGAAAGTGTGTCAGGGCGCAATGAGTACCACTTGCCTAAAACCAAACAATGCTTCTCTTCAATAAGACCAAATGACTTTGTAATTGAAGTCTAGCTTTTTAATGACTGAGTTGGACACATAATAGCAATCACCTCTAGAATGCTTTCAGTTGTAATTTTATTGGAACAATGTGCTGTTGTATGTAAACATTGAAGAAGTGGATTGTTATTTATTGCATTTTATTTGTTTGGTTTTGCCTTAGACTCTTTAGGTCTATTTTAGTCAAAAGATATGTAATTATGGTCCTTGCAGCTAATCACATTTTATAGAGTATTTTACACACATACTCACTTAAAGAGCATTACCAAAAATTACCATTTTTCCACGGTTTATTTTACTGTTGTAACCAGTGTTCTACACCTGCCCATATAGGTTGCCATGAAATTAACCATTAAAGCACAAATAAAAATTTTATGTCCAGCAGTTGCGATTATGCTACATCAATGCATGTTTTATTTGTGCACATTCCCATTTATATTTTATTTTAGTGCCATATTTTAGTTAAATGAAGATGTAGGCAGAAAATATGTATACCTTCCAAATCATGTCATTGATTCAGGATGGTGTTTTTGACAAAATTGTTGAGCGCACAGCTGAAATTTTATTTCGGAAGATCTTATTTTGAGATGTGAAGACAACAATTTATTAAGATGAAAAAAATGCAGCAGAGCCTTGTGTCAGCCAAATCAAAAGCCCTCTTGTTTGGGGTGTCTGATTTGATTAAATCACCCTGTCTGATTTTATCAGTTGAAATGTGCTAGACTGGTGACTGCCTCCCCTAATTACTGTATGTCATGGAAGAATTGGTGACCCCACAACATGCACCCTAAGGACATATTTACCTAAAAATAAAGCATAAAAATTCAAATTCGGTATCCCTTTTCTTGAGAATGAACATGTCTTATTAGACCTTTTCAGCTTTAGTTGTATAGTTATTTTTTGGAGATAACTTAATACCCTGGCTATTTAGTAACAAGGTCACTTAAATGCCCCCCCCCCCTCCCCCCCCCCCCCNTATTGAATGAAAACCGCCAAATGATCCTATTAGCCACATGTAATTGCAAAATTTGGATAACTTGGTGTTGCGTCTTGAATCAAGTGGTATTTGTTCCCAGTTGCCAAGTCACAGAGATGGCCATGGCATGTTAGAAGTCAGGTTTTGCATGTAATACAGCTGTTACCAGACCTCTCCCCCCCACCACACACACACACACACTCAACATGATGATACAACAGGATTAATTTTGATTGGGTTTGTGAAATGGAGTAACAAAAGGCATTGACAAAAAAATTGTATTTTTGTATATGATATAATCATAATCTTGGTATTTTTATTGTAAAAGATAATTATTTGAACAAGTCAAATATTAATTTGTTAATACCAAATACCACTTAAATTTTATGAAAGAACCTACACTTCAAAAAAATGTTTCCCTTACCTTACGGTGTCTTGACAACATTGCCTATGTAGTTGAATATTTAGGTGTTAAGAAGCATGCAGGTCATGGTAGAGGGGGTGATCCATTGATTAGATTGCTGATTAGTGCAAATGTCTTTCATTTGATAGTTTTCATTTTTACAAAACTTGGCTTACAAAGGAAGACCAAGATTGCATTCCCATAGATTTTTAGATCGATCTGTCACCATGGGGAGTCTCACTAGATTGTTGTCAGCCTGACCGGCTTAAATGTCTGTCCCGCCTACTAAAAGCTGTAAGGGGGTAATTAACTTTCATGTCCGCTCGGCTGACACCAATTTAGCGTGAAC
Source organism: Lingula anatina (assembly GCF_001039355.2). The sequence goes on along the minus strand of NW_019775635.1, from coordinate 714,404 downwards.
CCCCAAGGAGTTCGGTCGATCCGGATAGATCGATCTAACTCTATGAGAACCCAGTCTAAGACCTAAATAAAAACATCAGTAGTTTGCCCATGTTCATCCTTGATCCTCAAATACTTCAAAGCAATAGTTATTTAAAGCTGCGTGATGTTCATTAGACCTTTATGTAATGGAAAATTAATTTCAACAATTTAATCTGAATTGCCAAGGTATAATTGTGGTCTATTTACTCATGTTAAATTTCCATTTTTTTTTTTTGTGACAAGTAAAATTTACCAGATTCCATCTCCATTGTGAAATTGACTCAAATCTTAGAAACTTGTAAATCCAATAATAGTTTTTAGATTGTGATTTCATCAGTGGTTTTGTATACCTTGGTGATTAAGGAAAAGGCATTAAAATTTCTGGGAAAATCATTATTTTTTATAAAGACTTAATATGCATTGTATGCGTTTAATAAGCAGATTTGCTTTACATTTGGTTTTCAATTTGTTTGTAAAAAAAATCATTCCCCAACTAAATTTTTTTGATATATGTTTTTTTTTTTTTTATGAACGTAAAAAGTTTGGTTTTTCTTACCTGGTTTCACTTCAGCTGGCTATATCTACACAAGTTGTAACACTCCTGTTGTCAAAATTTTTTATTTGCCGAAACACCAGTAACAAATTTAATTCTCACCCTTCAAAACTTGAAGCATACTCTATCTCTTCTGAACACTTCATGTGGCACCAGTGCTTTATAAAGTATGAGTATTTTTATTTTTAACTACTGATCTAACTTTTCATTAATGTAAGTGATTTCATTCACTGACTCTTACAGGGGTCAAGGATAATGCACCCCTGTTTCGCAATCTTTTAGGCCACGTCTGCAAAAATGGTGTTAAGAGGCCTGCATTTTTCAAGCTTGTTGTCTTTCTAAATAAGTTAATGGGTTAAGTAATTGATTTTTTTTATCTAAAATTTACCAGTTTTGTTAGTACACCAGTTTGCTTTTATGTACTTTCTGCAAGGTGTTTTTTGGTGAATTGAGTTTGCTCACTGTGGACAATTAATATTTATCAAAAATTTTAGTACATCAGCCTTTTCCAAAAATAACTAATGTCTGTTAATTCTCTCATTCATTGTAATTTCTGTGTCCAAGCACATTTACCAGATCATTTTTATCATTTTTGTGGTCATGGCAGAATTGTCTATGGCCATTTTCAAGTCTCTTTGCTTGGTCTTAAATATTCAAAACACAAAGTTTGTGGTTGTCATTTACCCAAATTCTCAACAGGTTTTCACTTACAACACAATGTAATTAGGCATACTTATGAAAATAAAAAGAGACTAGACAAAATGTTACAAAATTGTATGTCACAAGCTTTAGAGAATATGGTCTTGATTTGAAAGTAACAATTGCAATGACTTTTTTTTTTTTTTTTGCTCTAACGTTCAAATCAATAGTGAAAAAAATTGGCATATTTTCAGAGACACAGTTGTTACAAAAGTGTGTACAGTGCCTAGACTTTGTTTAAAACATGGCATATTGGACATGTATAGTTAGATGTAATTCTTATCAAAAATAACTTTTGCACAGCATATTAGTCCCTTAGGCAAATGATTTGCTGCAGGTGGCCTTTGTACATTTTGTGGTTCTGCTTTTTTGTGCATGAAAGCACATGTACTGGTTCTTGCGCACAAAGACAACAATACATCCATAGAATGTATCCAGCAAGAAAAATGGTTAGAGAAATGCCAGGAGAATTGAGAAATCACTTGTTTATGTTGCTTATTTTCTGTCTTTTCCAGATTGGTAGGGATGAGATCAGCAGTAGAAATGTGGGAATCATGTTAATGAATTAGCAAACTGCATTGTGACGAGATGATCTCACGGTTGCCTGATGTGTATATATAATGCTGATGTTATTTTACAAGGGTAGATCTAGTTTTTTTTTTTTTTTAGTACGGTGCAGTGTTAAAACGTTATATCCCTTAGTGATGGTAATGAAAACAGTATTTTGTTTGTATGATACTTTGACTTTTGAATGGCAGCATAATTTCTTTGAGTTACAGGAAATGTCACTTTAAGAAAGAATTAACAGCTGAATAGACTGGATTTAAACTGTGCTTTAAGAATTTACCAGCCTAAATGGACAATTTTCTCCTCACAAATCATTGCTTGATCTATCCCTAGCTCTTGGATTCATTTTTTATTCCATTTTTAATTAAGTAATTGATTTCTAAATGACTTGCCAGTTATTTTGGGATGGCATCTGCCTTCTTTGCCTTCACAGGCATGAAAAGAAAATGAATCATGTCCCTGCGCCATGTATAATAATGACATTGTGAGCTGTCAAAAGCTACCCAAGAAGGCTGAGAAAATAATAACCATTGCACAATGTGTATACTTCAGATGAACTTTTATTTAAAAAAAAAAGGGTTGTATTGTCTTTTAAGTTTGAATTGAGATACAAGAGGCTTTGCAGTACATAGGCTCCATTCAGAATAGGGGACTAACTAGTCCGAGGGTCAAATATGGCACATCCACTTGAATAGGCCTACTTCCCCACCAGATACCTATATTATGTCTATTAGCAGATTAGACAGCAAGCTTTGTAGTGGGCTGCCATATTTGACCCTTGGATTCTAAATGGGACCATAGATACAACTGTGCAGAATTTTCAAAAAGTGCAGAGTGCCTTTAACTTTGTACTTATTTTCTTAATATTTAACTGTTTATTTTACTCATTAATATTGTCTGTACATTTCTTAAATCATTATTTTGTTAAGTCCACTAAACATTTTAAATGGATTTTAGACATTTTGTTGTTATTATTATGGTAATTAGTACCACCAGCGTGTACGCTGGCGGTACTCATGGTTTTAGTCCCGACCCGTCTCGTCCGGCTCCGTTGGCNAAGAATTAACAGCTGAATAGACTGGATTTAAACTGTGCTTTAAGAATTTACCAGCCTAAATGGACAATTTTCTCCTCACAAATCATTGCTTGATCTATCCCTAGCTCTTGGATTCATTTTTTATTCCATTTTTAATTAAGTAATTGATTTCTAAATGACTTGCCAGTTATTTTGGGATGGCATCTGCCTTCTTTGCCTTCACAGGCATGAAAAGAAAATGAATCATGTCCCTGCGCCATGTATAATAATGACATTGTGAGCTGTCAAAAGCTACCCAAGAAGGCTGAGAAAATAATAACCATTGCACAATGTGTATACTTCAGATGAACTTTTATTTAAAAAAAAAAGGGTTGTATTGTCTTTTAAGTTTGAATTGAGATACAAGAGGCTTTGCAGTACATAGGCTCCATTCAGAATAGGGGACTAACTAGTCCGAGGGTCAAATATGGCACATCCACTTGAATAGGCCTACTTCCCCACCAGATACCTATATTATGTCTATTAGCAGATTAGACAGCAAGCTTTGTAGAGGGCTGCCATATTTGACCCTTGGATTCTAAATGGGACCATAGATACAACTGTGCAGAATTTTCAAAAAGTGCAGAGTGCCTTTAACTTTGTACTTATTTTCTTAATATTTAACTGTTTATTTTACTCATTAATATTGTCTGTACATTTCTTAAATCATTATTTTGTTAAGTCCACTAAACATTTTAAATGGATTTTAGACATTTTGTTGTTATTATTATGGTAATTACTCAATCTTTTCAATGGGGAAGAATTATCAATTTTTCAGATACATTATTTTATTGAAAATTATTTCTTTGTAGTATTTATGATGCTTTTATTGTATAGAATGGAACTAAGGCAGCCTGCTTTTTAGTTTTGTTGCTAACTTGATAATGTTCTAACTTTAAGAATTTATCATTGAATTAACAGATTATCTGTAAAATTCAAGATTTTGCCCAGTGAAAATCACATTAATATAATTTTAAAAAGAGTAAAGGTTAAGAGCTAAGATATTAGATTTTTGTTTTATGAAATCGTCAAAGAGTGTTCTAGAATCACTGAATAAACCTCTCTTACCCTTGGTTCTCTCAAATGTTTTTTTTTTTTTCCTTTCTTTGGTTATTTATATTTTTTGTTATGTTGGTATATGTATCAATGCCTATAGTCCTTCATCCTAAATCTGTGTCTTACCAATACCTGACTGTACCTGACAGTACCTGGCTGTGTAGATTGTGTAAATAATGAGGGGATGGATTTCACTCAACTTAATAAATCTTACACTTTTTCTTGCCCACTACATGATCATGTTACATAAACTGCTTCTTGTTTTTCTTTTTTTTGCTAAACAATGGTGTTATTTTACAACTGCCCTATTTATATAATAAAGAATCATGACTATTATGTTTGAGGTTTTGATGTGGCATTAAAGAAACAAGCATGTCCATGTCATGATATGGGAACTGTTGAAACTGGAAAACATTACCTTTTAGAGAATCTTTTTAATTTAATGATTTTAAAAAACGGTGCAATATTGCGGCATTCCTATAAAAATTATAAAGGTTATATTAGTGTACATACTAGATTTGTGTGTACTGAGCACAGTGTAGAAATGGACATCTGTTCAGAAATTTTCATCAAAGTGTGCATGTGTGTGTGTGTGTTTAAACTTCTGGCTCCAGCCTTTGCCTTTAATATTTGTGAAGTTTTCCTGTTGTAGTTTAAGATGTGTAAAATGTAAGAATATCCTGATGATTAACCCTTAACAGCCTTTCATTTGAAAAAAGCAGCATATAACTTTTTTAGTAACAGGATTTTGTGTTTGGTATGTGTGCTTGCCTGTCATTGATTAGGTCTTTATATGTATAAAATACTGAATTTCATTAATTTTCACTTGATACACATTTAGTGTGCAGTTATTAATAACTTAGTGATAATTTTTTTTTTTACATTAAAATGCTTATTTTGCTAAATATGATTTGATGATTCCTTAACTTTCTACCAGTGGCTTTGGTGCCAATATTTCTCTTTGCATTGCTCCATGCCTCAAGCTTCACAAGAGCTCTTCTTGATGTAAGTACATGCATTATGCACATGTACACACACATTCAGATTTAACACATTGTAAGATGATATTTATTGTTTCCAGTTCCTTCGATGTTGCGTAATATAACTGTTTCTAATCTTAACCATAAACATCCATATCACACTAAGATGGATAACTGTTTTTTTATCAGTTGATTAAAGAAATATGTTGTTTATATGACTGATTTTGTTTCCTAGAAACTAGGACCCAATTCCCTGCAGTTGGTGCGTAATTTGATTGGCAAGTTAGATGGCCAACAAGTGAGCATCCTGAGATTCGTAGCCTGCACAGAGATTTTCATCATGCCAACCTCCATCTTTATGATATTTACGTAAGTTAAATAATTGGTGGTATCATTGTTGGGTCATATGCCTTGGAATATAAAAATTCAGGGAAAAATTTTTGTTTCTTGTTGCTTTACTTTTATTTATCTCTGTTCACAATTTTATTGAAATGCACGGAAGTCTGTTAAACTGACGTAAATTAGCTATTGGTAAACCTCTACTTGTGAGTTATGTATGACTTACTGAGATTATATGAGTAATGTCATCTTATTCACGTCTTATTTTCAGTAATTTGATGTTTCCTGTATATACAAAAGGACTTAAGAAAATGAATTAGTTTAACCATTAAAAAATTCTATTTACTTGAATCTGGCAGGTGGAACAGTTTGTTTTATATATATATATATATATATATATATTTTTTAATTTTCAGTGGGCGAGCTTCATTATTGTTTCCATTCCTTTACTACCGGTTCTTGAGTCTACGCTATACTTCTAGAAGAAATCCATATTGCAGGTAAATTGATATTTGAACCTTTGTTCAGATTGTGACAGGGTGTAACCACTTGCACAACTATCACATTTTTTAACAGGTGAAGTCTTAGGGATACCAAGCTCTTGTACATTCTCTTATTCTGGCTGAAACATGTTTATTCTTAAATGCTGACTTTAAATGCAGAAAATTCATGATTTTCAAATTCTACCTAAAAGAAAATAAATAAAATAATTAGAAAAAAGTCACAAAACTGGAGTAGGATTGCTACTTTGCGACACCATGCATAAAGGCATTTGTGTCTCATTCAATGAAGTATTCTTACAATAAAGAAACTTAAAGAGGTTGAATTTATTATTTTATCCTGTATTTGCACTCCTGACTTAAGGAAAGTGACATTTTACTGATCTGGCAGTTGTCGTTTAATTTCAGGACCTTATTTTGGGAGTTAAGGATGACCATTGAACACCTGGTCAACAAGCCACAGTGTCCACAAGCTGTTAGAAACCTAACTTTTAAAGGTATAGCATTTGTGAACAGACTTGCCCCAACATATGTTACACAACAACAACAGCAGCAGTAATGAGATATTCTGAGAAAGACATTCACTTCAAGAGATTGTTTGCTTCTAGCTGAAAAAAATCTCCAGTTGCAATTTCTGGAGTACTTGATGACTTGGGATGGTCCATGAAAACAGCTTTAGTATTTCAATAATATAAAAAATGAAAGAACTGCATAATGCATTGTTAAAACAATTCACAAATGAACAAAATGTGGATTTCAGACCCATTGATTAAAATATCCCTAAATTATTAATAGAAAATTGAAATACCAAGCATTGGATAAAGCACAAGTTTTTCATATTTGTAAGAATAATTATGGAGTGAAAATGTCCTTCCACATTTTCATGGATCAGCATTTAAGTGTAGCACATTTAGATCAGTCAAATTGCACAGTGAATATCCCCGAAAAGTGTTCTAGATGAAATGAAATATGACTAATTGCAGTTTTGCTCCAAATTTTCCACCTTAGTTCTAATACAACGATGGAAAACTGAATTCACATGTAATGAACAGATATGGTGTGACCTGAAAGGAATATGGGTCTAAAATGCTGTTAGGTGACCATATTGATTTACCATTGATCTAAATGCCTGAGACATAGTGGTGTCTTTGTACACAGGGCAGGACTAATATAGAGACCCCACTGAGGATAAGATATTTGAACCATTGGTTTATTAATATGATGAGCTAACAAACTTGATGCTTGGTTTGGTGTCGAGTTCCACCACATCTAAACATATCTTTATTGTGTTAATGATATAAGACTGTACTGCTGATAGAGTAATATACAGAAACAGTTATATCATAGTGAAATTAGCCTCATTTCTCTTTTTTTTATCTAAGTGAAAGAAAAACCATGAAATATTATGACTTGCAACAAATAGCACCTAGCAAACCCATATGTGAGAGATCAGAAAAGACAAAAATAAGTGATTAAAATTAAGACCCTAAAGAATTGTGATTGGAAAGGAAAGTACTGAATTAAATGTCACATACATTTTTTGCTTCTTGTTATTGTAACTACTCTCTTATGCTTCCATTATTTTCCTAGAAGCTATGGCTCTTTGAAAAAAGGTTTAGTATTGATGCCCACATTTGACAAGAAGGGCTGGTTTCTCTTATCTGTAAGTATGCAAATTTGAGACCAATGGCTGAATTTAAGGCAAATAGGGCAGAAGTTAGGGCAAATATACGGTAGTGAGAAATACTCTCATTAACACATACAAATATATGTGTAGTTTTGATGCCTCCCCCCTCCCCCACCTTAAAAAGCCCCAAAGCCTTATGTAATCCTCAAGTCTCTATCTCTTCAAAACACTGTCCCTGGAACAGTGTTCTTGCCCAACTTGATTAGAGACGGCCAGATCAAAGTTTGCTATCTTACAACTATCGTAATTTTCAATTCGTGATTCTGCATTTTGTGTCTTTTTCGGGTAATTCTGTGTAAGTGTTTTAAATGTGACTCATAAAATCTAATAAATTACAAAACCAGTTGTGATTATTCAAAAATGTTGAATGCCACTATTTCACAAAGTTGCAACTTTGTCATTGATTTGGTTAAGATACATGAATATCTTGGTCGAAGGATACAAGTTAGATGTGATCCCATATGCGCTGCTTTAAGAGTGTCTAATTATAAAATTTGTGTAAAATGTCTTTGTGAGCCTGTATGGTGAATGTTTTCAACCCACTTTAATGTACGTCATGGAATGCTGTGTAATTGTAGGCATTTTTTGCCATATTTTCTATTTAAGTTGCTAAATACATTAAAAAGCTTTCCCAAAGAGTTCTTTATGTTCTCATTCTGTTTGTATCATGACACTTAAAAAAAGTAAAACTATTTATTTAAAGATTGTTAATGTGATAACTTTAGGAAAAACAATAAGACACTGCATACAACACCAATGTGTGATAATTTTATTTAAAAATCATGGTATTTTACAATTATTATAATGATTGGAACACTGAACATCCCACTACATCATGTACACGATAACAAGGATCCTCTACAGCAAAATCAACTAATTTCTATTGGAGACATTAGTGGAGAGCCAAAACTATACATTAATCTTATATTCAAGACAGATGAAATAATCCCAATTTATTATAAATGGTCACTCTAATAAGAACACTGGAATAAAAGCCATTAATATACAGTGTAACAATGTTCTTTTGCAAGATGTCACCATAATGTGAAGACGCCTATCATGTAAGTGAACCATATAAACTTGAGTAAGATTCGCCCTGCTTTTGTCTTTTTTTGTTTCTTTTAAATATCAACTATAATACAAGTACTATGTCTATTTTTAACCTGACATAATTACCTAAAAAAATTCTAAAAAATTGAATCTTTACATATGGCACTCTGAGAGTTATTATTACTTATATTAATCAGGTTTTACAAATGTGTCACTGATATATATGTACTGCTGGACAGGAAATACAATGAGGGGATTTTTTCATAAATGAAGTATTGAAACAACATAGTTACTTTTATATTGTACCAACTATATTGAAGAAATGTACTGTGGTTTGTTTCTCGAAAAAGTTCTATCATAAAACAGTCACAGAAACTTAAATGTTATGAAATTAACAGGATTCAAATTTTTAAAAGATGTTTACAGAAAAGGTTCTGATATAAGCTTATAAGCATGTCATGTCATGTCATGTCATGTGAAATTCTTGGCCTTTTTTTTGGGGGGGGGGGGGACTACTAGCAATACACTTAAGTGTAATACAAAACAATATTAAAGTTTCTTTATTACACAAATATATCAAATGCAAATTTATCACCTCATTTTAAAAAATACCCATAAGATACAGGTAATCCCACTAAATATAAAATGGCCTCCCTACAGCTTGTTTTCTGTTGTCATCTCCAAATCTGCAAATATTTGTACATGAAAAAAACTTGACTGAGTTCAAGCTAACAAGGTGACAACACTGTTCTACCATAAAAATGTAAATTGCTTCTTCTGTACACTAGTTACCATCAAACTCGTTGGTCTCTATTGTTTTTAAATATATCATGGTTGGCACAGGTATTCACATATCTACACATTTGTTTATCATATTGATCAATGAGACTAGCAGAGTACAAAAGAATCTTGAAAAATGACATGTAATTACACATGTATGTACTTGACTCAATGTTTCAGACAACCTAGTAAGTTTTTACACAATTACACAATGATGAATAATGTAATTGGTTGACATTTTTTCTAAGGAAATTTTAAAATAATTATACACATTTTCAAAAACCTTATTCAAGTTTCCAGTTAACTTTGTCACAACAAATTGATTACCTTGTAATAAAGCAAAAGATTTCAAAGTAAAGTCCATATTCTTGACTTGTCTACCTTAACAAAGCACAATGGCACAACCACGCATTCGTCTCTAGCACAATGTAGTTACTGAAAGAACTATCAAGCTGAAAATGTGTTGTAACATGTTACACTTAGGTAAAGGCGATGTCTGTGTTTACTAACACCTACAACATCTGTATCTATCTGGATATTAAAGGGGCATCCTTACTGGTGGGTAAAGATGCAAAAAGGAAAACCACAATTTCTATAATGAATTTTTCCCTCAGACGTTTTGTTGGGGGTGCCATCTAAGTTGTCTTAAGCAAACCCCATGGCACAACCCGTCGCAGGGTTTTAATAATTGCCATCTGTGGTAATGTTTGAACTGTCATTCCAGCCAACTCATCAAAACACAGGTCCACCAGGGGGCAGCACTAATTAATACACAGGTCTCTTAAAAATGCCATTTTGTTCACTGCTTAGTAAGATAAAATTTTGTGGGAACCTTCATAAATGCCATTATTACACAGGAGTTGTAGGTGCTGCCATTCCTATAGCCATGCTGGCATAGCTTGACATGGCTAGGCTGCTGGAGTGGGGCAGGTAACTCTCTCTCAATGCTTGCAGTCTGGACTGGGCATCTGAAAGAAAAATATATTGGAGAGTTTCAAGATTTTGTACATGTTTGTAGGTACCCTGCTTTTTGGGAAAATGTCTATTTTTAAATAACGTCAACATTTTTCTTATACCTATAACACTCATCTTTATTTTTAAAATAATTTTAAGACACATACACACACACCATCTGGAAGTTCCTTTAAGAGTTGTGGTGATGATAGATCTAGAGTTACTGACATGCATTAAAACCATAACTTTGATAGAGTAGGATGTTAATGAAATTTTAAGACAGGCCTGCAAGTACAGTAAAAAGATGGCAACTAAAGTAACAATAGCTCATGTGTATTCTCAGTCTAGATTGTGTCATGGACCCCTCACCTTGTATTTGTTGTGTCCTGTCATCGTGATCTGGGGTACTGTTGTTACTGGTTCTTTCTGTTTCACTTTCCTGCTCTGCCACAGGAGGTTCTGAGTAATATCATATAAAGTGTGTTTATTACAAGAATTGGTGTGCATTTCACACTTTTTAGTTTTAAAACTTCGTTTAATTTCAAACAGGAGGCATCTACTTTAGTGATGATGGTGTGACAAAATAACTAGATATGTTTTCTTATGATATGTAGTGTCATATTCTTTCACTTGGAAAATGACAATGCTGTTAACAAGAAGATCACATTGTCAGGGAATCAAATAGTAGGATAAAAGTAGGGAAACACATAGTTCATTTTGGCAGATCATTTGGTGTCTTCTTAAAATCGATTAATCTAAATAATATAGTACGTACCAGTATAAAAGAAATAAACTGAAATAAAGAAAAGGGGAAAGATCGAAGAACAAGAAAAATAGCAAACAAACATCTCAAAAACACCTTAATTTAAAACAAAATTTTGGATACCTGTGTAGGTCTGTAATTTGTCCTGTTGTTCATGCTGTGGTGAAGTTTTGGGTGAAGGTCTGTCCAGCGACAGGTTAGGTTGTTTAGACTCTCCTTCCACCTGATCCTGGAGGCGTCGCCGGACTTTCTTCTCTCTTTTCAGCTTCTTCTGTAGCATCACTGAAAGTAATCAAGTGATAAAAACGTTGACTAACACTGATAAAAAAAAATCATCAGTCAAAATTTTGAACAAATTCTGTCTCTGTTGTTCCTTAAGCTTAGATGTATACAAAAAAAGTATGGTGTATTTTCTAACTAACAAAATGTTCACAAATTTGTTTACCTCTACTTCTCTGTTCATCATGTAGTTGTTTTTCCAAAGTTTCACGTAATTCCCGCTCTCGCATTACCTCCATCTTTAGGTCGGCTAAAAAAACATTTACAATTATAAAAACTGATCAAAAAATAATAAGTTGATAATGCTTTAATATTGACCTTTTTCTTGAATTAAGAATTTAAAAGAAAAAAATACAATAATTTAGTTCTCTTTCTTCAAGAAGTCTTGCTGCAAGATAAAGAGTTAACAGTGTTATCTATTTTCCAAGATTTGATTTATGTATCTACTTTTGTATGAAGTTTCAAGACTGGTGTGTTAGAGGCATAAAACTCGTGGTTCTTAGCCAAGTTATATATTAAACATATGTTTAACAATCCAAATCCAAATTATCCCATAAAATACAAGCAAAGTAAAACAAAAGGAGTTTTTATTTCTACTATATTTTCTAAAACCAAGTGGTTTATAGGAGAGAATTTATTCAGTTGTGTTTGTTCTTGTGCAGTGGTGGTCTAAACCACATTTTGGATGGAGACTTGTAGTCTGTTATACAGGAACGTTGGGCTGTTCTAAGGTAACGCAAAGCATCAATAGATTCTCCACTTGTCTGTCCACTAAACTACTCACAGGACATGTGAATGGATGCCCAATGATACAGAAACTGAGAAGCTACACACTGTTTCTTATTGGCTCTGTACCATGAATTTTTGTGACTGAGATAAAGCATAAAAATTGCTGTTTTTGTATTTCTTTTCTCATTTTGAATAACCTTACCCAACAATTATACACTGGTATTTTCAGGTCTTCAAGACTGTGTACAGAACAACTCATACAACATTTCTACTATTGATGAAAAATAAGCAATTTTCATTTTCATAGGATCAAGTTAAGACCTATTTCTTTGCTGGCAGCCAAAAGATAACTTAACGTAATTTAAAAAGTAAATCTACAAATTCCTGTTAAGATTACGCCCTATATCCTTTTGCAATGCATAAATTGTCTGTTTATTTTTCCCATTGTTCTCATGTTATTTTGTACACAAAGGCCAACTGTTCGCTGACTTAACACTTAAGGGAATGTTTTGCCTTCATTTTGTCTCAAGTCTTATGTTACAACAGGAGTTGATTTAAGGTATTGGGGGATTTGTATAGCCCATGAATCACACACTTTATTTTGTTTAATTTCTAATATTTGTCTTTTTTTCACCGGAAACAAGCAGTTCAGGCAGTGTCCACAAAGTGGTATAACATGGCATGGAGAGATTGTTATTACAAGAGTTTCTTTGTTTTTTGTCTTGCTTGCTGGTCCTTAAAAAGGAGATATGAAGAATATGCTACATCACTTTCCAGTCATTTAGTACATCCATTTTGTATAAACCAATCACTGTTCATTCATAATTTCTACTTCAAGTTCAAATCCGGCCAACAGCC